>JALMQS010000215.1:0-46367 GCA_024734495.1 Forficula auricularia
AGTAAAAGATGACAAAATAAATTTTTTATGCACTAAAAAATTAAAATTGAATTATTCAAATATGCAAAAATATGCATTTTAAAATTTAATCTATAATATCCTAGATCCATAATAATTGATCTCCTGGGTTGTATGTGGCGGTAAAAATAATATGCAATTGCATAGGAATCTAGTTATAAACTACAATACTCTGACAGACAGACATACGGACATACATACATACATTGATACATTTTGAATTTACACGAATAGTGTCTCGTTTTACTTTTGAACGTAACCATAAAAAACAAAAAATATTGAATTAAATTTTCGCTTTTATATAAATATATTATATACGAGGATAAGTCAAAAATTACTTTCAATTTTCGTTCTACAACTTTATTAAACTAAGATAGGTGTACAACAGATACATTATTTTTCGATATATTCTCCGCCTTTGGCAATGCACTTGGTCCAGCGAGCCACAAGCTTCCGGATGCCTTCCTGGTAGAAGGTTTTCGGTTGGTCATGAAGCCACTTTTGCACCGAATCCCGAACGTCCATGTCTGAGGCAAATCGACGACCTCTCAAAGCTTCCTTGAGCGGTCCAAAAAGATGAAAGTCTGAGGGAGAGAGTTCTGGGCTGTAGGGAGGGTGTTCCAGGGTCTCAAAGCGTCTCAAAGTTGACGGTCGCCCAGCTCCCTCTTTTTGTGTTACGCTCGTTCGGCCACTTTTAAGCATTTCGATCCATAAATAACTTTTAAACATTTCGATCCATAAATAAAAAAACGCTTTTACTAGATAAAGTACTTTCCCCGTATTGTGACAAAAGTATCCGATGAATTTCAGCACCTTTCACACCCTCTGACCACTCTTTGTTGCTCCTCTTTGGTGCAATCTGATAGTGGAGCTGACATGCTTATGCTGTTGTAGCTAGACGATAACTGACGCGATCGTGATTAAATTCCGCACTCGTGACCACAGACGCATCAACTCAACGCATGCGCATGCGGCCGCCTCCTATCTTAGTTTAATAAAGTTGTAGAACGAAAAATGTAGGTAATTTTTGACTTATCCTCGTATATTCTCTAGGGTCTAGGGAAAAACTGTTTTCAGTATAATCAAGAGTTTTTATGATAAAATAATTTTTTTTATATAAAATTAAAATAAAAAATTATTTTTCTATAATGAATACTATTCGTAAAAGCCCTGTAAATTATAATTTTCCAAATATAATTTAAAAAAGTAAATGATGAAAATACATAAGCCAATCTATTGGAATTCAAAATGAAATAGAATTAACTGAATATATGGGTGGGGATGATTAAAATCCAATTGATTCTCTAATACATGTATAGTATTTGATTGAAATTTCGTAATTATCGTTAATAAAATTATCATAAATATAAATATCAATTTGGATTTGTATGAAATGTTAACAAAATGAAAAATATAAATGATCAATTTAGTGAGGATAATCTATTAAGTGGTGAAAATATTCACTATTCAAAGTTAATCCGATAGATGGAAGGAGTGAGGTCGAAAATGGAATTTGAATAGAAAGGGTGTGACTGGAAAAGTGATTAATGAATTTCCAAACAACCTGTGTCCAAAAAGTAGCCAGCGAGATTGATCAAAACGCTGAACTGAACTGGAATCGTCGAGGCAACTCGAGAAAAAACGATTAAGAAAAAAAACGTGATCTCTGGAAGAAAATACCTTCCGAGTCATTCGGTTGGCAGCCGGGGATGTCGTGAATAATTCACTTCAAGGTTGGACTGGGATCGAACCAAAGACCCGACAATTTATTCATAATTTTTCAAAAAGAAATTCGGATTTGGTCAATGGAATATTAATCGATTAAGTTATGGGAATAAATCAGAGGCGAGCAAGGAGTTTTTTACTAGGTTATAGTTTTTTATGGGTGTATTTCTCCTCTTTTGATTAATAAATTGAATAAAGGTTATATTTTATAAGATTTTGTTACTGAACCCTCTGCCCACACCTTGACCTTGAAATTAGTGGTGGATTAAAAGTATTTATAAAGAAAGTATGGGAGAGTGATTGTAAACTACTTAATCTTTTAGTGATGATATTTATTACTTACTAGCTTCAAGGGCCGCCTTCGGCGGGCCTTTTGCTGACCAGGGGCTTCGCCCCCTGGACCTTCACGTGGCTGCTTTATTGATGTTTTATTAGTTACAGAGAATAAATATATTATATATATATATTGTTTTAATCTTTAAAATATATTTTTAAAGAAATTCCAAAAACTCTTTTCAGTTAGTTTAGTTAGTATAGTTTCAATAATACTTTATAATTAACTTTGAAATAAATAAATAATATTGAAATAAATGAATGAGCTCGAATACAAAAGCCAAAAAGCTTAGTCCTTTTGAAATGGCTGAGGGTCTTAAATAAAATAGAAAAAGGATGAGGTGAGATTCCCAAGGGTATTTTTAAGAAAAATGATTTTTAAATAACATGTTTTATTTTAAATTAAATATTTTTCATCTACTATATATATAATCAAAAGTTTGGCTGAAACTTTTTTATTTTTTTCTACCCTATTAAAGACGGTTTTCAGAATTTTTTTAAAATTTTTCACCCAACCCAAAAGAAGTTAGGAATTTTTGAAAAAATAGCTTTTTTTAAATAACCATAACTTTTTCAAAAATTTAGTTATCATGACGTTTTTTTTTAAATTTACTTTAAAAAAATAGATAGTTTTTTAAATCTTTGTTGCAATATTAAATTCTTCAACGATAATGAAGTTAGAACTATTGAGAAGAATGACACTCAAAAATCTTACAAACAGGGCCGCCAAGTTTAGTTCTTTTATTGTTTGGCAAGCTATGTTGGCTAACCTGAATTTTTTTTTGTTTTTCCTGAATTTTCCAATTTTCCGGGCAACTTTTCCATTTTTTTTTTTTTTTTTTTACGTATTAACCTGAATTGGACTATTACGAAAATTTAAAAAAAAAATTAGCCAAATCGGTCCAGGCATTTGAGAGATCTGCGCTTACGAAGAAACAGAAATTCATTTTTATTATATAGATATGAAATAAGGGTTGATTTCACTCCCGCAAGAGGTGCCAACAATACTATCCAGGTATAGGGTTGCCAGCTCTGTAGAAGGAAATTACGGGAGCTAAGCAGAAAAAAAAAACATTTTTAACTCGGAAAAAAATAAAAAATAAATAAAATAAAACAAAAAACAAACAAATAAATAAACTAAAATAAATAATTGGGTGTGTGCTTAAGACCACACGACAGAAGTGATAACTTACTTATATGGCATTTATAATTTTATTATTTTTTGAAAAGGCATAATTAATATTTTTTCCGACAATGATTGAACTGGTACTAGACCACAGCCCACTCGTGACGCGTGACGGGTGACGGCTCAATCCCATTTACTGCCTAGGAAAATATAAATCTACATGAGCATCAAAATTCATATATAAGACATTAATTTGAGCTTAGAGTTAATACTCCAGAGGCCATCTGTGGCTTGAATTGGTACGAGATCTAGACACAGACCACAACCGTGAATCCCATTTACTGCCAAGTAAAATAAAAAGTGTGCAAGGCGCACCAAAAGAAGTTATCACTAAAGAAAATAATATAAGCTTATTTGTTTGAAAATTATTTTTTGAAAAATGTTTTTCTTTCACCGTCATTTAAAAAATGAATCAAGCATTTAAGAGTCCAATTTTTCAAAAACTCTAATGCATGTCAGATTTTCTTTTTTATTCAGATTAAGGTAGTTCTTTCACAAATGTAAAAGTTCAAGAAGTCTTTGAAACTTGGATTAAAAGTCATTAAAAGCAAAATAAACACACTGTTAAAATTTGAAGACGATTTACCACACCAAACATGAAATAATTGCGATTAAAAATGAAATTTTTGTGCATATGGGTAAGCATGGGAAAGGGTGGGAAAAAGATCATTATTTTATTTTTTTTCATTGAAAGACTTTCACCATCTTGATGAAAAATTAATATTTGTTAGAATATATATTCGGAGTAACTTAAAAAAAATTGAAATTATTTACATCGTAGTTTTGATTTAAAAAAAATAACATATTTGGGCGATTATTTTTAGTGGAGGGGATATAAGAACAGTCGCTTGGAAACGATCCATTCATATAGAGGATATAGTAGTGTGAGAAGTACAGTCACGTTAAAAAACATAACCTAAAATTTTAGTACCGTTCATGTGTAGGTATAGAGTGGTTACGGGGCTAAAACTTTTTGCGTGGATTGTCACGAAAGTACTATACCTTAAGTTTTAATAGCATTCAATTTTGGTATATAGGTTTATTGTTAAAATATCTTGAAAGAGTTTTTATTATTTTTTATATATAGCGTAATGTAGCGAAGTTCTAGGTGATAAAGTATATTTTTTAGATCAAAAATTTAATTACAAATATTCCAAAATAAATAGAACTATTTTTCTCATAGATCGTTTCTTTATAACTGATGCTTAAGATAATAAACTTAACACGTTCCGAGTTTTATTTATAATTCACCCTTTTTGAAGATAGATACTTGAGAAATTACGATGCTGCTAAGATATATTTGGAGCGCATCTGTTACGGAGGAGAAACCAAATCACTCATTGAGTCATTCATCAACTGATTTATGAGGTTTACATTTGTCTCCATGTTATTTACTAATAATGATGAGCGAAACTTCTCTTGGAATATAAATATACTTTGTTTAAGAGTCCTTAAAGGATTCATTTTATTAGTAATTTAATTTTCATTTAAGGGTAGGTTATTATTATCAGATGTATAATTATTCATTAAATTTCAATGCTAAGGACCCTCCTCGCAGTGGACTACGTAGGGAGAAATAAATCCAGAACTCGAGTCGACACTTTACTAGAAAAATAAAAAATAAAACCCAATTAATAAATACACTTGTATATCTGTATTATGTAGGATAAAGAATTTCGAATGAATATTGCGTATATGTGAGTTTTAAGTTGATTTTTTTACTATGGAATTTATATTAAATCAATGGGAAAGTTAAGTTTCTAATAAAATGAATAAATAATATGATGATTTGGAACAAATTAAGAAATTGTGTGTGTGTGTGTAAACAGAAATCAGTTCAAATCCCCTAAAATCGTTAATTTTAAATTTTAAGTAAAAAATAAGGAAAAAATCACTTTTTTCATACACGATTACAATACATGTCCATACCCTGTATGGTAAAGTAAAAAGTGCATCTATAATAATTCTATACCTACTCTGATGAAAACATATTCTTTACGATTGATAATGATTATCAAATTCATATTAAAAAGAAAAAAACGGCTAAATCGAAAAATAGAAATACTTAGTTCAAAATCCTGAATAGAAAAAACTAAAAAAAAAACTAAACTTTAAATATAATGATATTATTAGACAAATTGATTTTTTAAACTGAAAGTTTCAATTATTTTTTTAAGCAATTTGAACCGCGAAAGTTAAATAATATGATAAATATATCTGAATCTATATATACTATATATAAACAATTTCCTATGTTAATTCTACATTAAGAAAATTATTTTACTATTTTTTGATTTTATTTGAAAAGGAAAAATAAATAGAGCATCCGACGGGTTTCGAACCCGTGTCTCTCTCCTTTACGCGAAGAGCGGCTTAACCAACTAGCCCACAGATTCTCCCGCCGAATAAGCTCTTAAGATGGAATGTCAGTTTTCCTTTTCGCGGTTTTTTCTATTTATAGTATAGTTACTTAATTTTTAGACAAATTGATTTTTTTAAACTGAAAGTTTCAATTATTTTTGTTAAGCAATTTGAACCGCGAAAGTTAAATAATATGATAAATATATATGAATCTATATATATATATATATATATACTATATATAAACAATTTCCTATGTTAATTCTACATTAAGAAAATTGCTTAATAATAATATTATATTTAAAAATAACATAACATAAATATATATTTAACAACCCCAAAAAATAATTAAAAGTTTACTTAAAAAAATTATTTTATCTTCATTAAACTCTACCTAATCCCACCTATTTCATTTCTCTAGAAGTCCCAGATCACATATTTTTCATTATATGTGATGGTGTCAGGAAAAGGCCTTTATCTTCACCTGGTCAAAGTCAAGCTAATGGCATCTCCTGTTTCTAGAGAAACAACTGAACAAAATCCTTTTTGTTCAGGCCAAAAATTCCAAAAATACGCAGTTTTGATTTATAGCCGTTTAAATTTTGACTTTTTTAAGAAGACAAAATAGGGCATTTCTTCCATTTTTACCCTCGCTATTATTCTAATCCGAATGAAAATTTCCTGTT
Organism: Forficula auricularia; assembly: GCA_024734495.1. NCBI lineage: Eukaryota > Metazoa > Arthropoda > Insecta > Dermaptera > Forficulidae > Forficula > Forficula auricularia. Next base: position 6,310 of record JALMQS010000215.1, read on the forward strand.
GAATTCAAATATGTAATCAAAAATTATACCCACATTTATCTCACATTTTTGCCATTCCTGAAAAAACTAGTAGGTCAAGTTAAGGACCCTTTTCACTGACACCATCACATATGGAGAAAATAGTCCAGTCAAGATCTTCCCTTACTATTTTCTTTCCCAATTCGCTCTATGTATTCTACATATTTCGGAAAATCACCAACCACTAGAGGCCATCAATTAATTAATAAAATATTCTTATACGAACATATATTCAATTAGAACAAAAAATCCGCATGTATATTTCATGGCAGTAGCTAGCCATTCAATTAATCTGAGACACAAATTTGACTTTTCTACTCCCACAATTTTGAATAAAAAAGATTACATTTAGTAATGGTCAAAATAACGGAAATTCAATTAACATAAGATCAAACGTGGACTGTTTTTTTTAATATTTATCAAACAATTTTACGAAAATATTTATATTTTATTTTATTCAAAATAATTTCATCTCCAATGCAATCTGTTTATATCATTGTCTGTTTTCAAAATATTTATTTGTCTAGTGTTGATTTATATTCAATGGTTAAAGCAAATTTTTCTATTTTCTAACAGGAATAGTAGGGAATTGGATAAAATTAAAAACACAGTGTTTTTTATTAAATGGACCAGACGTTTCGTCAATTTATTATGACTTCCTCAGAGGCTCATTTTATCAATCTTTGTCAAAAAACAATTCTACCACAATATAAGACAAAACATCTTTTTTTTTCTTTTTTTAAATTGATAAAAATAGAAATTCCTCGGAAACGTATGGATTTAGAATACATGATTTCAAAGTGATATATATAAAAAATTTGAATTTATTTATATTTATAAAAACAGTAAACATTTTTCAATATATTCTTATAGAAATGTTAATGTTAGCAAGTAGGTTATAATGAAAGGAAGTCCATAAAATATTTAATTTTATTTTTATTCAATTTCCGACGTTGCGGAGACTTTTTTCTCTCCTTCTTCAGGGTCTACAAAGCAAAAATGGGAATAGGCTGCAATTATAATCATTAGTAATCATCCACACATCATCATACAATACACAATACAGTTCAATATTATAATTGCAGCCAATTCCCATTTTTGTTTTGTATACCGTGCGGAAGGAGCGAAAAAAGTCTCTGAAATTGAATAAAAATAAAATTAAATAATTTATGGACTGCCTTTCATTATAACCTACTTATTTCGAATACCAGTCCGTCTTTCTAAGAAAATAAATAAAATTAAAAAAAAAGTTAATGTTAATGTTCTGGATTGTTTTTATATAAGATTTGTATTTTTTATATTCTTATAGGGTGAAAATTTGTTGTTCGCTGAAAGCTGTCCGTATTGAATTCACAGTACGTTTTTAATAATATATCTTGCACAGATGTCACCCTTATCGTGATTTTTACCAATTGTAGATAATATCGAATTTTGGAATTCTCAAAAGTTTAAAAATAATTTTTAAGAAAAAAATAAAAACCGACTTCAAAAATTAAATCCAACAAATAAAATACACTAAAAGATATAAAATAATTATTATCTTATTTAGCTACAACTAAACGACGAAATATTAACATGAAATTACTTTTTGAAGTTGGTACCAAACAAACTATACCTATAAGCGAGCATACCCTCCAAACGTACTACTAAGTAAGATCCGTCGAGTGCGATTCATAAAAGGTATATGTTTGGCACCAACTTCAAAAAGTAATTTCATGTTAATATTTCGTCGTTTAGTTGTAACTAAATAAGATACTCCCTCCGTCCGGAAATATGGTATACATTTGAAAAATAATCTTAGATTATCCAGAGTTTCGAAAGAAACTGGCAATACTCATTAAATTGTTATTGTTAACATTGATAACTAAAATATCCTAACATATTTGACAGACGTTGCTTTTGTGTTGAGTTGGAATTTGAAGATCAAATATTAGTTGTTTAAGAAAAATAAAATAGTCACCGCTATAATTTCAAAATTGAAAATTTTAACTCAAATAACGTGAATTTACAAAGAAGAGATGCCAAATCGAATCAATTGACTATTGAACAACGTCATGGTATCTTGAAACATATATTACAATATTTGAAGAGCAAAGAAAAATTAAAACACGGTGCTATTAATAAATTGATTGAAAGCGTTCAAGATGCATTTAATAAACTAAAGACAAATCTCTTGATAACGTTTTCATAACATTAAAAACGTGTATGGAATCAATTATGTTGAAAGGAGGGAAAAATTCCTAGAAAATTCCTCATAAGTAGGTAAATAAGGTAAAACTTTGTCGTGAGGGTCGATTAGTTGAAAAGTATATATGTTCAGAAGAAGCGGTCAACAAGGCTAAATTTCACTTTAACCAAATTTGGATTACGCTAAAATGGTTTGTATTTAGTTATATTGTGATAATAAAATGAATTTAATATTGTTTTTATATTTAATTTTAGTATTATTTGATTTTTTTTGCAAATGTATACCATATTTTCGGACAATAAAAATCGCGAAATGTATACCATATTTCCGGACGGAGGGAGTAATAATTATTTTATACCTTTTAGTGTATTTTATTTGTTGCATTTAATTTTTTGAAGTCGGTTTTTATTTTTTTCTTAAAAATTATTTTTATTGTTCTCTTTTTAGTGATGTTATTAATAGTGATGATATCATCAGAACTTGACCAAATTAATATGACACCATCCCTAAGACACCCTCTATCGGATAAAAAAAGAAACATCGAAATCGGTTAATAAACAAAGAAGTTAGGTCTAAAAAAACCTAATAAAAAAGGTCTAATACCTATGAAAAAAATGTGACCAATCGGAAGGTAGACTGAACCCAATGCAATTTTTTTTTTTCAAAATCGGTTAACAATTGGCGGAGATATGAGGTAACATAGGCACAAAAAAAAAAAAAAAAAATTCAGTCGAATAGAGAACCTCCTCCTTTTTTGAAGTCGGTTAAAAAAAGTTAATTTAAAAAAATCTATAAAATAAAATGAAATAAAATAGAAGTCGTGTGTATGTCTCGATCATCAATAGATATATTCATTGGTGACAATAGCTCTTTTCTATTAGATTTCGATTTTTTTGATTTGCATTCAACCCATGACTGACTGACTCACGTTGTTTGGTGCGTATCCAAAAAACAACTCGCGACCGAATCATCTTCGTTCTCCACGAAAACGTTTGTTCTTCAGTGAACAGGTAGAATTTGCATTTAAATAACTATTTGTTATAAATATTCCCTCTTGAGTGAGGCACGAGGCCTTTAGAAAATAATAAACAATAGCTTGTACTTTTCAAATACATAGAGATAATAGCTAAAGGAGACGCGGCATAATCAAATATTTCTGCCGCATAAACGAGAAACAAAAGCTACTATTAAGCATAGTTGAAATAAAGTGTCAAGATTTTTTTTTCGGGGGGGGGGGGGGGTTGTGGAAATTTTTTAAGAGCGAAGAAATTTGAATTATAAATCCTCATCGAATTTTAAGTTCCCCCAAAATACTACGCAACAAATCTGTTGTTTTATAATACATGGCAAAATTTCTTTATTATTATTAGCTAAAGTATCGACCGGACTTTAGATAAAAGACAACAAGTATCAACATTATTATTATTATTTTTTGTGGGGATTGAAAATTTTTTAGGGCCGAAGAAATTTGAATTCTATGTTCTCCTAAAATCTGTTATATCAAAAAGAAAAATAACAGACAAAATTTCTTGATTACAGTGCTCGACAAAAATTAAACTAAAATTTCTCATCGTAAACATAACAATGAATTACAGTAGATTTTATACCCTGATTATCATGCAATTTCTTGATCTTTTACAGCACCTCACAGTTTCGAGATATTATCGGTCAAAGCAACGAAAAAGAGCATTTTGACATATTTTCTAGTCCCATTAGATATGAAACAGCAATATTTGAAATCAAAATTTGTTATCGTAATAGAAAACAGCTTCCTCTTTGATTTTCAAATTACCACTTGTTTTTAGCTCAATTAGAACTCGAGTTATAACTAAAAAACTAAAACTACGTGATTATAAAGGATAACAAACATAGATAAAAACATAGGGTATTAGTTTTTTAGTTATATCTCGAGTTGTAATTGAAAATCAAGTGGTAATTTGAAAATCAAAGAGAAAGCTGTTTTCTATTATGCCAACAAAATATTATTTTGATTTCAAATATTGCTGTTTAATATCTAATGGGACTGAAAATAGTTCAAAATTATCTTTTTCATCGTTTTGGCCGATAATATCTAGAAACTGTGATCTGCTGTGAAAAATCTGAAAATCACATGATAATCAGGGCATATATAGAGTTTTATAAAACTCTACTGGAATCCATTGTTAGGTTTACGGGGACAAATTTTTTCGATCAGTATTATTCTTTTTTTTTTAAACCATGGAGGATTTTTAATCATCAGCGCCTACCTACCAAGATAAAAAAAATGTTAATTTCTAATGTTACTTTATTATTTGATCATCAATTGCTTATATATGAATATTTAAAACAAATTGTTAGGTAAGCTGAATAAAAGTATTTCAAGTCTTGACACGAATTTTGGGGATTTGGCAATTTTTTCATCAGTGAATGGGTTTGAGCTAGAAAGCTAAAACTTGGTATGTTGGTGAAGCTAATTAATAAAAACATGGACGTCAAATTTCAATTTTGAATTTCTGATTTTTTTTAACTAGAAATTGTGAAGCTAGAATTTCGAAAATCTAATAAGTTCCTCGTTTTGGAAATACAAACATTTTGACAACAGATCGGACTTTACATGATGTTGTAGTTAATAAGATTATAGTAATTTCTTAAAAATTCGCAGTGATCTGAATTTTGTAAATTTCACTTTTTTCTGCAATTTTAATGTTTAATAATTCTTGAAATTGATTTACTCTTTTATTGTTATTTTAAATTCAAATTAAACTTTCTACGATTATCCGTAATTATCATAGTAAACCAGAAAGACAGGCAGACAAACAGACAAGAAAAAATCATGCTTGGTTTCGCCTGCCGAGCAATTAGAATGAAAAAAAATTGTTTGAATAAAAAATATTTACAAGAAATCATTTCACAAAACAAATCTACAAAATTACAAAAGTTATTTTTAATAAAAATTTGTAGCAAGACTTGATTGGAAATCCAGTAGTAAATGTATTTGTATCTACTTGGTGAGGAAAAACTTGCCTGAACTTCCCAGGCTAGACGATGTATTTCGGATCAAAGGAAAACTAGTTTTCAATTATACTAAGAGTTTAAAGTCGTTCTCATCAAATTTTTAAATACAAACTGCACTATCAATGAAATTTATAGATTTCCATAAATACGATATATTTATTAGTAGGTACATTCAAATTTGTCACTCCAGATGTGTAGAAGTAAATAAAAACGAGAATAACTAAGTCATAAATATATTTCTCGCAGCAAATAAAATGAGTTTTGTGGTCTACAAGTGTTTGTCTTACTATAAAGAAAGAGTTAATGAATGATAGGGAAGAAGCAGTCACTTTGAAATGGCCTAAAGACAAACGGGGTCTTGTGTCCTTTGGCAGAGGGCCATTCCTCCGAAGCCGAGGGAATCAAAAACTGTCAACACCACCGATTCATTATTCAAAATTCAGATCAAAAATACGGAATATTTCAACAAATCTATAGAAAAATAAAGCTATATATTTTTATTTACTAGTTTAAAATATGTGATGATAAAAAAAAGGAAATAAAAGAAAGAAATTAATCAAAATTCATATTATATCGCATACAAAGTTCGAATTTTTATTTCTCTAAATCAGGGGTGTCCAACCTTTTTGGCTTACACAAACGGCATTTGAACCAAAAACAAATGCCTCGGGCCGCATATAAAATTTACTAATTCCATTGATATTTTTTAATCAAAAAATTTAGTTAATAATATAGAATAATGATATGCACCATGGGAAAGAGGCAAAAAGTCATACCATAATAATTTTTGAGTTCTTTTCAATCAGGATTTTATTTTTAAATCATTTACCACATAAAAAAATTTTAATTACTGAAATAATAAATTATTAAAAAAATGGAAATATGATAATTCGAAACTTGGTTATTATTGTCACCTGATAGTTGAGCTTATAATTTTGCTTTTAGTGAATTTTATTCTCGAAAATAGCTTCGGGTATATGTAAATTCCTATTTCTTAAAAGTGAATGAAATGGTGGAATTTTTGTTTCAGTTCAATGTCGGATTGCAGTTCCATACAGAAAGTTTGCAGTTAAATTATTTAAATCTGATAAAAATGATTCCAAATATGCCAAAATTGTGATTATTTTTTCGGGAATTTTGATATAATATTTTTTCACATTTAAATTTGAAAATATGCCTTATATTCTTCGAAAAATTTTGGGGATATTTTCTAATTTCTTATTATTAAAAAAATAAAACATGTCAAATTGTATCAGATATCTATCTTTTCCAGTAATAATATAAAATTTCAATGTTTTAAGGAAATTTATAATTTTATGTCGGTCTGTGCTGGGCCGCAGGGTTGGACAGTCCTGCTCTAAATAAATATTGCAATCCAACTGTAGTTATTCCTCTCAAATGTGAAAGATGGTCACATCAAGTGTTCCATGCCATTTCTGCATTTAGCACAGTCTATTTGCCCTGAAACGACGAACAAATTATCCCCTTATTAGTACAGTAGTTCGTCTTTTCAATGCTGAAGAAAATGCCACAGAAAGAGATTTAATATCATTTCAATTCTAGTGTAATGAAGTTACCATGCATTAGAATTCCTTTATACCATAAGAATATGCTTAGGGACTTGCGATGGAGTTCATTTGATTGAAGAGGGTTAAAACTCTATGTATTTTTCAGCTTAAAACAAGAAGTCGGTTAAAAATCATGACAAAAAAGTCAATAATTTCTCATAAGAGATTTATTTTCTTAAAAATAACCCGTAAAATGGGCCGAAAAACTTGCAAAAAAATAATTTGGACTAGGCAATTTTTTGTTAAAATTTGGGAATTTTTTCATTTAATTCAAAATGGTCTGAAAATTTTAACTTCAGCTCAATCTTTATTGGTCAAAGTCTCAATAGAAATATAGATTTGATAATACGAAACAGAACTGCTACTAAATACAGTTGACTCTCGATAATTTGAAATCCATGGACTAGAAGAAAAATGCGAATTATCGAGAAGTTTGAATTATCAAGAGGAAAGAAAAAAAATCGAATTATTAAGAGTTTTTATTATTTTTTGAAAATATGTATGAGCTTACATAAATTTTATATATAGGCTCAACTAAAAAAAAATAATAAAAACGAGAAAAAAAAGAACAAAAAATTAAATACATTACGCGGAAAATGAGGAGTAAACATTGCTAGGAAAAATTCGAATTATGAAGAGGGAAGTGGCCTAGTTCGAATTATAGAACGTTCTCTTCTCCTTTGGTTAGGAAAAGGATTTCGAGTTATCGAGTGTAATACGCAGAATTTTTTCGATTTACCGAATTTGACAGCTGAAGAGTTCGAATTATCGAGAGTCGACTCTATAACCAAAATTCATCTCTTTTCGTTTTGGTTTGATTGGATTATAGATGAATTATTCTGCTATACAAAATATCAAAATGGTTCAAATTAAAATCTAAAAACCTATGGAGTGCTGCCGTGAGGTTTTATTCGAATTTACTATTCATTTTAGTAAAATATTAAAAATGGTTAAAAAATCGAGCCACTTTATTATTTTTATATATTAAGGTATACCTATAAGATATAAAAATAAAACCAGGAAATATAATCCTTATTCATCAAAATAATAATCCAGCTAGATTTTCTAAGTTAACTTTCTTAGAAACTAAATAACTGAGTGGATTTTGATGAGGCAGTCCAAATCTTTTTATTCATAAACCGACGTTTCGGAGGCTTATTATTACTTACTATAATTATTTCAATGTTAATTTACTATAGTACTTTTCAAGCAAAAATGTACTGTAAATAATACATTTGTACTGTAACGCCAGCACTTAACATAGGGCAATCAAAAATAAATAAAAAAACCGACTTCAAAAAAATTAAATGCAACAAAATAAATAATAAGAGCTCAAAAATAAAATAAAATGCACTAAAAGGTATAAAATAATGATCTTATTTAGTTAGAACTAAACGATGAAATTGTTACATGAAATCACTTTTTGAAGTCGGTGCCAAACATATACATTTTATGAATCGCACTCTACGGATCTTAGTACGCTTGGCGGAGTAATGAAGACAACATCGCTTATATAGTTTGTTTGGCACCGACTTCAAAAAGTGATTTCATGTAACAATTTCATCGTTTAGTTGTAACTAAATAAGATAATTATTTTATACATTTTAGTGCATTTTATTTTATTTTTGAGTTCTTATTATTTTATTTGTTGCATTTAATTTTTTTGAAGTCAGTTTTTTTCTAAAAATTATTTTTATTTTTCTCTTTTTAGTGATGTTAAGAATAGTGACTTTTGATAATACCTTGCATGCACCTCGTAAGATTCGAGCGAAGGAATCAGAAATTGATTTTTTTATTTTTATTAAACCAATTATTTTACATTAATGTATACATTGTATTTGAGCTTCGACTCCGGATATTACTTCTCCACCATCGACTGTCCTTGATCATCTTTTTAGTCCTTGTTTTTAATAAGAGGAAAAAACTAATTAAATAAAAAAACCTCTTTTCCGATAATTATTTCAATTCCATTATCAATCTATTTCGTATAATCAGAAATTGATAATAAAATTCAATTAATTAACATATAAATTATCTCGAAACGTTAGCGGGTTTTAAATGAACGATTTAAGATTGTTTTTTTTTATAAAAGATTTTATTTATTGTAATTTCGATTATTTGTTCATAAGAATTGGAGATTTCCGTTATTTTGTCATTGATCATATCATCAGAACTTGACCAAATTAATATGTGACCACCCCTAAGGTATCCCCTTTCCAATAAAAAAAGAATCATCGAAATCGGTCCATAAACAGAGAAGTTATGCGTGAACAAGTGAACATATATAGCAAAAGAGGTCCAATACCAATGAAAAAAACGGGACCAATCGGGTACTGAACCCAATGCAAAAAAAATCATCCAAATCGGTCCACATGGTAAAGAGAAATAAATGTTCAAACACAAAAAAAAACCGACATTCCATTGAATTTATAACCTCCTCCTTTTTTCAAAGTCGGTTAAAAATCATCGGATCCATTTTAAATAAAATAAATCTAAAAACAATTTAGGTAAAGAAAAATAAGAAGCTCGATTAGAAACTTCTTAAAAAAGTTGTTTTTATCACTAAACTACACTTTCACAAACAATATTTCTGAAGAGTTGCAAAAAGATTATATGTGTAACATATTTTCTTGTTCCAAAAAATAGCTAATAAACCCCTATAATAAAACTATATTACTTGCTTTAGCTATATAATAGAAGGAGTAATATAAGTCGTCTTCAAAAGTATAATGTCACGGAAAATTGGAAATAATAATAAATTGAACAAATTAATATAAAAATTACGACTTTAAAAGTAAAATGGTTACAAAGCCAAATTAACTTTATTACTTTAACTTTTATTTACATTTTAAAAATAGTTTAAAATATTTCACGTCCATTGAACACTTTCTATTTAATTTGAAATATTTTTTTAATTCTTTGATCATTTTACACAATTAAATAAAAAACGTATCCTAATTCGTCAATAAATCAGCGTCGTTCATTTCCTTTAAGTCGTTAACTAAATGCAAAGTGACATGAATGGTCCATGTATTTCTCCTTGACAAATTTTACACGCTATAAAAATGGCCGACGTGGCTATTTCAGACAGAAAAGGGGTGACTGGGCTATGTGGGCCTCCCCATATGTGCACAACGTAAATGCATCTGTGTTGGAAAGTTACTCCATTTAGCGGGGGCGGATTTCACCAATCGGACTCAATAAAATTAAATATTCTTGACAGCATGGAGCATATTCCAATATTAAAAAATTATTTAAAACGACAGCAACTTTTTCCAAAGATTTTATCCACTTCAATTGGAAAAAGAGACAAAGAGAGAAAGTGATAAAGAGAGTTATATATTAAAGATGATATTAATCGAAGATTTTATTCGATTCTTATAAAAAATTAAAATAAAAAATAAAAATCCGAACATCTGTAATAAGATTTCGAATTAAATCATAAATAAGTGATTCCCAAGGATCGGTTTATATTTAATCAATATAATTTAACCCAGAGATATAGTAAACCCGGGAGAGTCCGACCACTTTTTTTAAAGGTCAATAACTTTTTTGTTTTTTGAGATTTGTCTCTGAAACTTAACTATTGTGGTGCTCGGGTGGTTAAGATTGTAAATAAATACTCACAATTGATGAAAAAATTAGTATATTCAACTTTTTATTGAAAAACAAAAAGAGTACAAGTGGTCGGTCTATCCCATATATCCGGGTTAGATCGTCCACCCAATACGGGTAAGAGCGACCATTGGAAAATAATATTACAACCTAATAGAAAAAAATGAAAATAAAAAAATAGTAGTTTTACAGCTTTTTGTTTCGTAGTTTTCCACATAAATCGCAGAAATCGTCATATTTGGAACAACTACAATGAAGCCAACGTCCGCATCTACAACATTTTATCCACTCGTCAGTTTTAGCTCTTTCTGTATTTTTTCTTTTATATAACGTTGGCATTTTTGTTTACCTGCGACAAAAGCGTTTAATTAGCACGAATTAACGAAAACATTAGGCTTTTCATAGTGGTCGTTCTCTCCCGAATACAAGTGGTCGGTCTCTACCAAAGTTACGAGAGAGACCGACCTCACGCTTAGCCTAAGAGTGAATCCCCGACAGGCTTAATTTTAAGGTTAAGTATATTTCCCATACCTATTTTATTATAAAATGTTGATAGTTTTAAATTAAACTTACCTTATGTGATTTGTTCACAAAATATAAATATATGTTAAAAAACTTTTGCCTAAGTACAAATTTTTTATATAATTTATTTGGTATATAATAACAGATAAACAATCAACGACGTGATAAATGTCACTTGCAGATTGGAAGTGCTGGACTCTGTGAACTACAGATCCATCTGGTCTGCGGAGAGGTAAAATAATAGTACTGGACGGTCTCTCCCTGGTTTACCCTAAACCCAGGAATTTTTCCAAATTGGGCATTTTATTAACTATATTATGTAAAAAATGAAGCTTCAAACTGACGATAGTATTAATAGAACTAAAATTTCTAAAGAAAATCTTGGTTGAGAATGTCATCTATTTGATTATAGCCCAAGAAAATTGTATTATAGTTTTATGTTTTGGTATAATGTTGCTGGTTACACAAATAATCTTTTCGGAACAGTCCAGCAACTGATTTTTACTTTCACATTTATATTCTATAGAATGTAATGTGAAGTATTGCGATCGCCTGCCTGGGTCCTGACACTTTGAGAGCTTCTATCTCAGAGATGAAAAAGTTAATTTCATTTTGTAACTTCTAGGTGGAAGGAATCGATGCCCTTAATAGTTGGAATTAAGACATAAAAGAGGACATTGTGGTCCCCAGAGACCAAAAATACATTTATCGGTGCGTGATTTTGGAATCAAATGGTGCCTCTTTGACAAGAGTGACATTTTGGAGATAAAAACTAATTTTTTCTAAAGAAAATGTTTGTCATAGAGCTACTATATATAAATAACTACTTGCTGTTCATGTGATCGTCAACTTAATTTCAGCGGTTGTAAAATAGTGTTATTAGATATATTTAGATAGTTACTAAGCGGTGAAAAAATTATAGATAAATACCATTTCGGAACCTTTATTCAACTGTTTTTAGACTAGTAGGTAAAGGGCTATAATAAAATCAATTCGAAAGATACATTTGGATTTTAATTTTATCTCGGAGAATAAGGCAATTTTTCGGGATTCCATTTTTGACATCTCGACTTCTTGAGAGAATTAATAATACACACCTGCAGACATATAATAAAAATAATCTATACACCTTGAATTTAGTAGGTGACAATCTCTCACGATTTTCTTTAAAAGGGTAAAAATATAATTATGAAAATTTTAGTTTAGTTATTATACGTATTAATTGTCGATAATGGCAGAGCTGATTTAATAGAAGAAAATGAAATGATTTATTGTTCTAAATTATTATGGATAAGTTTTCTTTTAAGCGCAGAGGTATCCTGGATACAAGCCCAAGTGTCAAATAAGCTCCTCACGTCATTGGAATTTCCCGAACTGAATCCTCTAGGATTACTAATGACCCGGATAGCTTTTTTAGCACTTGGGTTAAACGACAATCCTGAGCGACTTATAAATATTATGATAATATGTAGATAAATAAATACCTTTTAGTTGACACAAGATCAGCAGTGGTTGATTTTGGAGCACGGGCATCTCATCTTTGGAGTCCTATTCTTTGAAGGTTGCCTGAGTTCTTGAAGCAGAAAACCGATCTAAAAAGAGAAAAAGAACATTAATACATCAACAACTTTCATATAAAAATAAAACAATGTTCTAATTTGAGAGTCAATAAATTATAATTTTGGCTTTTATATAAGAAATCGAAGAAAAAAGCTTGGTAGTGTTTTAGCAAATTTTTGTAAAATGGGAATTTTTTTAAAGCGAATGTTTTGAGATAGATAGCTGAAATTTCGTACATAGGTGCAGATTATTATTACAAAAAAACTTCACAACTTCGGATTGATGTTTATGAATTACCTTGATATGTTTACCAAGAAAGAATAATTATAAAAATGACAAATATGCAGGGAAGTTAACTATTTGAGCCCTGAAGAAGTCAACAAAGTTGACGAAACGTTAGCAAATAAAATATAAATTATCTTCATAAAAAATATAGTCCTTATTTCCCTATAACAACTTTATTAATTTAATCGATGGACATAACTAATCAAAATAATATATATATTATATAGGTAGTGTTAATAATGCGAATTTGTTGTTAATTTAACGTTTAATAACAATTTATAAATACATCATTTTTAAAAATTGTTTGGCCTCCCTTGGGAGCCCCTAGAAGAAGTTAACACGCCGCTCATCTTACAATATCTTTGAATGAACATTTTTTAAGCATGTTAAATATGTCAGATTGGTTTCGCATTCGCCCGGATCCCTTTTTAGCAGTTGGGTTTAATTTCAGTGGGGATGAATACGATCCTTCTGGCATGTAATAAAAATTATCCATATTAATCTCGGGCTCAGTAGAAGCACCTGCTTGAAAATGATTTTTATCCAAGGAAAAGTAAAACAAAATTACATTTTGAATGAATTCAATACTCCAGTCGACAGGCGAGCTACGTATGTTGTAATATTTGACTCCGGAAACATTTTAGTAGGTTTTCTATTTTTAATGCAAGGAGGGTATTATTACCCAATCATGAGATATTCTCTAGTCTTATTAAAATTCTAACAACGGACACACGAAATGATTAAAATTACAATGAACCCATCCAACCTCGTGGAGTCCAAGCTCCTAGATAACTATGGAAATTGCTTGGTGTAGTTTTGATTGTAGGTGGACTTTTTCACCCTTGGGGCCGGAACCCGCGCAAGTAGAAAGTCTTAATAGGCCTAGGGTGTCACTATTGCAATTTCCTCCCTTCCTTGTCTTCAGCAATTCAGTCCACTCCTGTGTGAAATTAATTTCATTTCCTTCCTGGCAAGTTTACTGCCATCGGGTCACTCTCATTCATGACCAAGGTCATTTCCTTGCTCTCTTTGCCAGAGAATGAATTCTTTAACACAAAATTACGCGTCCGACGTTTAATCTTTCAAGGGGAAATTATTACGACCTCCCTTGAATATTCAAAAGATGATTATTACATTTTAAATTGTCTTTTATCAAATCAACAAGTTAACTGCTCTACCTTTCTGTTATGCAGTAGGAGCATCTTAAGAAAGACTGGTTAATTCATTTGTCATTGTAAAAATGACATTATACTACTTTCTACAACCCTTTGTTCTTGTGTATTCTTGATAGCGAGACAAAGAAAAATTAGCATACTTAAAAATAATTTATTTCAGATATTTCTAAACATGAATAATAAAAAAAAACTGGGTAACTTAAAATGATTATAAAAGATGAGCAAGTACGGAATGATTGAAGTTTTGACATCTTCAATTAATATTTGAAAAAGAATTAGTTTGCTAAGAGTAGGAAAGTCAATGCTTCATAAGGGGAAAGTACCTAATGAGGTTGTCTATTGCTTGATGCAAATAAACATATACAAATATATCACGAGTATGTATGTATATAATAATTTATTTATTAGAGACGATATAACATACATAGTTTCGAACGTCTTAGTCTTTTAATTATAAATATTATATCAGTTTTTTATCATGAGTAATCGGTACCCTAACAGAAGATTGGATTCTTGGTGAACATGACCGGATGTAGGTAAATTCGTTTTGTTAAAAAGCAAGCTGGTCACTCAACAAACCACATAGTATTATGGTTGAAGATGATGGAATATCAAACTCTTCTTTCTTGGAAAACAATCGCGTAAATATCGCTTCCTCGATAAATTTAGATTCAAACAGACTTAAAAATTGGGTATTTTTCGTACTGATCTCTAAAAAATATTAACCTATATAGGTTTCAATTTCAAAAATCTCCATGTTTTCTGTTTGAAAAATGCTCTTGTACCGAGTGATTCTTAAACCTGGACCCATATTCAGCTTATTTTAGGACTTGTAAATAGCAATAAAAATTTACAATGTTAAATGCATCTTTGTCTGTCATTATCAAGCTTTTTCGTGTGCCCCTTGAGGGTAGACAGCCTTGTTCAATATTTTTTTTGTTGTTTTAAAAATAGCATGCGTATTTTTTTTTTTTTTGGCTTTTCGGCCTTTCCAGCCATAAGCCCAATTACGATACTAGCTATATTTTTAAAATTTGTCTCTACCCCCGGGGGTCAGATTTTAGCTGGCTGCCTCGAGTCGGATTCGAACCCGGGTCCCCTGTTTAGCTCGGGCTGTCACGCTACCGCCTAGCCTACCGGCCCCCCCAGTATGCGTATTATTTTTATGTTTAACATCAGCGTCATTCCAAAACAAATGCAAATAAATAAATTTTACTATATAATAAGCTTTTAATAATACCCCTTTAATTTATAAGATTGATGACTATCTACTAAAGTTAAAACCAATCACACAAAAAAAAATTCACTTCAATTGGTCCTGACATACTTGTTTACCTATGTCGAATTCATGGTCTCTAAAATATGTATAAATAGGCGTGATTTTATTTAATTAACTAGGGTGTCAGAAGTATGATTAGTCATGTAACTTTTCAAAATTTTGATTTGTCCTATTAGTTTGACAACATTATCTTAATGTAGGTGGCAATGATTAGTTTCTTTATTTATAAAAAGTGGGTTAAGTCCAAATTTTAATTCTGTCTTAAGAAAAAACATTTTCTTTAAATTCATATATACGAGCTTATTAAGCAAGAACTCTGCATTAGAGTCGGTCGTCTTTGTGGTCCAAGATAAGATTTCAGTCTCCGAGGGAGATATGAATATATTCAAGTCATAAGGGAGACACTTGTAGAACTTGCTACAACCAGATAATATACCTAATTATAATATAGCGAATTATCTTTGTTATATTCATGAATATGCGATAATAAGTAAGACAGAGAGAGAAACTCCTGCCCAAATAAATAACAAAAACTTGTCAGTTTACTACAACTCGAGGAGATTCTAATTAAGGCCCAGGGGAAATAGAGGGCGAGTTGGACGTCTTCGAGAAAACCGACTCCGCTAAGAGATGGTACTAAAGTTATAGTACTTACTCATATATCAAATATCCGTATTCCATTTGCACTAATAGAATAAATTTTAAACATATTAATTCTCTCGCTTTTATTTAACTTGGTATTTCTGGGCGGAATTTTATAATTGAATTTTGATCCACTTCTATAATAATTTAATTACAATTGTAAATGATTTTTATATTTCGGGGAAAATCAATACATATTAATTGTAAATTTCAAGTTTGTATCTTATTTAGAATACTTAGACTAACGGAGAATCAGATAAAAAGACAGATATTATAGTGACACTAATATGATACCGTTTTACTTTTAAACGGAATCCTAAACATTAATTCTCTCAGATTACAAAAAATCATTTTAGTATTTAAGCCCAAACAAATTTTTTTTTATGTCTGATATACTTTTGAGAGATTTTGTTAACATTTCTCAATTAACTTAAGACAAAAAGTACAAATTTTAATATTATAAGATAAATATACCATAAACTTGCGTTTATTACAAAAGGTAGAAAAAATTGAAAATTAATTTTTTCAGTACCCCATGAAATTATGCTACACTCATGACTAAAAAGCGTGGGGAAATTTAACTTAGCATTTTATTAAAGTGAGACCTCACGCTTTTATATTTAGTTACGGGTGTACCCTGACATTTTTGTAAAAATAATATAATTTTTAAAATATTTAGAAAGTTCTGTAGACTTGTTTTCAAACAAATTTTACATACATATATCAAAATTTTTGAAAAATAAGTCTTAAGCGAATAGTGAAGGTACGAGATAAAATTTAAAAATCTGGTGACTCAAAATTTTATTCAAAACACCAGATTTCACAAATTTTGGTCGAGACATTAATTTAAACACAAATACACAATTGGTAACTCAATTATCTCTATGACTTCTAGAGTCTGGAGCTCTTTTCCCGCCTTCGTTTTACCTACAACCTTCAGCAGTTCAAAGTACAAGACCTGCATTCACAGGTACTTTTGAACTTCCTTCCTTCCCTCTCTTCTTTTCATGATGCAGGGGTCAATCCTGGTCTATAGGTGTTGCAATTTTTTTATGTAATTCCTCTCGTACCACTCTAATTAAAAAGACATTCAAAAAAACTAGTAAGATCTAAAAATAGTGCTCAACAAAAAAACTTAAACAAAAATTTGAATCCATAATCCTAACAATGAATTCCAGTAGAGTCCAATAGATTATCATGCAATTTCCCGATTTTTTACAACAGGTCAGAGTTTTGAGATATTATATCCATTTTGACCTATTTTCGAGTCTCAAAAGATATTAAACAGCAATATTTGAAATCAAAATATTTTTGTTGACGTAATAGAAAACAACTTCCTCTTTGATTTTCAAATATACCACTTGTTTGTAGCTCAATTAGAATTAGAGTTATTAGTAAAAAAATAAGACCATATGTTTTTATTTATGTTTATTATCCTTTATAATCACGTAGTTGTAGTTTTTAATTATAACTCGAGTTCTAATTGAGCTAAAAGAAGTAGTAGTTTGAAAATCAAAGAGAAAGCTGTTTACTATTGTGTCAACATAATATTGTGATTTCAAATATTGCTGTTTAATATCTAATGGAACTCGAAAATAGGTCAAAATGAGCTTTTTCGTCGTTTTGACCGATAATAACTCCAAAACAATAGCTCAATCAAGATTTTTGAATTCAGCAGGTGTAAATACATAAGAATCCGCTATTTTTGAGCCCAAAATATTTTCTTTGTTGGGCAGTGTTATATAAAAAAAGGGACAATTAGGTATATCAAAAAATCAATGTACCTGAACACGCCAGATTTTTTTATTTGACTTGATAAGACCTAGCTTGATGAACTATCTTTAAAGCCAGAATATATTTTTCTTCTAAATCCATAATAGATGACTGTTAATATGTAGATTATTCTCCTGGTTAACTGGCCATAACTATTAATATTATATAAGTATGAAGTTTTAAATCTGATTCTATTAGCGTGACAGGTTTGGATTTAACGGATCTCTAATCTGTCAGTAAAATATTAGCTACTTCAACATAAGCTATTTAATCAATAGCAGCTTCAAAGAGCAAACGGACAGACCAGGGTGCCAACCATGAATCGGTCTTGACATTAAAGTATAATGTTCAAAATTAATTGACTGCATTGGAAAGTTACTAAATAAATCTAGTAAATCATCCATTGACAGACAGACGCAAGAGCAGATTACGCCTTGAACAAAAACAAACAAAAATTAGAAAAAAAACATGGGTAATAATAATAAAAATATCAAAAGCATGATTCACGTATAAATAAATACTTTTTCTATTTCGGTTTCATAATGTATGTTCATTATAACATTTACTTTTAAAGTTAGCATGGAAATTCAATATGTGGAGTATTTGTTTCCACAAATAAGTAAATTAAAAACATTGTTTTATTTTTCACTTATTAATCTACAATATTTGCCAATTTTTGTATCATCTTTTTCATAGATATCTCATTTTTTCAAATAATAGTAAGTAAGCCCTCAAATAGTAAAAGAAGTATAATAATAATTAAACAACAAAGAGTACTAGAAACCCGTTCTCAAGTAATCGAATTCGTGTAATTAAGAATTAATTTTTCATTTATAAGGTTGCTGGATGTAAAAAAATTATTAAAAAAAAAATTAGGTCCATGATTGGAATCCGGACAACAAAGACATAATAATCATGGTTGTAAATGATTTTACTCCAGGTTTTAAATATTTTTATACACACTGAGAGCAAAGTAAAAAAAAAATAAAAAATAATTGAATCCAAAAATTACACGCTCTTGAACAGAGTAATTCTTAAACCTGGATTAATATTCAGCTTATTTTAATAACTTTTAAGGAGTTAGATGTTGGTTCTGGGCGAAACATTTTAATATATCGAATTCAAAACTCAATTTTGTTTTATTTCTTTTATTGTGAAACCTACCTCGCATCTTGCTCAACTTTTATTATTAGTTTATTTTAGATTTTGTTTAAATTAATTAAATAGCAATAAAAATTTATAATGTTAAATACATCTTTGTCTGTCAATTTCAAGTTTTTTCGTGGGCCCCTTGAGGGTAGACAGCCTTGTTTAATAATTTTTTTTGTAGGTTAAAAATAGTATGTATATTATTTTTACTTTCACATTTATATTCTATAGAATATAATGTGAAGTATTGCACTCGCCTTCCTGAGTCCTGACTCTTTGATTAACTTATTATTTTTTCAAAAATAATTTAATTAAGGTCAAAAATCTACGATTTTAGTAGAATATTTTTACATTGCATATCAGAGGGCTTCTACCCCTCAGGAGTTGAACCCGAGTACTAACACGATTAGTAGGATTATTAGTTCGACCCCCGAGACAAAAACACACTCCATCTTGCAATGTATTAAAGAGAAGCTAAAAAACTAAAAAAAAATGAGTTTCTTTATAATTCATTGCATGTCAGAGTGTGTTTTTGTCTCGAGGGACGAAGTAACAAGCCCGGCAAGCGTGTACTCGGGTTCAACTCCTAAGGGGACGGGGCCTCTGATATGCAATGTAAAAATATTCTACTAAAATCTTAGATTTTTGACCATAATTAAATTGTGTAAGTTGTATTTTTGGAAAAAAATCTATCTAATTTTCAAAAAAGATACTCAAAACTTCGGGTTAATTATTTTAATTATTTTTCATTTCTTTATACTCTTGTTTTGTTTTAATTCAAACACCTGTTTCATTTGTATTCACCCGCACCTGTTAAAATTTGTTTAAATAAAAAACTTATAAAAATAATTTTTCTCAAAATTTAAACATGGTTAGATCGTTGTTTTTATGCTTAATATTGGTTAATCAAGTTTGTTTTATGACATTTGTTTGAGCTGTTTTCGAGATAGAACGAACATATACAATTTTCGCTCGTATAATAAGACTAGATATATTGTTACAAAAATATTCAGATATACTAGCCCCGTCCCATCTCAATTGGCCACCAATATTTTTTCTTTTTAAATAAAATTATGCTAATTCACGATAAATTTAATTTAAATATTTATTTTTATTATCATTTGGAACAACATTTTAAACAATTTAAAACATTTTATTGTAACATTTAACTTAAAATTATTTTTTAATTGTTAAAAACAAGGAAAACATACAAAATCCAAAACCTTTACCACTGTGTGACGTCGCCTTTATTTTTAATTATGGCTTGAATTCTTTTGGGCAACGTACTTATTAAGTTTTGACACTCATCTTGAGTGAAAGAATCCCAAATATTTTGAAGTTTCTGTTTTAATTCGACTACGTTTCTAGTTGGTTGTATTTGTAATAGCTTTTTCATTGTGTGCCAAAGAGTTTCTATTGGTGACAAGTCGGGACTGTTTGCCACCCACTCCAAAAGTGGAACATTATGATCAGAAAGCCATTTTAAAGATTTCTTGATGTAAGGCAGGCCGGCCCGTCTTGTTGGAACACAAAATTATTATTATTCTGTAATGCATCTGCCATTGTTGGAAGTAACGATTTTTTTAAAATCTCTAAATATTTATTGGTGTTTACAATTCCATCAATGAAGTGAAATTTTCCAAGACCTCTAGCAGACATTGAACCCCATACCATAACTGAAGCAGGAAATTTTACTTTCTTTTTTAAACAATCTGAATTGAAAGCTTCATTTTTCTAACGAATAACTCTGCTTCGATTGTCTCCAACACAAACTTCAAAACGAGACTCATCACTCCAATGGACACTATTCCATTCATCACTCGTCGAATTAATGTGACTTTTAGTCCATTTAAGCTGGGTTTTCTTTTGTTTTAATGTCAAGAGTGGCTTTTCTTTCCCCTAAAAAAATTAGTTAAATTACAAAAAAAAATTGGAATAAGTTGCAATAAAATTACCATGTAAGTCTTAAAACCTAACTTAAGGGCTTCTCTATGGCACGTGGATCTTGAAACACTTCGTCCCACAGCATCGCTCCAAAGAACAGATAATTCACCATAGTTCGAACGGCTGTTTTTTCTAATAATCTTCTTCAATGCCCGTCTATCAGCATCTGATATTTTGGATTTCGACGCATACCGAGGTTTTGTAGCTATTGAACTCTTTTTATAAGCTCGAATAATATTTCTGACAGTAAACTTTGATAAATTAACTAGATCGCCAAATTCCGCGTTTGATTTTCCCTTTTTAAATAAATTGATAATAATTGAGCGAATTTTTTCATCAACAACCTTTCCACGAGCCATTTTTACTAATAATAAACAAAACAAACTTTCTTTTGTTGAGAAAAGGCAAAGCCTACTTGATTATTTCACATATTCAAAGATTCTTAAAAAAAAAATCGTGAAAAGCAAAGAACTATTTTTTATATAAAAATATGTTTTTAACAATTAAAAAATAATTTTATGTTAAATGTTACAATAAAATGTTTTAAATTGCTTAAAATGTTGTTCCAAATAATAATAAAAATAAATATTTAAATTAAATTTACCCTGAATTAGCATAATTTTATTTAAAAAGAAAAAAATATTGGTGGGCCAATTGAGATGGGACGGGGCTCGTATATATTACATTTCCCCAGGATGGGAACCGATGCTCCTATTAGGTCTTTACTGCATTTATCGCCTCACACACCATGAGTTAAAGAGACCTTAATGGATTACAGTAGTTAACTTTTCCTTCTGTTTTACAAGAAAACCAGCAAAGACCAATTTAGGAAGAGTTTATTTTTGGAATAAAATCAATTTAGGGGCCTATAAATGAAATTTTATTATTTATTGTCAAGCTCTAAATTGTTTTTCTCAATTTCAGATTCTATGGTCCATTTCACTCAGATTTATCGCTGAAACTGATTAGCAGGCTAGTATCGTTTGACTGATTTATTTTCTGACTCATTATTCCCATCAAGTACTGCGTTCAATTTCTCTTATCATCATCGATCTCCAAATCTCGAATAATAAAGAAGAGGGCGGGAGGGAGCTTATCTATTTGCAAAACGCTTCCGAATTGCTGAGATAGGGTTTGTCGGGGTTGAGGGGATGGATGACCAGGCCAGGGCTGACGTGGCCGTTATTCTAAGGGATGTATACTCAGGACGAGACATGTATTGTATGTTAAGGAGAGCAAACATTGAGCAGAAGACGAAATCAGTACAGAGTCAACTTTCGGGTGATCGTCCGGTCATTTTGAATAGATCACTTAAAAGAGTTTTTAAAATGCACCGTTTTACAGATTAATATTTTATTTTCAAGGGCATAATATATTCGACATTTTTTCCGTTCTTTGCCTTTGCTTTGTATAAATTTTTAAAAATATTATACCAAAATATAGACCAGCTACTCTGTGGTGCAGGCAGAACAAGAGTAGGGAAGCTTTTTATTTTGGAAGGCCGCATTAACCTTCCAGCGGGCGCGCTGTCACAAAATTTACACATGCGCCTTATCGATTCCCCCATTTTTCCCAACTTATTCGCAAGAATAGAGCTCCGAGCTATTCGAGGGTCAGGATTTTTCTAAACTACAGAAGTGCTTAGAAGTTTTTGTTATTCATTGATATTTGGGAATTTCCGTTGAGCGTAAATTTTACGACACGCGCCTTTTAAAGTATAAGTATATTAAATAAACTATTTTTTTATTTTCTCATTTTCTATCGTTTCTTTTTAGTGCTAAATGTATTTTTTGGTTTTAGACGTGTTCCATTATGGCTCGCAGGACGCTTACACAATAAGAGCTAGAAGAAATATTTAGTGTTGTTTCGTTTTTTGTTTAAGAAAGTAAAATATATTTTTTTAAAAGTACTGTCATTTATCATTTTTCATAACCTTAGAGCTCTCTAACATTTATATAAAGAAAACACTATTTACATGGAGAAAATTTGATGACGTAAAATTTACGACAAGCACCCGCTCAAGAGAAATTACACAGCGCGACCGCTGGAAGTTTAAGTTTGTAAGTCGGATTCAAAAATTACAATAACCCTTGATGAAGTAGATTATTATTTACTCATTTATTTAATTTATTTGTAAAAATAAACATTGAAAAAAAAGTATTTGATATTATGGCTTTTTATTTATTTATTTATTTGTTTGGTTTTCGCTTCCGGTTTGATAATGAATTTTTTAAGAAAACATTAAACCTAATTATAAATAAATTTAGTTAAGGACCAATTATAGATTTTCGAGAAAATATTTTTACATTGCATATCACAGATCCTAAGGGAACCTAACCTCTCTGATACGCAATATAAAAATATTTTCTATAAGATCTAAAATTGGTCCTTAAGTAAATTCATTTAATAATAGTATAAGTCTGGGTTGAAAAAATTTCCATCTTTTTTCAAAATAAATTGACACGTTCTGATGTGGCCATCCACTTGACTTTACCATTCACTTCTGGTTAAGTTTGGTCCAAGGGCTTAGATTTTTGTTTTTTGACCCTCCCCCCTTTTTTTGGTTTTGATATTCACACTAGTTTTTGAGCAAGCTCGTCTACAAAATTTGGTAACGCACATACTATCTAACAGACTAACTAACAGAATAACAGACTAACAGACATTTTGACAAAACAGTTATTATCTCGAAAAATAAAAAATTTTCGATGTTCACTTATTAGAGCTTTTTTTGTAGACCGAAATGCCATGGTTTCGCCCAATTTTTTTAATCTAAATAGTTTCAGCCCTTTTTGAGATATTTCGAAAAAACGATGCAAAAACAACCACTTTTTTCATGCACGATTACAATACTTGACCTTGTATGGTAAAGTAAAAAGAAACTCCAAAAAATGCTTAAATCTTTGCATTAATTATTTAATTAAACCAAATGACAAAAAATTGATTTTTAAAGAAATATCTAGTGGATTTATTTCCATAATATTTTCAAATAATTATCTATTCATAGGGTATATTTCTAGTCTTTAATTTACTCTTTAATAACCAAAGTAAATTATTAATAGAGATAAAAATTATCATTTTAGGAAATATCAACTCATTCAATGTACCTCATTTTATGCCTACATTGCCTATAAATCGATAATTTCTCCTTAATTTGTAGTACTCTAGTTTTTTTTATTTTTTAGGAAGATAGAAGCATCTTATTCTCCCCCTCACTCATTTGGAATGTAATTCAAGAAACATGACTCAGATTGCCACGCATGTAATAAGTCTACAGAAACTGTAATGTGAGAATATAATACTGGTAAAATAATTATTCGCTTGGTATATAAACAAGTAGCATGCAGTTGTCAAAAAGTCTTCTAACTGACGATTTTTCAACTTAGATTACAGTCGCTCCTTTTAAATAAGTATTTTTTTACGTATATTAATTTAAAGAAATCTGAGAAATCAAATCAGTAAAATTTTAGAAACAGTCTGAGGTTCATGCTAATACCCATAAATTTTAATATACAGTAATAAAAAAAATGTATTCACGCTAAATATTCAATTAAATAAACTGATGTAGCCATCCACAAGACTTTACCATACACCTGACATAAGACTCTTGTATATAATATTTTAATAAAATACCAAAAATCTAACCTGGAAGACGTGTGGATGAGAGCGCTATCTCTGGAACGTGCAGACTGGAGCGAATCCTTGCTGGAGAGTGTCGTTTTTTGGTTGGCTCTCACTTGAAGTGGCACGGGCCCAAGGAAGCTTAAGATGTGGACCTTGGACCCTGCCTTAAATAATTGTAATATATAGTTATTGTAGAAACACTTAATAGCTAAAAGGGAACACTCATAAGTATCGGATAGAAAATTCTATTCCAATTTGATCAAACAAGTCTGAGCTTGTTTTCGATTCCTCTTGCTAATAAAACTAAATCTATCTAAGCTCGAACTAAAATACACATAGATTAAAAAAATTCCCTTTTAATAAATATTTTAATATATACCATATATATACTGGGTGAGTTTTTTTATCTTGAGACAGTCTTATAACTCAAAAATAGTGCATTATATGAAAAAAAAGTTTCAAATAAAAGTTTATTTATATCAAGGGGAAAACTAAACTACGCTTTTGTTTGGCAACCTAGAACAAGCTTTCGAGGTCAAGTCCTGTTTTTTAAATTGAAACGTATGTTTCTGTAAATATTCTTAATCTAGAAAAAAAACTGAACACCTTTTATGAGAACTATTTTTTTATACATCAAATAAAAAAAAATATTAAATCAATTATATCTCAAAAAATCGTAATAATTATTTTTAACAATCATTCAACTTAATTATCAAATAATTATGATCAAATATTTAATTATTAAATAAATAATTTAATAATAATTAACGATTTAATAATTTTGCGACCCTGTTCTGTGACATTCCAGAGTGTTATCGCAAGTCTTCTGGACCAATTCCAGTTCCAATTTCGTTATTTTGGCCTGTTCCAGTTTCTTTGTAGCCTTAACATTTCCTATTTTTTTTTTTTTTTTTTTTTTTTAATAGATTTACAACACGATAAAATGAAGCTATTCTGGGGAAATTTAAAGATATTATATTATAGATGCACTGACGAGATAAAAATCAATAATTTTCCCAAAAGCTTGCTTTGTGTGTAGGATGTAATCCCCAACAATCCTTCAAGATCAAATATGAGAAGTATACAAGAAGTTCATTAACCAATGCGTTTATCCTTATTACTAATATGAGAGAAAATCTCTCCCTGCTTCTTCCTCTCTTTCAATTTTACAATCTTCAGTCCTTTTAGAAAAACCTTAAGTGCTCACAGACACAATTCCACCACTTACCTAATTCTTTTCTCTAATACAATATTCTGTTATCACAAAAAGGTGATTTGTCTTCTCAATGTTCATCGATTTCATTAACAAAAAATGCAAATACAAGCACCTGCTTAGTTTAAAAAAAGCACTGAATATATAAGAAAAATGATTTATTATAATTACAAATTTATATTTATTGTGAATTTCGATATTTGATTGAGTGACAAATTTCTAAACATAAGTAACAACATAAATATATTGAAAAATTCTATGTGAATTAGACATTCCTGAGATGCACTCAAGGAAAGTGATTATGAAGGCAAGAAAATGCTCAATTGACAGTGAAAGCTTGAGTATAATATGTTTATAAACTTGTATATTTAAGTATTTATGCCTAGTGTATGTATGTATCTACATATATAAAGATATTTATTTATTAAAGTTGTTTAATTTCAAGAACTTGATTTAGTTTACATTTATTATAGGTAAGGATAAAATAAAGAAAATAAAAACTTTATACCAGGTTATAGAAACATAACCTAACTTGGAAGGAAAAATAAAATAATAACTTTGGATAAATTGAATCATTATGCAAATGACGGAATCATATTTATTCAAAAGGGCGGTATTTATTGTTTACGCCTGGAAGACTCCGTCAATGTTTATCTTAGAGGTTAATGTATGCAAAGTTTATGCTTTAATATCCGCGCTTTTCAACGCGTAATGTACTGTAATACAAGGCAGAGCGTATTAATTACCGGCAGGCGTAATGATGGCTCAATATAAAGGCCAGCAACAATTCGTAATGGGCGGCTTAATGCGCTCCATCTATGCATTCATTGTTTTATGCCTGTATTAACTTTGTATGCCTTTTCAACGTCCTCTTTGCGGTCATTTTATTATTTTATTATAGGGCCCAATAAAGGCAGCCTGGGGTCTATTGTAAATTTCATCCTCATCAGCATCAATCTGCTCACCTTGTGGGAAACCTCACTTGGATATTCATGGACACAATATTACATCTTAAGAAAGAAATTTAAAGCAATTCTTATTAGTCATAGAACATTTTTCTTTCTTGCGATTTCTTGTCTTCTGATTTCGTAATGTTCATATTAATGTAGGCCTACAATTTATGAAAAGAAGTGGAAAAATGTCTTTTGACTAGTTTTTTTTGGCTAAATCACGCCCAGGTTTTAAAACCAGGAATTGTATAGTATCACATTCTTGTTGCTGTTCGAATAACTACTTCATTACTGCCCTAAGGCAGTGAAAAGCTTCCTTACTGTATGGTCCTTTTTCAGCAAAGTCGTCGTCTCTAGACTCTTCCGCACCGTCACAAAAGGGTCTTGGTCGTCGATGAAACTGGAATTGATTTCATCGTCCGTCAATATTTTGATAGCGTTGGGGTAAAAGGCCCAATCTGCATTTTTGCACAAGGGCCAATCTGATTTTGCATTGATTCATTGTCTTGTAATTAACCACGTGATGAGTTATAGTACATTTAAGGATATATAATAAATATAAATAAATATTCACCATTAACCGCTACATAAAAAACCCATAAATTTGTAAAAAAAATGAATTTGTATAGAAGTTTTCAATTTTAGAAACATGCTGAAAATTGCAGATTGGCCCTTTTACCCCAACACCATGGATGTGATAGACAGGGTTTTTACCCTGAATGTCCAATTCCCTAATTCCATCCTTGGCTTTAAAACGCATAAGCCAGCCGGTAGTCGCTTTAAAGTCAGTGTTACCCCTAGTTTCTTGCTAATTTCAAGAGCTTTTTCACAAATCAAAGGGTCACTTACCAAATTTGAATTAGCCGACTTTGGAATGCTTTCGGCTAACTGATGTTTCGGTTGATCAGTATTCGGATAATCGATGCTCTACTGTATTTCAAAATGCACTTTTTCTGTATTTCTGTCAAAGCTTTTTCACAAATCAAAGGGTCACCTATTGGTTGTCCTCGTCTACTTTTAAATTTGAATTAGCCGACTTTGGAATGCTTTCGGTTAACCGATGTTTCGGTAGTTTCGGTTGGTCAGTATTCGGATAATCGATGCTCTACTATATTTCAAAATGCACTTTTTCTGTATTTCTGCCATGATTAGAATATCCACAAATTATTCAAGAAGGTCCTAAAAAGTTCATTCTGGAATCGAAACGTTTACATTTCCGAAAAGAAGCGCTCATTACATTTTGGTCTTTCTGTTCTCAGAAATTGTTCAAAAAATGTAAAAAATCAGAAAAAAGATTGAATCGTAATACTCTATATTGGTTTATGCTAATGACCTGAAATTTGGCACAAATGTATGTTTTAATAAACTGTGATGTATTTCAATTCGTTAGTCAAGCCTCAAACTCTAGAATGTTCTTACAAAAATATTCAAAAATCACTCTTGAAAAACATTACTAGACACATTATTCTTATTACATGGTTGAATCGAAATAAAATTGGAACAGTTATTTTGCTTAACGCAGTATAATACACATTTTCAATAATAGCCAACAATGTATTGAGTAGTAAATCTATATATATAAAATTAAGGTTTTGTCTGTACATTGCTCCAAATCACGCCAAATTTTGGTTGCACACGTTTCAAGCAAAGTTATGAACGAAAACACCCTCCACAAAATGCCTGTCTGCCTGTCTGTATGTCCGTCTGTTTCAGTGGTTTCCGAAAAGTTGCTCACGATTCACGTAAAAACGGCTGAAGAGGTCGTGGTTTGGGGGTCCAGGGGGCGTGGCCCCTGGCTAGCAAGAGGGCCGCCGAAGGCGGGCCTTGCAGCTAGTCAATATATAATTTTTTTCAGTTATCTTTTACGATGTCCTTTCAATTATTTTTCAAATCAATAAATTAAAATAATGATATAAAAAATACTTTGTCACGATTAATAAATTAATCGTATATAACTTCTAATTTATGGAGTCGAAAGAAAAAAACACATTAAAAAAAGGCCCAACCAAATATGTGAGGTATTTCAAATTTCATCCAATTAAAATTCATTGTAAATATACCTACCTATAAATAAAATTCAATTTTTATGTTATTTTAATTATAATAAAAGTGTGAACGAGATAAATGCAGAACGAAGTAGAAAACAATAGGGGAATAGATCGTAAATTAAAATTTTCAAAAGTAAATTAAAGACGGTGTCCTTTGCTTGATGCAAATACTATAAGCATATTGATATGGACTAACAAATTAATAATATTTATGTGATGGTGTCAGGACCCTACCAGTTTTTTCAGGAATGTCATAAATGTGTGTTAAATGTGGGTATAATTTTCGATTACAAATTTCAATTCAGCAGCAAATTTTCATTGGGAATAAAATAATAGCGAGTGTAAAAATAGAAGGAATACCCTATTTTTGTCTGCTTAAAAATTGTCAAAATTTAAACATCAATAACTCAAAACTAAGTTTTTTACTTCTAAATATTCAAAAATTATAAGTGAGTAAATTTTTGAAATTTTTGGGCGGGACAAAAAGTGCTTTGTTCAGTTGTTTCTCTAGAAACAGGAAAGACCATTAGCTCGATTTTTACCGGGTGAAGATAATGGCTCTTTTCTCTGACACCATCACATATACTTACTTAATTCTGGTAGTTATGTATATAATTTAAGCATTTGAAAAAAAAATTGTTAATAATGAAAAATACCGAAGTTTTTTTTCAAACACTATTCATTTTGGTCTGTATTTTGATTTTATCATCACCAATAATGAGAACGTCGGTTCACATAAATAAATAAATATATCACATACAAAATGGCCATTTTGCAAATTATTGGATATACCTACTAGTATATCGAATTTACTACTTTAATTTTTTTTTTTTTTTTAATAAATTTTTGAACGCTGCGAACTATAATTTTTTCATTGTTGGTTTATGTTTGATTACTTTAAAATTGACTTACCCACTCGAACCAAAATGGGTTCGAGGCCCATAGTTTAAGATGCACTGATGTAGATTCAAGGCCCTGAAAATGGAGAAATAAGATTTATCGAAACTCTGTCGGTATGAAGAAATAAATTTATAAAAAATTGATTAAACAAAAAACTTTACTTAAACACCTTATATCTAGATCAGGGGTGTCCAATCTTCTGGCATCCTTGGCCCACACATTTGAAGAAAAAAATTGTCTTAGGCCGCACATAAAATATACTGATTCTAAAGATTTAAAATTTGTATCGGTATCAAAATATATTTTCGCAAGCATATCTGTATCTGTAACAACATTAGTACTAACATTAACGCCATCATCATCATAAATGAGTAGATAGTCCTAAGACTAGTTCGACGTAGTACTTGCCTGCTTTAACACTATTCGGTGCCGATTTTTTACTTAAACGAAACAAATTCATCAATTTCTTTTATACGAATAAATTGTATTGTAAAGATAAAGACTCTTTATAAGAGTATATTACGCAATTTCGTGACAATTTAAAAAAAAATATTATAAATATTTCAAAGTTTTTAATAAGATTACGATTTTGTATCGAGCCGTATTCATCTTAGTGCTGGCCGCATGCGGTCAGCGGACCGCGGGTTGGACAGTCCTGATCTAGATGTTTCGGAAAATTTGTATCGGTATCAAAATATATTTTCACAAGAATATCGGTATCTGTAACAATATTAGTTCTAACATTAACGTCATCATCATCATCATCATTGAGTAGATAGTTCTAATACTAGTTCGACGCTGTACTTGCCTCCTTTAACAGTATCCGGTGTCGAATTTTGTACTTAAACGAAACAAATCTATCAATTTCTTTTATACGTTTGCGAAATACTTGCAAATACAATGAATACACATAAACACACACACAGTACACCCACCAAGACAAGAGCCCACTCCAGACACCTCTATTTTTATAGTCAATTAAAGCGAGTTTGTTTGCTCTTCGACTCCCTGACCAATCGTTAGTTAAACCAATTACCACATGGAATAATTAATTAAGTGATCTCGTTGGAATTTTCTCTTCGCTTTCGCTAATAGGGCTTAT
Organism: Forficula auricularia; assembly: GCA_024734495.1. Taxonomy (NCBI): domain Eukaryota; kingdom Metazoa; phylum Arthropoda; class Insecta; order Dermaptera; family Forficulidae; genus Forficula; species Forficula auricularia. The sequence continues at coordinate 36,859 of JALMQS010000215.1, forward strand.
GCTCGTTAATGAAACTCTAATTTACTCAACGAGCCTTACCAAACGAAACAGTACAACAAATAATTACACGTCTAATGGTCCACAAGTGCCCATTTTTTATATATATAAGTTTCCAAATTTTAATTTCCTGTCACGCAACTGATGTCTGAAAGGACAAGAAAAAAATTCTAGGGGCTAAAAAAGCAAATCGTTTGATGGATTTTGCCCAAAGCGACTGCCGGATTCTTGAAATATACAACTATATATTATACTAACAGCTAACAGTCCAATTTAAAATCGTTCAAAATTAATCATTCTCCATATTTTGATGATAAATTCTCCTAAAATGTTATTATTAATTGATTTAATATAATATTATCTTGCGTGTTATATTGCTAGAATGAATAAAAGGGCGGTGTTTGGTTTGAATAATCATGGATGACCTTTTTATTTGAATAATTTATTATTATTTATTCGAAAAGCCCAGGTGCTTTGGTCGCTTGGGACATAATTTATTTTCTTTTGAGAAATTAACTAATTTTGAAGTATCTATTTAATTAATTCAAAAAATTTTAAATTTGTTGAATCTGTAGTATAGAAAAAACTTTTTGTTTTACCATACGTAAGATAAGGTGAGATTTTACTAATATCATATTTTTGTAAATCTTAACGTTTCAAGCCCTAAATTCAAAAAAATTGATTTTTCAGGTTAAATTTTGTGTGTTCCTACTCAAAAAATAATGAGAATTTTAAAAATTGAATCTAAGTTAAGAGTTCGGTATGGTTTGATAAAATTATAGTGATTTGGCAATTTTTTTTATTAGCAATCGGTTGGAGTTTTAAAGTTAAAACTTAGCAGAGATGTGTAATCTATATAATAAAAATGAATTTCTGTTTCTTTGTAAGCCCAGATCTCTCAAATGCCTGGACCGATTTGGCTAATTTTTTTTAAATGTTCGTAATAGTCTAATTCAGGTTAATACGTAAAAAAAAATTGGAAAAGTTGCCCGGAAAATTGGAAAAATTCAGGAAAAACTAAAAAAAAATTCAGGTTAGCCAACATAGCTTGCCAAACAATAAAAAGAACTAAACTAGCAAACTAAACATGTGTTGGCGGCCCTGTTTTTCAGATTTTTTAGTGTCATTCATTCTTAATAGTTCTAACCACATTATCGTTGAAGAAGAATTTAATAATACAACAAAGATTTAAAAAAACTATCTATTTTTTTTAAAGTACATTTAAAAACAAAAATTAAAAAAATAAACTGCAACGGATCGTTGCTAAACTTTATCCAAATTCATTTGAAATATTAATTTGTTTATTTTTTTATTATTAATCAGATATCACTTGCAATTTGCAGTTCATGTTGACAATTGAAAAATTATGATCGATTCTCATTTAACAGTCGAGGAATAACCATTCTACATACGATTTTTGATGTTTCGGTTTTTATTGGTAGCCATGGTGAAGACATGGAGGAATCGACTTGAAATCAAAAATAGCAATCGATTCTAATCTAATACTTGAGGAATAATAATTCTACATTAGATTTTTGACGTTTCGATTATTATTAGTAACCATTTTTGAAGACATGAAGGAATCGACTTAAAATCAAAAATAACGATCGATTCTTTTCTAATACTAGAGGAATAACCTTATTGCATTCCATTTTTTATGTTTTGACTATTAATGGCAACCTCTACTGAAAACGTGAAAGAATCGACTTAAAATCAAAAAGACTAAATTCTTTTATGATAAACAACTCAAGCTTGAGAATAAGATAATTTTTTATAAATAGATTGTATATACTTTTGTTTCTAGCAAAATGAATAATAATTGTAATTTTCTAGTCTTCTTCTCTATAATAATACCTACATATAATATAACTTTTTTTTATTTTCCCCTTAATGACAACAAGTGGATTTTTAATACATTTTAAATATTTGTTTCATCTTATTTGTTATGAGTGTATATTGCAGTTAAATAGAATCTTAAATTATATCTATTTAACACTTTATAATAAAACAATTATATTTATTCTCTGTTACTAATAAAACATCAATAAAGCAGCCACGTGGGGGTCCAGGGGTGAAGCTCCCTGGCTAGTAAAAAGCCCGCCTTTGGCGGGCCTTTTGCTAGTTTATTAATAATTTATTCTATTTTATTTATTAATATGTGTGTTAAATTTCTCCATATTAGTCGTTACAAGAGTTTCATAACTTTAGGGGTTGCGCTAAAAAGTAAAACAATTAGTGTCACTACAATGTCTATCTCACTGTGTTCACGTATCAGATCTTGTAACTTATAAACTAAGATACAAAAGTGAAATTCACTAGTTATATGTAATCATGTACCGAAAACAAAAAAATTACTTACAAGGAATCATTATTTTGCGGAAGGGTGAATATTTTGTGTTGTCAAAAATAAAAAATATTTGAGAGAGGCTGTGAGATATCTCTGTAAAAATCGCCTAAAAAAATTGGTTTAATATTTTTAAATTTATTTCTATTCAAAATGAAGTTGTGACAGACCAGCTTGGATTAATAAATTGTACATTTTTCCTAAGTTTAAGTTTTCAAACTTAAACCGTTCGTAACTCAAAAATTGGCAGATCAGTGAAATTTGATGAGTCTTAAAAAGTCTTAATAATCTTATTTAAAAAATTGAAATTTTACTCAATTCTTTAGAAATACTCGTGTCTTTATCGTAGATAGTTTTTCGTGTTTAGTTTAGACGAAAACGGAATCTATTAGCGTCGATATACACTGTCCGTCTGATCGACTGTCATAGCATTGTACAATAATTCGTAAACTAAATAAGCTATTAACTCGAAATATACATGCTATATGTATTCATTTTTCCCAAAATAAATTATCTTACCTATAAAATTTTTCATCAATTATTTGGAGGAAAGTCAAATTTTTTGGGATCGAAAATAAACAATATTTGATAATATAGAGTTTGGAGATTTCTTTAATTAGAATTAGGTTTATTTTTTTTTATTTTTTTTTTTTTTTGTTTCAAAATAATAGTGTGAGCGAGACCCAAATTAGAAATTTTCAGATGATATTTATAGCCTTTAGAAATGGCTTAACTTAAAAATTGTAAAATAAAAAATACAAATCTTTATAAAACAGTCTTGGAACGATTTATTTAGAAACCAGATGATCAGTCTGATTTAAGAGAATTAGCTCATCCCAGGTGGACTTGATATTAATTGGGGATCAATGGGTTCTCATTTTATTAATTTCTTCTTATTTTTTTGCAAAATTTAGAAATAATTTATATTAAGAAAATAAGATTGGAGTAATTTTTGGAGACGGACTGATAAGTGAATTAAGTGGATATCGATGAGGCAGTCCAAAAAAGAAGAAGATAATTTACACTATCTTTTTATTCATAAAACCGACGTTTCGGGGCTATTCCCTCCTTCTTCAGGGTTTTGAAAAGTCAGTGAAGGAAATCCAATGCGACATTCCCTCTGTCTCCTCTTTCAGTGGCAGTAACAATAATATCTTGTATTTCATTTCAGCAGAATTATAATGTATACATAATAAAAACATTATAATTCTGTAACAATAATATCTTGTATTTCATTCTCAGCAGAATTATAATGTATTTATTATGTATACATTATAATTCTGCTGAGAATGAAATACAAGATATTATTGTTACATAATTATAATGTATTTATTATGTATACATTAAAATTCTGCTGAGAATGAAATACAAGATATTATTGTTACTGCCACTGAAACAGGAGACAGAGGGGAATGTCGCATTGGATTTCTTTCACTGACTTTTCAAAACCCTGAAGAAGGAGGGAATAGCCTCCGAAACGTCGGTTTTATGAATAAAAAGATAGTGTAAATTATCTTCTCCTTTTTTGGACTGCCTCATCGCTATCCACTTATATTAAGAAAATATGTTATTTATAATTATATAAAAATATTAAATGAAACATAGGGGTGGATAATAAGGGTTGTTTACCTTTTAAGGGTCGCATGTGGTCCGTAGCTGTTGCCTCGACGGTCTCTCAACACCAAATAAATCGAGAAATAAAAAGTGAAAGAATTCCGTTATTTGATAAGATACGCGAGCGAGAAATTTTCTTCGAAATATTTTTATAAGAAAATCTTTAAATAATTATCGAATGCATTTTTCATACAATTTACTATTATCCTGATAGGGTGCCCACTAGGGTGGTCCTTATTTTGGGCTTTTTACGCTGACAGAGGCTCATATGTTTCGAAATAAATAAAAAATAAATCTTTATAAAACAATCTTGTAACGATATATTTAGAAATCAGACTTTTCGGGAGAAATTCCCCCTTTATCTATAGAAATTTTTTGAAAAAAGTTGTTTTCGCTAATGTTTCGAAAACAACCCTAAGAAATTAAATATTTTGATAACAGGCAATTGCAATATTTAATTTCTTAGGGTTGTTTTCGAAATATTAACCAAAAGAACTTTTTTTCTTTTGTCAAATTTAAAAAAAAATCTATTGATAAAGGGGGATTTTTTCTCGAAACGTCTGGTTTCTAAATAAATCGTTCCAAGATTGTTTTATAAATATTTGTATTTTTTTATTATATTAAAAAACAATCAATAATTAATTTTTCTTTTAAAAATTGTATTAAGAAAAAAAATCGACAAATTCCCTCATTCTCTTCTTATCAAAATCAAATAAGAACGAATTAGATATTCTAAGTATTTTGGACTTTATAAGATACAAAACCCCCAGTATGCGGTCCAACTATCCGACCTATTACAATTCATTTTTGTGTATTTTCTATAATAGAATTTGAAGCCTGATTTCTAAAGCTATATGCTTAAAATCGCATAACTATTTTTCATATAAGGCTTTAAAGGAATATTCTATTATTAAAATATAAGATTTACGTTGCAATTAAAAAATTAATAGATTTTCTATTTAGCTCAGCATTAGAAACCTCAAAATTGCGGCAATTTTTGTCTCAAATCTCAGATGGCGAAGATATAACAGAAGATTAGGTAAGTGTTAGTAAAAGAGTGACCGAAGAAGAACATGAGGGGTCTAATTATAAGAAGTTAGAGCAAATCTGTAGGTGGTCTCAAACAGTTTGCCCCCTATATTTAGATACATTTGGATATTAGAACCCAAGATAATGAATTAACGTCTATACTCTAACAGGAAAACTTAATCAGACAGATTTTTATATTCTCAAGGTCTATAAAGGGAAAAGAGGGCCTACAGATTTATAACAGACTGTTAATAAAGGTAAGCATGTTTTTCTAATCTACAAAAAATATAAGATTCTTTTTCAGTATATTTTATAACGCAAACAGCAATTTTTGTTTCCAGAAACTCTTGAAATTTCTGATAGTTTGATAGGAGCGGAAATCAAAGAAGTGAACAAAGGAGCGAAAACGAGCTTGTTTGATTAAGAAAGACACGATTTTTTTTAGAAATGTATATTTAGAAATACAGGAGTGACTGCTTCCCGGAAGAACCAGTATATTGAATTTACTCGATTTTGTTCTCATTATTCTACTTAAAAATTTTTAAAACATAGAGAAAAATTAAGTGGATATTGATGAGGCAGTCCAAAAAAAAAAAAAAAAAAAGAAGAAGATAATTTACACTATCTTTTTATTCATAAAACCGACGTTTCGGAGGATATTCCCTCCTTCTTCAGGGTCTGTAATTAATTAAAAATGGGATTTGGCCATCATTACAATCAAGATCATTACAAATTATTTTTTTATATAAATACAATTAATATATAATTATATGGAATACAATTTTTTAATCAATAATATTCTACTCACTTTGAAAAGTCAGTGAAGGAAATCCAATGCGGCATTCCCCTCTGTCTCCTCTTTCAGTGGCAGTAACAATAATATCTTGTATTTCATTCTCAGCAGAATTATAATGTAATAATGATTTGGAAATATTTTTTTTTTTTTTTATTAATATAAGTGCATATCATTAGCCACAATCCCCTCTCAGATAAACCCTGCGCAAAGCAGTTGTGCGCATAATTATTTATTTATATAGTACCACAACATGTATTTTACTTTAAATTATACTTTACATATATTTTTATACAAACTTTTTATAAATCATTCATTTATTTATTTTATTTCATTATTTTTTTTTTTCCCCCTCATAAATCTTAAAAAGGTTTGTCAAGTGTTTAAAATAAAATTACGAATTTACTATTTACAATTATTTACATATTATCTATTTACATTGTTATATTTTAATTATACAAGTTTTAGATCAGCAATTATGCCGTCCCAACAAATACTCAGGTCTATTATGTCCGTTCTGTAATTTACGGCACGTGGCAAGAGATTTTTTATAGCTATCATTTCCAGGATTTTTCTTTTAAAATAATTATTCTCTTGGAATATAATGTTACAATTGTTAAAGTTAAAATTATGCTTTTTTTCCTGGGCATGAATTGCTAAAGCCGTGTTGTTTTTAATAGTTTTTGAAACCGAAAGCTCATGTTCACGTAATCTCTCACCAGTGTGGCGTTTTGTTTGGCCGATATATATTCCATTGCATGCCAGTACACCGTCCCCCAAGCACTCAATCATGTAGACAGTGCCAGTCCGCGTTTTCGCATCTAGTCTATCTTTGTGGTTAAACAAAGATGCCAACGAATTTGTTGGCTTCAACGCGACACCGACAGAGCCCACCGAGAGTAATTTTTTTAATTGGTCACTAAGTCCCGGGTAAAACGGAACACTGACGTAAAATTTGGGTTCTTTTTCTGTATCGGTTTGCAAGTTATTGTATTTGTATAACGTTCGTCGGACTATAGACCTGATTATGCAAACTGGATAGTTATTGTCAGAAGCGATCTGTTGAATAATGTTAATATTTTTATTCCAAAATATTTTGTCAGATATTCTGGCCATTCTCAGAATTAAATTTTGAATGGCACTAATTTTATAGGTGAGGGGATGAATCGAGTTAAAATTTAGGATTCTCGATGTTTGTGAGGCCTTTCTATACCAATCTAATTTTATACAACCATTGTTGTCTCTAATTAGAGTAGTATCCAAGAAATTTATTTTATTTTCAGATTCTAATTCATATGTAAACTTAATATGTTCATCATATGAGTTTAAAATGGTGATCGTTTCGTCGACTTTTGAGGGCTCAATACAAGCAATTGAATCATCAACATATCTAAAGAAAAATTTTAGATTTAAATTATCGATTAGATTCTCCTCTAAGTCTTCTAAGACTAAATTACAGACCCTGAAGAAGGAGGAATATCCTCCGAAACGTCGGTTTTATGAATAAAAAGATAGTGTAAATTATCTTCTTCTTTTTTTTGGACTGCCTCATCAATATCCACTTAATTCACTTATCAGTCCGTCTCCAAAAATTACTCCAATCTTATAGAGAAAAATATTTTTCAACCATGATTTTTTATAGATAATTAAAACAAAGATGTGAGTATCTTTTTGAGAAAAAAGATGGAATTTTCCAGGGGGATGAAGCTCCTCTGGTATTCAATATAAAAATATTTTCTACTAAAATTTTAGATATTAGTGTCCATAGAATCGTGTGTTTGTTTGTTTTTTTTATTTTTTATGTTTGTTTGTGTAAACTGTGTATACGAATTCTGATAACTCATGAACTAAAGTCGTAGAAAGTTCGATCGAACCAAAATGTTTATATTTTCAATTAGTAGAAGGTGTACAGTTTTGGGCTCTCTCAAACTTTCGAATCGTGAGTCGATAAAATATCTTAATTTGTATGATTTTATTGGGATTCTTATGCATCATCATTGAAAAGTGTTTATAGAAATAAATTTAAATAGATTATTATATTAAAATTTATATTAGCTCTATCTCCTATCTGATTGCGAAAGCTCAACCTCTTCCCATAGTATTTGTGAAATTTTTAGAAAGCGAACCGAGACTTCAAAAATTTTCATTTTTATCTTCGATTTATATTTTATAAAATTAATGAGTAATATATTTCATATATAAGGTACATATAAAACCCACATATAATCAAATTTTTATTTATTTTTAGAATGGGATTTTAGTTACCAAATTAAAAAAATTGTTAACCAATATTAATTTATTTATTTTTAATTTTTTCAGCTTCTTATAGTTATCCTCCATGTAAATAAATAAATTAAATAAATAAATAAAAATTATAATTTTTTAACATATGGATAGAACAATTAATCTCTTCTGATGATCTGGGACTGCGCCAAATACCTTTTGCGCCGCTCGTGTGAAATAACTGATTGGCTGCGCTCTTATATGTAGTGAGTCCAAATTACTGCGGCCGACAACATTTTTCTCAACGTTTCATGATTTTTACGCGGGCGATTGTTACAGACAATGAACTCAATCATGTCCAAATCCTTGTCGCGACACGCCTCGCTGTTTTCCACTCAACAGCATCAGCCCCATCTATAATAGGCAATCGCTCCCGGATCCTAGGAGCCCCTGGTATTTAGACAAGCTAACTGGCAGGATCAGCTAAGGGTGAAGGCTATGCATGCGACGCAAGGCGCGAGCAAGCCTTTCTCCATTTTTACTTTATCAAACGCGAAGCTGGATGCGGCATGGGACCCGGATCCTCGCGCCAACCCCGACTTTAGAAGGGTCCTTAGATGAACATCTTCACATAACCCATGGTCTCAACCTGAATTCACAAATTGCATTATCATTCATATTTTCACACATGAATATCGTGGTGTCGATGGATAACGTCACCATGTCGCAGCAGCTCTGTGGAAGAATCGGAGAAAGAAGAACCTTGTGGAAGAGTCTGAAGAAGAGAAGAGGTCAGATGATGGGGCACACACTAAGACATGGGGGACTGCTTAGGGATATCCTGGAGGGGGAGGTGGGAAAGAAAAGGGAAGGGGAAGACCCAGATTAGAATATTTCAACCAAATAATTAGATATGGGATGCCAGACATTCTAGAGAGGTCAAACAGCTGGCGGGGACAGAGTCGAAAGTGGAGACGGACTAGTAGCGATCAAACCAGTCTTAGGACCGTGCATACTCGATGAGATGATGATGAATATTCATTTAGGTTTGAATTTTAGCACGTGACGCTTTTGCCAAAAATTACATGGGATTTCGTCAAGAGGCCAGAAAGCGCAACCTTTTCTGCATTAGGGCGTGTAGATGGACGGATGGACAGTGGATAACGTATGTTACCATTTTTCGTCCTTGATTTTTCCACACATCTTAACCGATTTGAAATGAATTGAAAACACAACTACTTAAACAACAAACAAACAACAACAACAAACAAACAACAACAACAACAAAAAACAAACAAACAAACAAAAAAAAAATAGTTGATTAGTTTTTGGAACATATAGGCCCATAAGCATTAGTACTTTATTCCAACACTTTTTTTTCTGAATATCTTAAAAAATTACTTAACCAATTTTGATGAAATTCACCATTCTAATTAAGTAACATCAAGTTTGACCACATAAAGAAAGGTTATATGTGAAAGTTTTTAGTAAAATCTATATTTTAAAGCC
>JALMQS010000215.1:46467-59564 GCA_024734495.1 Forficula auricularia
TATTTTTCAACCATGATTTTTTATAGATAATTAAAACAAAGATGTAAGTATCTTTTTGAGAAAAAAGATGGAATTTTCCAGGGGGGATGAAGCCCTCTGATATTCAATATAAAAATATTTTCTACTAAAATTTTAGATATTGTGTCCATAGAATCGTGTTTGTTTTTTTTTATTTTTTATGTTTGTTTGTGTAAACGAATTCTGATAACTCATGAACTAAAAGTCGTAGAAAGTTCGATCGGAACCAAAATGTTTATATTTTCAATTAGTAGAAGGTGTACAGTTTTGGGCTCTCTCAAACTTTCGAATCGTGAGTCGATAAAATATCTTAATTTGTATGATTTTATTGGGATTCTTATGCATCATCATTGAAAAGTGTTTATAGAAATAAATTTAAATAGATTATTATATTAAAATTTATTATTAGCTCTATCCCCTATCTGATTGCGAAAGCTCAACCCCTTCCCCATAGTATTTGTGAAATTTTAGAAAGCGAACCGAGACTTCAAAAATTTTCATTTTTATCTTCGATTTATATTTTAAAATTAATGAGTAATATATTTCATATATAAGGTACATATAAAACCTACATATAATCAAATTTTTATTTATTTTTAGAATGGGATTTTAGTTACCAAATTAAAAAAATTGTTAACCATTATTAATTTATTTATTTTTAATTTTTTCAGCTTTATAGTTATCCTCCATGTAAATAAATAAATTAAATAAATAAATAAAAATCATAATTTTTTAACATAGGATAGATCAATTAATCTCTTCTGATGATCAGGGACGGCCAAATACCTTTTGCGCCGTCGTGTGAAATACTGATTGGCGCCTTTATATGTAGTGAGCCCAAATTACTGCGGCCACAACATTTTTTCACGTTTCATGATTTTTTACGCGGGCGATTGTTACAGACAATGAACTCAATCATGTTCAAACTTGTCGCGACACGCTCGCTGTTTTCCACTAACAGCATCAGTTCTATCTATAATAGGCACGTCTCGATCCTAGGAGCCCCTGGTATTTAGACAAGTTAATTGGCAGATCAATTAAGCGGTAAGGCTACCCTGCGAAAAAGGCGCAAGCAAGGCTTTTCTCCATTTTTACTTTATCCAATGCGAAGCGGATAAAGTATTGGATCGGTCTCGCGCCAACCCCGACTTTAAAGGGTCCTTAGATAAAGACTACATAACCCATGGTCTCAATCGAATTCACAAATTGTAATATGTCATTTAGGTTTGAATTTTAGCACGTGACGCTTTTGCCAAAAATTACATGGGATTTCGTCAAGAGGCTAAAAAGTGCAACTTTTTCGTTTAGGGCGTGTAGATGGATGGATGGATAGTGGATACGTATGTTACCATTTTTCGTCCTTGATTTTTCCACACATCTTAACCGATTGAAATGAAATTGAAAACATAACATTACTTTAACAAAGTGAAGCGTTGATTAGTTTTGGAACATATAGGCCCACAAGCATTAGTACTTTATTCCAATACTTTTTTTTCTAAATATCTTAAAAATTGCTTAACCAATTTTGATGAAATTCACTATTCTAATTAAGTACATCGAGGACCACATAAAAAGGTTATATAAAGTTTTTAGTAAAATTATATTTTAAAGCACTTTACCCTGGAGTAAGATAGTACTTTTTTAAATTCTTGAAAATTTATTCATTTGATCGGTATAAAATAGCTAGCTCATGGTTATTGGTCGCCTGTGGGCACCTTTTAATGCATTGGCGCCGCTGTGCACCTCACGACCTTGCACATATGGTCGGCGCGTCCCTGTTGATGATATATGTACAAACTCCAGTAGTTCTTTGCTTAATATATTGATAATCATTAATTTTCTCATTGTTCTTCCGTTGCATTTTCTGTAAAATCACAGGGGGCTTTTCTTCTGTAACTGGAGAGTTTTTTTACAGAGTGAGAAAGCTAGCCCCACACATCCAACCCCTTTTAGTCGCCTTCTACGACAAGCAGGGGATACTGTGGATATATTCTACCCCCAGTCCACAGGAGTAGTAGATATATAAAAGTAATTCTTATAAGTACCATATAACCTATAAATTTACTTTTCGTGGCACACATTTATACCCGTTAAACTTAATTTTTTCATATTATATTGGTCGATAAACAAATATTCCAATGCAAATGACACTTATTATTAATTTATTTTGGAAAATATGCTTATTAAGAACAATATAAAAAATAAATGAAAATACGAAGGGGGAAGTAGAAATAAAAAAAATGAATTTTAATTTAGCAAATCACTTTATAGGATCTATTTTATTGCCGCTACAAAGATTGTTATTTAATATGATAATCTCTAGAAAAGTTTTTAATAATCATTTTCTATTGTATTTTAAGAAAGTTCGCGAGTTGCAAAAAATGAGATAAGGAAATAGAACAGAGAATGGCAAATTAAATATTCGAAACAAATTTAATTAAAGAGTTTAAATTTCAATATAAGCACCAATTTTCAACCAGAGCAAATAGACGGGCTAATGATTAGCGATATTGAATTAAAAGATTAAGTTTAAATTATCTTAATGCTAAGAAGCGAGGTCAAATCAAGGGGTGAAATGTAAAAGTTCAACCCTCCCAGAAACTTCGAAAAATATTATAATTAGATTTATAAAAATTTTACTTATCTCTAAGATTAAGAACAGTGAATTGCAAAGAAGTAAGTAATGCAGCGAAAACAAAGGTTGGATTCTACGCTGAGATCGTATATTTTGGTGTTATTCATTAAACAGTTAATTTTTTATGATATTAACCCTAGAACTCACAAGCTTTTTCACAAACAAAAAGTCACGAGCCGTGTCTGTCAGGCCCAATATATGTTTAATTGGTTAATAACAGATTTTTCAAAATTTTATTCATGTTTTTTATTAATTTATATCAAGATTTATAAAAATAAATAATAAATAAATACTTTTTGTAAAATTGTACACAAAGTTACGAGACGGGCCTATCAGTCCCAGTATAGGATTATTGGTTTATAATACATCTTTAAATAATTATATTCATTTTTTTTATTAATTTATATCAGGATTTAAAAAATAAATAATACTATATCAATACTTTTTTACAGTTATTTACTGTTTTAATAAACAGAAAAACCCCGTCTTGTGACTTTGTGTTTGTAAAATTAGGTATATAATTTTTACTTTAACATACAGGGAGGGCATGGTCAAGTATTGTATTCGTGCATGAAAAAAGTGGTTTTTATGCATCTTTTTTTTTTAATATCTCAAAAACGGACGAAAAAATTTTGATAAAAAAATTGGGCGAAACCATGGCATTTTGATCTACAAAAAAGCTCCAATAAGAGAACATCGAAAAAATTATATTTTTCGAGATAATAGCTATTTTGTCAAAATGCCTGTTAGTCTGTGCGATACCAAATTTTCTGGACGAGCTAGCTCAAAAACTGGTCTGAATATCAAAACCAAATTTCACACCTAGTTTTGCTGCATTGAGATTAATAGCTGATTCGATTTTGTTGCATATCGACCCTAAATTAAGGGGGGGGGGAGAGGGGGGATTAAAATTTAAAATTATAAAATTTTCAAACTAAAAAACAAGAATAATGAAATATACTATAAAATGAACCTAAAATAACGAAAATATTTTTTTTCTGTCGCCGAAATTAGGGGGTGGGGGGGGAATAAAAATCTAGGCCATTTGAGCAAACTCAACCAAATGTTGTACCTATACATAGTGGACCCATAGAACACTAAAAATATAAAAACAAACCCCCATAATGGGGGGGGGGCGGGGGTCAAAAAATAAATTCTAGGCCCTTGTACCAAACTCAACCAGAAGTTTATAATAAAGTCAAGTGGATGGCCACATCAGAACGTGTCAATTTTTTTTTTTTTAGAAAAATTCTTTAAAAATACTTTTATTATATATTATTAAAGGAATATTAAAAACTTGGAATTAATTGGACCACTTTTCTGAAAGTTATTGAAAAGAAAAGGTGTGACCGGGCCTGAGATGCCCGGCTTATCGGTTCTAGGGTTAATTTTAGAAGGTGTTACACCAAAAAAATACAACACCTAAAAAAGCCAGTATTAAGTTTGTGTGTATGGGATTTCTTGAGCAGTTACTGATAAAAAATTTATTTTTGTAGTTTTTAATTTTAAGCTTCTGGACAATATGTATAGATTGCGTTGATTTATTTGAACTTTATCAGTAAATTGGATTGTTATTGTTTTAAATGACATGAATGAATTTTTTTAATTACTTTAAATTCAGTGTCATTAATCATTTTATTTAATACATAGATTCATTCATGCTATTTAAAACAATAAAATCTAAGTTGCTAATGAAGTCATAATACAAAATGATCAACGAATTCGTTTAACTTAGACTAATTTTTTGTTTTTGAAAAAAATAAACCTATTAAAATAGGTTGTCCAAATTTCTAACAAATTTTCAATTAATTTATTTTTAGTGCATTTTGAAATACGATAAAAGCTTGTTTTTCTGAAAAGTGTTTTTAATATATATTTTATATTCTTTTTAATTTATAAGCTTGAATAAAAACCTATCGAAATCCGACAAAAGTAGGTAACTAAATAAATTTAAAATAATTAAATAAATTATTATAAAAATTCGAAAAGAATTCCTAATTTTTTTTGGATGCCTGAAAACCAAAATAAAAAAAAAAATGAAAAAAATATTTTTAATTGATTAGAGAATGGCTGATTTTTATTGCCCCAATGAATTATTATATAATATAGAATGTCAGTCATTTGATCAATTTAAGAAAATAATAAAAGCAAACAAAAAATAAAATACAATAATAAAATGGTATCGCCGGTGTCCTTGCTAACCACCTGCTTCAGAATGTTTGTTTTGTGGCTCTGCAATCACCTGGCTCCTATCCCCTCCCCAACCAGGTATCATTATATGATTCCATTCAATCTTTGTCTTATTTCTGTTGATTCTTTCTTTTTCAATTATACCTTTCAACAAATTTAAAAAGCAAAAATTTACTATCAAAAAACAAAAAACCCCACAATTTTCGCAAACGAGCTTATAATTAATTTCAAAGGTATTTGGTTTAAAAAATAGAAAAATTGATTTTAATTGAAGTCAAAACAACCGGATATGGCCATTTCATGATGACTTTACCATACAATACACCTGTTCCTCCCCCGGCCATTCTAGAAAAGCGATTTTTGCATTGATAGGCCCCTAGTCCTTAAGGAGGTTCGGGACAGCAGCTCTATCTGGATGATCTACGAAAAAAATTTTGTATTTCTTCAGAGTGACAACTTCTGCTTACTAAATTTTTTAATGAAAAAATTGTTAATAATAAGGTTAATTTCGAATACAAATATTTGTTTTGATAATATTAATAAAACGAATATTGAGATAATTTTTTCTCATTATAAAAACATTAATTTAACACAAGACGATTTCAAGAAACAGAATTGGAATTCTACATTTAGTGCTTTTGTTATATTCTGTTGGCTGCAAATAACTTTTTGTTTACATTTATGAATAACTAATTAACTAGACTATCAAATCTATCCAAAAATGTATAATTCGATTCATGAAAATTGAATTATTAATCTCTATAAATTTGTTGAAAATGGTATAATTTGTATAGAAGTTATAGCCCTTTTAACATACTTCCATGTTAAAAGAACAATTTTCAATAATTTATTTCTCGGTAATGGGACAGACGATTCAACTTCAAATTTTGGGAATAAATATTTAATACATAAATGATTCGATGATAAAAATTTGAGAATTTTCTTATAAAAATGATAAACAGTCCCGAACCTCTTTATTCTCAAGATAAAATATCTAAATCAGGGCTATTCAACCCGTGGCCCGCGGGCCGCATGCGCCAGCACTGCAATGAGTTTGGCCCAACATAAAATCATAAACTTCCTTAAAACATTGAGATTTATTCCCTTTTTTCGAAATATGAATGTACATTTGTACAATACATGAAGCTTTTTTCAAGAATAAAATTCACTAAAAGCAAAATTATAAGCTCATCTATATAAGATAAAAAAATATAATGAAGTTTCAAATATTTAAAAATTCTTCTTCTTCTCATATTTTCATTTTCTAAAATATTTATTATTTCAGCAATTTATTCTATGACACTAACCAAGTCTATAGTTATCATTCTAGTATATAAGGAGACAAGGAATTGGAGTTTTCTAGAACAAACACAATTAATTGATATCTTTAGATCTTAAGATCACCATATACACTAGGAAGTGAATTAAGTCAAATTAAAGATAAAATTCCGGAAAATGAAAAATCGGGTGTATATAAATTGACATGCCAAGATTGCAATGCAACTTATATAGGAAAAACAGAGAGAAATTTATCCATTAGGATCAATGAACACAAGAGGCCTTACAGATTATAATATGAAAATTATGCATTTGCAGAGCATTTAAATGCTAATAATCATAGTTTTCCAGATCAATCCAAAATTAAATTGATCAAAGAAGTCAATGACCCCTTAATTCTTTCTTTAAAAGAATCCAGAGAAATTTTAAAAATCCTTAGAAAAACGCCCACATGAATCTTTAAATGAAAAACTAGAAATTATCAATGACCCATTTCTAAAAACCTTTCATTCATTCAGGTAAAACTCTTTAGAAAAAGCTTAAACAAAAGAAGACGAGTAACCCTGATATTGCTCTATTTACATTCTAATCTCCCAAGAGGAAACATGGAAAGAAAAAAACATTATATATTTTTCAAAATTTTCAATGCATAAATCTGTAACTTTGTAACTAAATACTGAAATATTTGTGATAGACTGATGATGAAGGCAATGCCTTCGAAACTATAGTCTCTAGAAATAATTAAAAATTATTTTATTTAGAAACAGAGGACTCCATCTCTCATTTTATTTTTTAACCTAAAATAAAAACAATTCTGTTACCATCGACAGTGAAATCTTTTATTCAACTAATAATTAATTGATAATTTCTCTCCTTTACTAAAACTTGTCAGGACTTGTCTTTTAGATATTAGCACGTTCTTAAATGTCAATAGATAATGGATAGTCAGGAATTATTATATCCGACCCTTTTAAAAAATAAATTATCATTCCTCATATCCTTCTTCATATCCCATTCAATTAAAACCAGAACTGTCCAACCCTTGGTCCAATATAAAGTCACAAAATTCCTTAAAACATTGAGATTTATATGTAGATACTAGAAAACACACAACAATTTGCCCTGATAATTTTTTTTTCTCTAAAATAAGAAATTCTACTGTGAATTTTTCGAAAAATAAAAATGCTAATTAGTAAAATTTTTGAATCTGGAACTAGATTTCAAAATTCCCGACAACTTCAGTGATTCTTCTTATGACATATGTTTGTGATAATAAATCTATGCCAGGTTTCAGCTAACTCAAAACGTTTCTTTATTTTGCTAAAACATCGTTAAGTGATCGCGTACTATGTCCTAAAAAAATTTCTATTTTACAGCTAATTATACATATTTTATCAACCTTGTAAATTCAGTGATTCTTGTTTCTATGCAATTTTAGTAAAAAGGGTATTTCAATTATTTTCTTTCTGACTTGTTTTATATTCTCATTCGTCCAGCGAGCAGTCCCTTATAGGGAATAGTTTAAGCACCCTGGTTTAGGGCAATAATTTATTTTATTTATTATACAGATTTTGGGCCAATTTCTAACTGTTTTCTTTATGGTTTTCCTTCTAATCGGAGCCTCTCTCATACGCTATAAAATATACATAAAAAGATTTTTATATCCGTAAAATCGATCAATTGGAGTCCAAGCTCATAAATGTCAACTTCCAACTTTAGTCATAATTGTCTAATTGCTAAAGATTCGGACTCGTTTGCCAAATTACGTACTCGCTTTTATTTTTACTGTTTTTGGTTAAACAAAAAGAAAATAAAGAAATTATTATAAAATCATAAATGACAAAAATAAATAATTACTCATTAGAACAGCTTTAATTCTACTGAAAACGATCGTCTGTGCTATGCAATAGTCAATGCGATTTTCATAGAGATAGATAGTCGAAACTCTCAGTTTCATGGCATTTTATTGAAATGAGTAGAAGAGTTTTTAATTAATAAAGAGTAATCAATGAGGTTGTCCTCTGCTTGATGCAAGTCATTCGTTTGTTGAGTGACAGCTTACTTTATCAATAAAATGAATTACATCCACCCATGAGAAATAATAGATAAAATATTTCTAATTAAATATAAGACTGATGATGAACTAAACAATCTTAAAACGTTAATTTAAAATCCAAACGTTTAGGAAGAATTTCTCCCTTTAACAATTAATTGAATATGAAAAAAATAATTGCTTTAAGAAATGAATATAAATAATTAATTGCATCAAGATTATTTTTCATTTCTTAAAGCAGCTATATTTTTCAAATTTCTTAACATTTCATTGATAAAGGAAGAAATGTCCCGAAATGTTTGAATTTTAAATAGACCTTTTAAGAATGTTTTTTTGTAAAAGATTCGTATATATTTATATCCAATTCAATGGAACTAAACCATTCCAAGTCAAATTTGGTTAGATTTAGTACTAGAAATCTGATTAGTCCTCAAAATTATTACATTGGTGGAAATATTATCAATGAATCTAAATTTTATAAATATTTAGGCATACATATTCAGGCAAATTTAAAGTGGGACATGCATATTAGTTATATAGTCAATAAGGCTTATAGGAAATTGGGGATGTTTGGTAGAATTTTGAAGGGTACATCTAGAGAAGTTAAGTCAAAAGTTTATTTAACTTATGTAAGACCTAATTTAGAGTATTGTTCTGTGGTTTGGGACAAACATCCACAACGATTAGAGAGAAAAATTGATATGGTACAAAGGAGGGCGGCTAGGTTTGTTTTTGGTAAATTTGATAGGTTTAGTAGTGTCACTTCAATGATTAATGAATTAGGATGGTCTAGTTTATTGGAGAGAAGGGAATGGGCTAAATTGAAAGTGATTTTCAAAGCCTATAAGGGTTTTAGGAGTTGGGAGGAAATAACGAATAGATTTCAGGAACCAAGTTATTTAGGTAGAGCTGATCATAGAAAAAAGATTCGTAAGCCAAGATTCTTGAAAAATATCGGTTTACATTCATTTGTAGGATCTGGCATTGATTTGTGGAACAGTCTGTCTGTTACTACTTGGGATTATAGTCCTCTGCCCCCTATGATTAAATCAATTATAAATTTTGTCAAGTCCTAATGTCCTAGAGTTGTGCAAAATTTTATTTAGTTCTCACAAGCAGAGATTAGGTGAGGTAGAGAGAGGTCATACCATCCTTGTTAAGGTTTTGACCAGGTTTCCTTAACAGCTTATGGCAAATGCCGGGATGGCTAATGCGTCGCTTGCTCCTGGTATCGGGTTTTTGCGCGGAATTTTTAAATTACTTTTTGTCTTTTGATGGAAATCTATGGTCATGTTATTTGTTAATGAGCATACATTTCTATTTTTTTTTCTTCTTTTTTTTTTTTTTTACTTGTTTATTATTTGTTAAATTGTTGTAATTAATTTGTATTGATGTTTATTAATGTATTGTAGCTAGATTGTATTGATGTTTGGAGGACCTAGCCACCGAGGACTTGTGCCTCTAAGCAGGTCGAGAAATAAAGATTTATTTATTTATTTATTTATTTATATTTTTAAAAAATAAAAAAACAATTTTTTCAATATACTTATTTATTCGTTAGGTATATTATTAAATATTTTTTAATTTGATTCGC
Source organism: Forficula auricularia (assembly GCA_024734495.1). Classification (NCBI taxonomy): domain Eukaryota; kingdom Metazoa; phylum Arthropoda; class Insecta; order Dermaptera; family Forficulidae; genus Forficula; species Forficula auricularia. Next base: position 56,236 of record JALMQS010000215.1, read on the forward strand.
TTTGAGAGTGTATTAAACTACAAAATTTTAGCCTATTTTAGTACTATTCTGATTTCAATTAAGATCTTAAATTAAAATTTTGAAAAAATTCTTAAAATTAGATTATTTTCTTTCTTATGAACAACATACAAAAATAAATAAGTATGTCTCAAGTATTTTGGAAGATAATAAATAGAGACCCTCGGTACATACGAGTCCGAATCGCACTTGGCCGGCTTTTTTTCTTGCTTGTTTTTGAGTGTATAATATGTTTTATATAATATAAGCCAGAGTTATATTCAGTAAATGATATTTACCTATGATTGATTAAATACAACATTTTCCCTAAATTATTTAAGGAGGTCCTTTCGCCGCCAATGTTAAATTAAAAATATTAGATTATAACTATAACTTCATTTTTTATAATAGTTTAAGTCTTTATCTATGCTTTGGTGAAGTTTGAATAACGCATTACCGTGCAAATTTTTGGAAAATCTAAACATGATCTTATGGAAAATTAAGATCTTGGCAATTTCTCTTGAATTAAACTACTATTAGTTGAATAGATAAGGTTAAAAAATCTAAAAATTAGCTTTGTGAAAAATACAGGTTTCTTTTTTGAAATAAAATATATCATTGACCGTGGAATTTACTGAGATATTTACTTTAAAAATCACACAAATGCTATGTTTGATGTAAACATAAACAGTATTACTATATAACCCATTGTCAAATCTTATAAGACTTATTATCAGCTGATTTGAATAAATCAAACTAACTTTTGTATTTAATTATTTTTTATAATTGTTTTTAATTTAAACATTTACGGCTTTCATACTATTTATTTTTTAATTCTATTTTTTCTAATTTGTATTTTTACTTATTTTATTAAATATTAGATACTATACTCCTTTTGACTCAACTGGAGCGAAAGGACCTCCATAATATACTATATATATTATATATATTTGTCTAGATTAATTTGCCGCAACGCTGACGTAATGCTGCCAAGAGAGAGCGCCATCGGTATATTTGCGGCAAATTTGAAATATAATCGTAATTTGGACTCAAATTTCGAAATGAAAGACTCCAATTGATTTTAAATTAAGAAACATTAAATATATTGATAATTATTACCCCCCCCCCCTTCACCACTCAAAAATTAAATATTCAATTTGCTTTTCTTTGCGCACAGAAAAAGAAATCAATCACATCTTATTTGATTTATATATTATTTGTTTATTTTTTAATAATTTGCCACTTTTTTATAATTTTTTAAAAATCTAAATTTTGTTATTCTTATTTTTTGATTTTTACAAAATTAAACGACTTAAGACACGCATGCCCATATGAGTTTCTCATTGCAATACTGGAGCAGCCTGTCATACAAACAACACCTGATCTCTTTTAAATATTTGGAGCCTTATATCGATTATCGATCCCAAATTTTAAAAAAATGATATAATATAATTCTCCTCCTCACACGATACCACTTATTTAAATAAATCTATTTCCACACAAAAATATCACAATGCTGTAGATTATAGAAAAAAAATACTTCCAGATTCATATCTAGAGCCTCATTTCTGTAGCTGTGTCAGGACGAAAATGAGGCGAAACTTTTAAGAGACTATGTATTTTCGGGAGTTTACAGGTATACATTTGGAGTGTGGTTTTTTAAGAGGAATAAAATTTTTGGACCGAGATGCCGCCCGCCAGGCACCAGCTCGGAGGGCCGAGCTTCGAGGGCGTGCCGAAGGCACGCACGAAAAGCTCGTATATATATAATTATATATAATATAGTACTTTTAATTTTCATTAGCTTCTAGTATACTGTTTCAATTCCCATAACAATAGGATATTTCCGCAATGGCAATAATTGCATTCATATCTTTCATTACCATATATAAATATTTTATTAGCAATCGCATTCTCTACCCTTTTAATTGTATTTTCATGTACAATCTAAATAGATTCTCTGCTAATTACAAGGAATTAATAAAATCATTGCATGTAATTTGTGACGAGATGATGAAAATTGCTTTTCTCAACAATTCTGACATTTCTAATTAGTTAAAAGCAAAAATCGAAAATTGCAAACGAATTCAATACTCTTGTTAATCAAAGTAGGGTAGAGTAAAGTAGGCGAAGAAGAACTCTAAAATTTCATTTTGTCGAGTGTAGTAAATTGAGATGAATATAACCCTTTTGATATTCAATAAAATTTATCCATAATATCTCGCATTCATTATTTTTGAAACAAATAAGTTATTCAGTCTACCAGAATTGTGAATTTTCCCGAACTTAAAAACATTTGGCTAAGTTGAGCAATGATCGATTAGTCAGGCCAAGTGATTTAGCGGATTTAGTGCAGCGAGCAGAGATTATTACACACAGCTTTCTTAGGAAACATTATATCAAGTCAGTCATAATTAGAAAATTTATTAAAATAAAAACTTTTAAATTAGATCAAAATTTGTGGAAAAAATTTGGATTTTTTTACAAAATAAAATTTCCAAAAAAAAAAAATTAGATAATAAAATCTCAATTGAAAATTGGAGTGAAACGTTTTCACTTTTTAAAAACTCTATCCGCTTTTTCCCTTGGCAATTTATTTTTGCCAGTAGGAGTGATTTGAGCTAGAGTTGGAAACTTGACTCCAGGCTTGTTTATTAATACAAATATATGCAATTTTGGTTCAATAGCTAGAATCTAAGTCAGCATTCTGTCAGTGTAAACTTTTGAAAAATTAGCACTTGAAAAATAAAAGAACTGACAAAAGAAAAGAGGAACACTTATATATCAACCCAAAATGTCAATTTTGGGGTCCACTCAAACGGTCATTTTTAAGCGAAATAAATTTAAAAACAATTAATCTTAACAAAGAGAAACAAAGAGGTTGTCCTCTGCTTGATGCAAATAAACATACACACATATATATCGAGATGATATATCTGTATATATATATATATATATATATATTATTTATTTGTTTGAGACTATAGTTTCAAAGACTTGGTCTTCATCATCAGTCTTTCTTCAATTAGAATATGTTGTTGACTCCATGGAGTCAACATCGTATGGATATTGAAGAAAGACTGATGATGAAGACCAAGTCTTTTGAAACTATAGTCTCGAACGGATAAAATATATATACAGATATATCATCTGGATATATATGTGGATATGTTTATTTGCATCAAGCAGAGGACAACCTCTTTGTTTCTCCTTTGTGAATCAACAACTCTGCTACTCTCGGCAAAACAAAACTGTTCAATTAAATTAATCTTAATTCTTTTTTAAAAAGATCTTTACATCCTCACAATCCATGATAAAGAAATATTTTTTAT
>JALMQS010000216.1:0-327701 GCA_024734495.1 Forficula auricularia
GTTTTTTGATTGTTTTTTAAAGAAATGTATTTTTTAATACAATAATTTATACATAATATTAGCTATATATGTCACCCACCTCAATTACTCAAAACATTAATCGTTGATAAAATAGTAAAATAATCGAGACACTATTTCTATCGACAACTTGAACTTTTGTATATTAAATAAACTGCAACGGATCGTTGCTAAACTTTATACAAATTCATTTGAAATATTAATATGTTTATTCCTTTATTATTAATCAGATATCACTTGCTATTTGCAGTCCATGTTGACTTTATTTCAAAAATATCGATTGATTCTCATCTATTACTTGAGGAATAACAATTCTACATTAGATTGTTGACGCTTTGATTATTATTGGTAACCATTACTTAAAAATAACGATCGATTCTTATCTAATACTAGAGGAATAACCTTATTCCATTCCATTTTTAATGTTTTGATTATTATTGGTAACCATTGCTGAAAACGTGGAAGAATCGACTTAAAATCAAAAAGACTAAATTCTTTTATGGTAAACAACTCAAGCTTGATTCCTATTTCATTATCTAGGAAGTTTTATTGACCTAAACGTTTACTTGAACTAATTTTTGATAAAATTCTTAGATTTATAGATATCCTACATTTTCCGGACAGAATATGATCCGAATCCTCAAAAGCGTAATGGAAAATGCGGGATATCTATAAATCTAAGAATTTTTTACAAAAAAGTGGTCCAAGCAAACAAAATTTCCTAGACAATGAGATAGGAATCAAGTTTCTAAAATCAGTGGTTTTCATTTGATGAAGGAAAAACTGAGATTTTTTTTCGCAATAAACTGCAAACATCAACCTCATTGGGGCACGGGTTACCATTATCCAATTAGGATGAAACTTTGTTTGATTTGTAGCAAATTTAATCTAGTTTAAAAATATATAGAGTCGTCTTTGTCGAAAATGTGCTCCTTCATGATCAAAATGGGTAAAAATCGAAAATAGTGCGAATTTTAGGGATATTCAAAAGTGATCCCGGGCAGCTTATTTTAGACATGCACTATTACTGGTTCTATTTAACTTGAATAAATGAAATTGATACCATTTAACGAGAAATTTAAAGAGCTTGAATTTATCTAATAGACATCTTTTTGATTTGATAAACTGTTTTAGAGTTATTCAAGAAAACTTGAGAATGTTCTTAAATTTTTTCTTTTTGAGGCACGTAGAAAAAATTTCCACAAAACAGATTTGAAGGAAAACTTAGAGTGGTAATTTTGGAATACCAATAAAGGTATTCCAGCAATAAAATCGTTACCGGGAATTATTTCCTGTAAAAATCGTAATTTGCCTTGACTATTATAGTAAAATTACAATTATTTTAACAGTGTGTGGGAAGACACGGTGTGCATTAAAATAAACAAAATGCGTTACTTTTTAAACCATTTACCGAGTTAAAGAGTGGTGCACCAAACATATAAAAAAAAACAAACAAAAAAGGTACTGATTTTCCCAAATTTCTTGTTTTTTTCACTTTTGATTTTGGTTAGATATAATTAGTTAGAGCCGGGGGGGGGGGGGGGGGCGCTAAAGATTGGTGCCGGGGAAATTACCATTGGGAACACTTTATCCACGAAAATAATTATTGAAATAATAACCGATAATACTGTTTATTGAATAATAGGATATACTTATATGAAATAAAACAGAGTAGTTTTTTTTTATTAAACAAAATGTTTTATTATATTTTGGTACTTAAATACAATAATAATACTTATATATATATATAAATATTTAATAGAAAATTATAGTAAAAAATTAAAATAGACACATACAAAATTAATTAATAGGCATAAAATTGTAAAAATACATGAATAGTTGACAAAGATAAAAAATACAAAATAAACATAAAAGAGGATTTAATTTTCAAAATTGTTCAAATAAGAATTTCCAAAAATAAAATATTTATACCAATATAAAAAAAATAATCGCTTTAACATTAGCTTAACTTTAGTATGAATTTAATAAATTTTAGCTTCCACTTTTTTGTTATGTAGGTAGGGTAACTGATTTTAATTTTTTATGCTAAATTTATGCGAATTTCAAGAAGGTCAGAGACCTGGATGGAATTGAGTTGATCTATAGATAGTTGATTGATCATAAGCATCCTGATTTATCAGTATTCAATAAGCATCAGAATTTGTCCCTGTATTCCGTCCATTATAAATTTCAAATTGATGATTTTTTTATTTTAATTCATTTTCTTGCCTTATTAATCCTTGAAATTTTTAAAAAAAATATCTGTAAATCGGACTAACATTTCTTCCTTGCCTTAATGCCTTGAATTGATTCAATGTATTCTCGTTTAAACTCTTGCATTTTTTTAAGAGAGTATATATATCTTCAGAATACAGTTGGAAACAAAACATCATATTAATTTTTTCTAAATGATCCTTATTATTCTCAACCAATGGCATAAATTGAGGCCCAGTCAACCAAAAACAACGATCGAAGTCTAATTCAACAATGTTTTTACAATTTTCATGTAAAATGTTGAACTGTCTCTCAGAAATTGCCTGTCGACTTCTTTTGGAAAAATCAATTTTTTTCAATGTTCTTAAATAATTTCTGCCAACATCTGCCAAGTGTCTATTTGTGTCTATTAAATTCAACACATCCCTTATGTCCAAATAAATGAAGATTCTCTCCTCAAGAATGTCTAGACTTGGAATTGTGCAGAGAGACATCGTGGTAAAATATAATCTAAAAAAGAAAAAGAAAAAATATTAATATTAATTTATTAAGTTTGTACAATTGGAAATTATTCTAATAAAACTAAAAACTGAAAAATAAATAAATATTTTTTATGTATCGAAATAAACAAATAATTAAATAAGAACAATTAATAATTGTTCCAGAATATTTTTAAAATAAATTTCATTAACCATTTACTTGTATGTGTGTCGTTTGGTTGATTAACATGGCTGATCATATTGTCTTATCGATTTCAAAAAACCTAAGTATTATATTTTCTGAAATAATAATTATTATTTATTTTTGCTTTTATTAGACAGAATTCTAGACATTTTAGATTAATTTAAATTCAATTGCCAAAAGGACAAATAGGAATTTTTTTTAATATATAAGGTTGGCAACTAAGTAATTGCGGATTTCACTCATAGATGGCTTCAGTTGAATTTTTAGGTTTGCTGGCGTAGTCCAAATGTAAAACACATTTTGTTATTTGATAGTTGGCAATTCAGCTGTCAATCAGTAAAAAAGTTTTTTGATCGGTTGCGTAGTTTTCGTTTGGCGTTCGTTAAAAAATGGAAAATCAAAAGGAACATTTTCGTCATATTTTGATTTTTTATTTCCGCAAAGGGAAAAACGCATCGCAAGCTCAAGCTTCCTCATTTTGAGATAAAAGTTACAATTTTAGAATTTTTTTTTTTTTTTTTATTGATATATTCAATAATATATAAATGCATAAAATAACGTAATGATTTTATATATAAGTAGTAGTTATAAATTTAAAAGATTTTTTACGTATATTTTTATTTAGTTGCTAAAATTTTCTGAATTAATTATCATTTAAAAAAAACTAACCTAAAAAAAAGCACGTGTGTCTTATTTATTTTATTTTTGTATTTCCAGCCCCCCAGCACAAGGGCTTCTTATTTTTAGAATCCTGGCATAAAAGTCGTTAATTTCCCATATGTAACATATACTATTTGTATGAAATAATAGTAATATATTATAGCATATAGTATATGTGCATAGCATATATTTATTTGTGCATTTATGCAATGAAAAAATTAATTAATAAATAGTAATTTAAAATTTTTATTTTGTAATAGGTATATCCCAAAACAAAAAATGTGATTTTTCATAGTTTCTGTTTAATTTTTAAATTATTTTTTAGAAAAAATTTATTTATTATTTCATGTAGTAATAAAAAATACAGATTTTTTATAAAACAATTTCGAAAACGTTTAGTAGAAATCCTAACTATTTTTACTAATAGTTGATTTATTATTTTTCTTTTTAAAAACAAATATTTATCAAAATTTCCATTGATGAAGGGAGAATTTGTCCCGAAATGTTTGGATTTTTAATAAACGTTTTAAGATTATTTTATAAAACGGTATTCTTTTAAATTATATCATGCACATATGGTACACCTTTTTCGATCAATTTTTTATTTTAATACAAATAATAAATAAATAAATTGTAAATAATAATGAAATGGTAAATTATTTATTATAAATGGTTTTATTAATTTTATTATGTTAGAATTTACAATGGTGAATAATAAATTAATAAAAATCTTAGGTAGGTACTTACTTGAAATTATAGCTCAATAAAAAAGATCCAAACGTTGTTTGCAGAAGGACAAATTTTCTCGAAAGCGTGTAAAAATAAAATAAATGTTAAATTTTATTTCTACTGATGCTAGCTAAACACTATAGTGACTAGTAGTATAGGTATACTGAGAATGGTTTAAATTTCTAGTCTAGAGCTCCTTATATAGAGTGCGCATGCGTGATATTCACTCTCTATTTGGCCACAGATGTCGTTGCTTATTTCGCGCTCTTTTTAACTTATATTTGAAAATAAAATATTCATTCTAAATTCCAATTACATTCTTTATATTAATTATTTATTTAATTCATAAAATAAACAAATTTTTGAAAATGACAAATTAATGGAGATTTCAATTTTATTTACAATAAAGATCCATTTTGTAATTATTTCATACAACCGAAAACAGGACAAGAATTACCACCTGAGAGTCTGAGACACATATACTAATATACCATATAGTATTATATTGATTGATTATCACAATTTTTATCATAGCTGAGTGGTGGTAAATTAAATATTTTATTACATATAATTTATTGTTAATATTTTCGTTATTTTTTTAAATTAAATCTTTACCAAATAAAATATTAAATTAAATTAAAATAAAAATTGTTAATAAATTTATGAGAAACTCAAACTTGAGTTTTATTTATTTATTTATTTATTTATTACAACTTTTGGCCTTCGAAATCAGATGTTTCATTTTGGCCATCATTTCAAACTTGAGTTGTTTACCAAAAAAGAATTTAGTCTTTTTGATTTTAAGTCGATTCTTCCACGTTTTCAGTAGAGGTTGCCATTAATAGTCAAAACATCAAAAATGGAATGCAATAAGGTTATTCCTCTAGTATTAGATAAGAATCGATCGTTATTTTTGATTTTAAGCCGATTCCTCCATGTCTTCAGCAATGGTTACCAATAAAAACCGAAACCTCAAAAATCCAATATAGAATGGTCATTCCTCAAGTACTAGATAAGAATCAATCGCCATTTTTGATTTTAGCTAGATTCCTCTATGTTTACAGCAATGGTTACCAATAAAAACCGAAACGTCAAAAGTCCAATATAGAATGGTTATTCCTCAAGTACTAGATCAGAATCAATCGCTATTTTTGATTTTAGCTAGATTCCTCTATGTTTTCAGCAATGGTTACCAATAAAACCCGAAACGTCAAAAGTCCAATATAGAATGGTTATTCCTCAAGTACTAGATCAGAATCAATCGCTATTTTTGATTTTAGCTAGATTCCTCTATGTTTTCAGCAATGGTTACCAATAAAAACCGAAACGTCAAAAGTCCAATATAGAATGGTTATTCCTCAAGTACTAGATCAGAATCAATCGCTATTTTTGATTTTAGCTAGATTCCTCTATGTTTTCAGCAATGGTTACCAATAAAAACCGAAACGTCAAAAATCCAATATAGAATGGTCATTCCTCAAGTACTAGATCAGAATCAATCGCTATTTTTGATTTTAGCTAGATTCCTCTATGTTTTCAGCAATGGTTACCAATAAAAACCGAAACGTCAAAAGTCCAATATAGAATGGTTATTCCTCAAGTACTAGATCAGAATCAATCGCTATTTTTGATTTTAGCTAGATTCCTCTATGTTTTCAGCAATGGTTACCAATAAAAACCGAAACGTCAAAAGTCCAATATAGAATGGTTATTCCTCAAGTACTAGATCAGAATCAATCGCTATTTTTGATTTTAGCTAGATTCCTCTATGTTTTCAGCAATGGTTACCAATAAAAACCGAAACGTCAAAAGTCCAATATAGAATGGTTATTCCTCAAGTACTAGATCAGAATCAATCGCTATTTTTGATTTTAGCTAGATTTCTCTATGTTTTCAGCAATGGTTACCAATAAAAACCGAAACGTCAAAAATCTAATGTAGAATGGTTATTCCTCGACTGTTAAATGAGAATCGATCATTATTTTTGAAATATAGTCAACATGAACTGCAAATAGCAAGTGATATCTGATTAATAATAAAGGAATAAACATATTAATATTTCAAATGAATTTGGATAAAGTTTAGCAACGATCCGTTGCAGTTTATTTATTTAAATAACAATTTTTGAGTTCATCAATCAAATTGTCAAATTACTATTTGTGGGATTTAAAATTCATTGTAATTAAGTACCTTGAGGACCACAAAAAAGTCAAATATAGTTTTTTCTAAAATTATATTTTAAAGTACTGTATTTTAGAATAAGATGGTACATTGGATAAAGTTTAGCAACGATCTGTTGCAGTTTATTTTTTTAATTTTTGTTTTTAAATGTACTTTAAAAAAATAGATAGTTTTTTAAATCTTTGTTGAATTATTAAATTCTTCTTCAACGATAATGTGGTTAGAACTCTATTATCTATGCTATTAAGAATGAATGATATTCAAAAATCTGACAAATAGTGCCGCCAACAAATGTTTAGTTTGCTAGTTTAGTTCTTTTATTGTTTGGCAAGCTATGTTGGCTATACAGATTTAGTTTTAGTTTTTCGTGAATTTCCCAATTTTCCGGGCAACTTTTTCCATTTTTTTTTTTACGTATTAACCTTCGCAATTGATATAATATAAATTTGATATTGATAGCCGGGAACAACAATCCCGCGTATCCCCAGTTAACAACCACTATACTATCTAGTACAATATAACACGAGTTTTTCGAGGTTGCTTTCGCGACACAAAATCAGATAAAGATCATAATTTTTTTAAACGACCTAAAAATCCTGAAATATAAGTGGCTAGTAATTTATTTCTTTGATTTTTGTATGTTAATTCTTTAATAATTTAATTTTAGAGCTAAAAAGAACGGTTTCCGCCATTTTGTTGCCCACTCCGAACCGCCAGAGAGCTCTGTAAAGCTAAAATACATTGGCTTCTTATGGACCCTTCCACTCTATAATACTCTATGACAGTGATTCTCAACCTTTTTTTCACGGCACACTTTTAATAATTTAAAAAGTTGACGGCACACTAACAATAAAATAAATTAATAGAATTTTTTTGGATTATTGATTGATTTACGGTACCTAAAAAATTAACATAGGACTCTGTGGATATTGATGAGGAAGTCCAAAACAAGAAGATAATTTAGACTATATTTTTATCCATAAACCGACGTTTCGGAGGCTTATCCACTGCTTCTTCAGGGTCTGTAATCAATTAAAATTGTAATGATGGCCAAATCCAATTTTAATTGATTACAGGCCCTGAAGAAGAAGGGGATAAGCCACCGAAAAGTCGGTTTATGAATAAAAATATAGTCTAAATTATCTTCTTTTTCTCGACTTCCTCATCAATATCCACTTATCAGCCCGTCTCCAAAAATTACTTCAATCACGATGGAGGGGCCAACCCAGGCCTTTAGGGGCTGCACCTTTTTTGGTGTAACTCCTTCTCTCATCATTATCATAAAAAAAAAAAAAAAAAATCTTATTATCATAGGACATATTCTGCATCCTGTAAAATGTTCTTCAGTTTAAATGGAAAAAATAAATATTTGGATTAAATGTAGTGTCAATTGATAAAGAAATATATAAAAAAAAAATCATTTTCAATTCGGGGGTAGCAGAAGCGGCACACTTCAAGAATCTCGCGGCACACTAAAGTTCCGCGGCACAGTGGTTGAGAATCACTGCCAAGGGCGGATCCACGGGGGGGGGGGGGCAGAGGGGCGATCGCCCCCCCCCCCATACAGGACTGAGCCTGGTGGGAGTGCAACACGTGCGCCGCACGCAGAGGCCAAAAAACGGCGGCCAAATCGACAAGGAATTTATAACTATTTTTTTTTTTTTTTAATGAACTTAAAATATGAGATATGAAATTTGTAAAAAAAAAAACATTTTTTTTTTTTTAATTTTAAAATTGAAAATAATGTTCTATGTGTGGGGGGGGCATCCCCCCCGCTTGACAATTCGATCGGGCACCTTATATTCTCCCCCCCTCCCCCATAAAAAATTCCTGGATCCGCCCTTGATCACTGCTCTATGATATTTACTTTTTAATATAACATTTTTTTTAACTTAAATATCTATATTTAACATTAAATATATTCTAATAACGATATTTATTTATTTTACTCTCATTTTTGTTGTACATAATAGTAAAAAACAATACAAAATATTAATCCTCAAAATTAGTATTTTAAAGGTCGGGTGATTGTCATGCATTTTGGTTTCCATCCAAAAATCCTTATATTACATCTTCATATTCATTCTGTTGTAAATAGTATGTAAAATAACAACTTTTGTACATAAATTTTTGCCTTGGGTAAATACCCCGGCAACTATGTAAAAAAAATAATTAAAGACAAAATAATAATAATAATAATTATTATTATTATCCAATATTTATTATTTATTATTATTTATTTATTTATTAATTATTATTATTTATTATTTATTATTAATTATTATATATTATTTATTTATTTATTATTTTTATTATAATCCAATATGTTATAAGGGTCCAAAATAGGCCCTAATTTAACATGGAAATAGAATCTACTTTTGAGCCCTCAAGTTCTAAAAATAACAACCACCTTGGGAGGCTCAATGTGTAGGGTTTAAATTTCGACCCGGGTTTGACATCCCTCTTAGGGGGAAATAATTTAATTGTTGGCTAAACTGGTCTCTTTATGCAATATAAGGTGTACTAGTGCAGGTAAAAACAATTCATACCATATATATTTCCCTCTCGTTCTGTGAAGTGAAGCTTTTCAATAAGAAATCTCTCAACTCTGTTAGAAGTTCACCAAAAGTGGACATCGTCATCTTTTTTTTTCTCGTTTATCTTTTATTGTAAGTACCTACAATCCTATGATTTTGATTCCTTTTTATTATTTTATTCGAATTAAATTTTATTTTAAAATTATTCTAAAACATCTCGACATGTGAAGTAAAAATTATAATTATAATATTTATCATTATTTCAAATTTATTTTATTTTATAAAAACTAAAATTTTCAATTAAAGGAGACAATAAAAGAGTCTTGTCTTCTGCAATATTTTTTTATTCGACATCAAATAAACAAAATATTAAATTAATTAGATCTCAAAAAAATTCTAATAATTATTTTTAACAATTATTCAAATTAATTATCAAATAATAATTATTAAATAATTAATTAATTATCAAATAATAATGATTAATTAATTAATTATCAAATAATAATGATTACATAATTAATTGTGAGTTTTACACGTGTTTTGGGTAAATGATGAAATACTATTTAATAGTTTTTAACTAATTTGGTGTTGGTACTTGGTGAAATATTTTTTAAAATTATTGTATAAAAAATACTTGGTTGGTTTCACATTCAGATATAAAAATAAAACTAATTTATTTTTGGAGAGACTTTAATCTCCGATATATATATTTCGGGTGGCTAACCGAATCTTCAGGAGCAACAGAAAGTTAACTGACCTGAATAAGTTGAATTTGAATTCAAGTCAATGGTAAAATTTAACAGTAACTTTCTGCTGCTCCTGAAGATGGGTTAGCCACCCGAAATATATATATCGAGATTAAAGTCTCTCCAAAAATAAATTCGATTTATTTTTATATCTTAATGTGAAACCTACCAAGTATTTTTACACTAATAATAAACACCAACAATTTCACACTGTTCATAATTTATTCAGACCACATGTAAAACTCACTTTCATATCCATCAATTCCTGTTAATCAATTGTAATAGACTGATGAAGAGGGCAAAAAGCCGCCCTCGAAACTCTAGTCTCGTTATAAATAGATTAAAAAAATTATTTTTCCAGCAGAAGACACACTCTTTTATTGTCTCCTTTAATTTATAAAAATCATTATATTTATTATTGTGACTTTTCGATTTAATAATTAATTATTTAATCATTATTATTTGATAATTAATTAATTAATTAATAATTATTTTTGATAATTAAGTTTAATAATTGTTAAAAATAATTAGTAGGAATTTTTTGAGATCTAATTGATTTAATATTTTTTTTTTGATGTTTTTTAAAAATATAGTTCTTATGAAAGTTGTTAAGTTTTTTTTTTTTTTATTTTGTAAATTCTGAATGTCTACAGTAAAATATAGGTATGTTTCTATTTAAAAAATAGAAGTTAACCTCGAAATACCCTTGAAAGATTGTTCTAGGTCGGCAAACAATAGCGTAGTTTAGTTTCCCCCTTGATATAAAACAACTTTTATTTGAAACTATTTTTTCTTAAGATGCACTGTTTTTGAGTTATAAGACTGTTATCTACTCTTATTAAACGAGAAAAAATTGTTTATTTATATATTTTGAAAACGGCTCTACCGATTTTGATGAAACAAGTTCTATTAACAAGTTTTGAGGATGAGAAAGCGATCTGGCTAGGTCTGGATGATCTATATTCCTTAGATCACTCACCATCACACACTAATTCAACCCCAATTCATTTCGAAAGAAAAGGATTAAAATTGGATCTTCTTGAGTCCACTGAAATAAAATATGCCCTGTCGAATAATGAAAATGTTATCAATAATCAACTCGATTTAAAGAAAAATATTATAATAGACTTAAATTTGGGAACGAAGAAAGGTTTTTATATTATAGACAAAAAGGATCAGCCGGGATCTTCGCATGTGAGCTGCCATGCTTTTATAAGAGGTTTATTATAATAGATCTTTTAATAACAAAGACCCAAAAATACATTCCTAGCCTATAGATAATAACCAAGGTACTTCTAATTCTCCTTTATTTATCTATAGGTCATTAGAGCCTACCCGAAATTTTCTCTGAACAATATAGTCTATCTCAAAAAAAGAGATTATCCCTTAAAATAATTTAAACAAAGAAACAACTAAAAAGTTTTTGTTTTGCCGAGATTAGCAGATTTCTTGATTCACAAAGAGAAACAAATCAAGCAGATGACAACCTCTTTGTTTCTCTTTGTGAAAGAAAACAACCTAGCTCTTGTTCATTAAACCTATAGTACCTGGAGGCACAGAGCGATGCTCGGTAACTTATTCTTCCTTCAGTTAAAATCTTTATTTTAATATTATTTTTAATTTAAAATTCTGATAAAAAGGTCGATTTTTATTTGAGAATCGTTTTCAAATTAAAAAAATACAAATATATCTATATTGTATTCGACCACTGTACCCCCCCCCCCCCCACCTCCATCCTGCTCGACCCCACCCCCGAAACCTCGCCTTACCCCCGGATCCCCCACCTTCTGCACCCCCCACATCCACCCCCGCTCCGCACCAAGATATTTAGAAAAAACTAAAAAATTGCCGAAATAAAGTACCAATGTTTGTGGGCCGATATGTACCAAAAACTAATTCGCACTTCATTTCGTTAAAATAATGATAGGTTTTCAATTTCATTTCAATCGGTGCAACAGTGTGGAAAAAATCGTGGACGGAATAAACGATAACATCCATCCATCCATCCCCACGCACTTCCAAAAAAAATTGCACTTTTTGGCCTCTCGACGAGACCCCAGGTAATTTTTGGCAAAATCGTCATGTGCTAAAATTCAATCTAATTGAATACTACAATTTGTGACCTTAATTGAGTCGATGGGTTCCGTAGTCTTTACCTGAGGACCCTTTGAAGTCCCGCTTGACGCGAGACCGATTACAATACTTTACCTATGCTTTGCATTGGATAAAGTAAAAAATTCCTATTTGTCCTTTTGGCAATTGAATTTAAAATAATCTAAAATGTCTAGAATTCTGTCTAATAAAAGCAAAAATAAATAATAATTATTATTTCAGAAAATATAATACTTAGGTTTTTTGAAATCGATAAGACAATATAATCAGCCATGTTAATCAACCAAACGACACACATACAAGTAAATGGTTAATGAAATTTATTTTAAAAATATTCTGGAACAATAATTAATTGTTCTTATTTAATTATTTGTTTATTTCGATACATAAAAAATATTTATTTATTTTTCAGTTTTTAGTTTTATTAGAATAATTTCCAATTGTACAAACTTAATAAATTAATATTAATATTTTTTCTTTTTCTTTTTTTAGATTATATTTTACCACGATGTCTCTCTGCACAATTCCAAGTCTAGACATTCTTCAGGAGAGAATCTTCATTTATTTGAACATAAGGGATGTGTTGAATTTAATAGACACAAATAGACACTTGGCAGATGTTGGCAGAAATTATTTAAGAACATTGAAAAAAATTGATTTTTCCAAAAGAAGGCGACGAGGCAATTTCTGAGAGACAGTTCAACATTTTACATGAAAATTGTAAAAACATTGTTGAATTAGACTTCAGTCGTTGTTCTTGGTTGACTGGGCCTCAATTTATGCCATTGGTTGAGAATAATAAGGATCATTTAGAAAAAATTAATATGATGTTTTGTTTCCAACTGTATTCTGAAGATATATATACTCTCTTAAAAAAATGCAAGAGTTTAAACGAGAATACATTCAATCAATTCAAGGCATTAAGGCAAGGAAGAGATGTTAGTCCGATTTACAGATTTTTTTTTAAAAATTTCAAGGATTAATAAGGCAAGAAAATGAATTAAAATAAAAAAATCATCAATTTGAAATTTATAATGGACGGAATACAGGGACAAATTCTGATGCTTATTTAATACTGATAAATCAGGATGCTTATGATCAATCAACTATCTATAGATCAACTCAATTCCATCCAGGTCTCTGACCTTCTTGAAATTCGCATAAATTTAGCATAAAAAATTAAAATCAGTTACCCTACCTACATAACAAAAAAGTGGAAGCTAAAATTTATTAAATTCATACTAAAGTTAAGCTAATGTTAAAGCGATTATTTTTTTTATATTGGTATAAATATTTTATTTTTGGAAATTCTTATTTGAACAATTTTGAAAATTAAATCCTCTTTTATGTTTATTTTGTATTTTTTATCTTTGTCAACTATTCATGTATTTTTACAATTTTATGCCTATTAATTAATTTTGTATGTGTCTATTTTAATTTTTTACTATAATTTTCTATTAAATATTTATATATATATATAAGTATTATTATTGTATTTAAGTACCAAAATATAATAAAACATTTTGTTTAATAAAAAAAAAACTACTCTGTTTTATTTCATATAAGTATATCCTATTATTCAATAAACAGTATTATCGGTTATTATTTCAATAATTATTTTCGTGGATAAAGTGTTCCCAATGGTAATTTCCCCGGCACCAATCTTTAGCGCCCCCCCCCCCCGGCTCTAACTAATTATATCTAACCAAAATCAAAAGTGAAAAAAACAAGAAATTTGGGAAAATCAGTACCTTTCAACAATTCCAAGTCTAGACATTCTTGAGGAGAGAATTTTCATTCATTTGGACATTCGGGATGTTTTGAATTTAATAGACACAAATAGACACTTGGCAGATGTTGGCAGAAATTATTTAAGAACATTGAAAAAAATTGATTTTTCCAAAAGAAGCGAAGAAGCAATTTCTGAGAGACAGTTCAACATTTTACATGAAAATTGTAAAAACATTGTTGAATTAAATTTCAATTATTGTTTTTGGTTGACTGGGCCTCAATTTATGTCATTGGTTGAGAATAATAAGGATCATTTGGAAATAATTAATGTATATCGTTGTTTCCAACTGTATTCTGAAGATATGTATAATTTTATCTTAACACAATGCAAGAGTTTTAATGTTAATGGATTCAGGTCATTGAGGCCTAGAAGAAGACGATTCTACCCTCACCGACTCCTCGACTCGCTGGCTCATCGAAGAGATTCGCGAATACATATATCCCCATGACTTCAAGGAACTGGAACTCTCTCCCAGGCTCTATCATTACCTATGATCTTCAAACCTTCAAAACCAGGGTGCATAGACACCTACGTCTACACACTCTCACTTAATCAACTTTCTCTTCTCTTCGGTAATGCAAGGGTCTTTCGAGATCCATAGGGGCTACACCTTTACTGGTGCACCCCTTCTTGCATTCGATTGCATTAAAAAAAAAATTGTTCTTAATGAAATAATGGAATTTTTATTAGAAATCCGAGAATTAAATAGATTATTGCAATCTTTGCAATGTCTTAATTATTCAAGTGAAGACCCCTTTATTTATTAAGTATCCAAATAGCTCTATAGAAAATCCATCCATTTATCACTCGTTTAATGATTCGTCACGATTTCTCTGTAGTTACTTGGACTAGAAACTTGAAATTTGGCATGCTGGTTACCTTTTCGATTTTGAAACTCTTAAAGAATCATAACAATTACCCCCGACACTTGATCGACAATATTCAGAAAAAGGTAATTTATAAAATAACAGCCCCCCCCCCCCCACACACTTTTATATTCCATCATCCCAACAAAAGAAAAAAACTTTAAAAAACTTTATTTCCATTCTCCACCCAGCTACCCTATAGCTAATATGTTTAATATCACCCCCGCATTCTATAACAGGAATAACCTTTCATCCAAATTGGTTAACAATAAAATCGATATAATTAAACCAATAACAAAGAGTGGTGTATATAAATTGCAATGTAATGACTGTCAATCGTTTTATATCGGGCAAAAAGGTAGATCTTTCAATCAACGTCACGTTGAACATATGAGATCTCTTCGCAATCTACAGGTGGATAGTTTGAACCCAATCGCCCTCCTCTTAGTTATAACTCGGCAGATCATTTGTTTGACCACAACAATTCACCTTCATCGACCAACCCTTTACATTTCATTTCAAAAAGCAGCAAATTAGATTTGTTTGAGTCAGCTGAAATTAAAAAGGCCATACACCTTAATCAAAAAATTTTGAACAATCAAACAGACATCAAAATTTCACCAATAATTGACATCTTAATCAATGATATTTAATTTGAATTGGAGTGCGATGAGAGTGTATGGTGGGTTTATTTTTATTTTTTATTTTTTAAATAGAAAATAAGAGATGGAAATTTTCACTATGCACCCTCATTGCATTCCATAGTTTATTGCCCTCCTTTATAGCACATACATAATTTTCGGCAACTTCCAAGTATAAATATCTTTTCTTTATTCCAGCCCTTTGTCCGCTCCATCTGTTCTTTCGGCTCTAAGGCCATCCCATCCTCTGATAATTCTTTCATATTTACACTAAGTCATAAGTAACTGTCCATCATATTAAAATTAAAATAAATTCTGTTCATTATTTTATGTTATCTTCAGTCAATGTTCCCTTGACGATGAGTTAAGATCTCGAAATATATAGAGTAAACTAAAAAAAATCTTTGTATTTTAATTTTTCTCCTTGTGAAACACCACCAACTCCAACCTAATTTAATCTTAAAGAAAGTAGTTTTTTTTTTAAAGGTAAAAAGAGAAAAATTAACTGGTGAGTTCACCACACAACTTTCACATTTTAATTTATTTGAAATCATCGCGACACTACTAATTTACACCCCCTTCCTTTATTTCGTTTTTTTATTTTCTCAAAAACGGCTGTAAGGATTTTTTTAAAGTGTATTTATCAAGTGTTATGAGTTAATAGTTGTCTCAAATTTTTAATCCGACTGAATTAAAGAAAGGGGTTGTAAAATAGGAGCTCTGCAACACTCCTACTTTACACTCCTTTCCTTTAATTCAATCGGATTAAAAATTTGAGGAATCTATTAACTCATAACACTTGATAAATACACAAACTTTTAAAAAAATCGTTAGAGCCATTTTTGAGAAAATAAAAATAAGCTGACGAATTCTGATGTGGCCATCCACTTGACTTTACCATACAACCTGGGCCCTAAAATTATTTATAATCATGTAGGGGGGTTAGTTTTTGCATTTTTATACTTATGGGGTCCCACTGATTAAGTATACGAAATTTGGTTGAATTTGTTCAAATGGCCTAGATTTTTAATTTTTAACCCCACCTCCCCTCCCTTAATTTTGGCTCGATATGCACCAAAATCTAATCAGCTCTTAATCTTAATGGACCAAAACTAAGGGTGAAATTTGGTTTCGATATTCAAACTGGTTTTTGAGCTAGCCCGTCCACAATAATTTGGTAACGCACAGACTAACAGACAATTTGACAAAACAATTATTATCTCTAAAAATATAATTTTTTCGATGTTCACTTATTAGGACTTTTTTGTAGACAGAAATGCCATGGTTTCGCTAAATTTTTTTTAATCAAAATAGTTTCAGCCGTTTTTTGAAATATTTCGAAAAAAAAGAAGGATAAAAAACACTTTTTTCATGCACGATTACAATACTTGACACAGCATTCTATGGTAAAGTAAAAACGAAAAATGTGTCATGTAAATGTCCACTTTGGGTTTTCCGATTTCAACCAAATACTTGCTTTACACCTTCTAGCCTATTTAGAGCTTAAGTTTCGAATATCGTAGCTCTGAGATATATGGTTACGAAACACAAGGGGGGGGGGGGAGTACATACGTACGCACTGACCAATGGATTTTTTGCCCTCTGGGGACCACAATATCCGCATTTATATCCCAAATCCGGTTCGCAACTATTAAGGGCATCGATTCCTTCCACCTAGAAGTTACAAAATGAAATAAACTTTTTTCATCTCTGGGATACAAGCTCTGAAAGAGTCAGGACCCAGACAGGGGGGCATCGCAATACTTCCACACAAGGGTGGATCCAGGGGGGGCGGCGGAGGAGGCGACCGCCCGCCCCCCAATACAGACCCGTGCCTGGTGGGAGTGCAACACGTGCGTCGCACGCAGAGGCCAAAAAACGGCGGCCAAATCGACAGGGAATTTATAGCAATTTTTTATTTATTATTTTTTTATTTTAATGAACTTAAAATATGAGATATGAAATTTGTAAAAAATTAAAAAAATTGAATGTAATGGAGGCAGCCCAGAGGTAGTAGGAAAGAAAATATTAACACATATCAAATAAGGTGTAATTTATTGAATCCTTCCTCCTTTCCCAAACCGACGTTTCGGAGGATTTCTTCAGGGTTTCAAAGGGTCAATGAATGATCATTGACCCTTTGAAACCCTGAAGAAGGAGGGAAAAATCCTCCGAAACGTCGGTTTGAAAGGAAAGGAGGAAGGATTCCAATAAATTACACCTTATTTGATATGTGTTAATTTTTTCTTTCCTCACTACCTCTGGGCTGCCTTCCATTACATTCAATTAAAGTTTCTACCAGTCCGTCTCTCTCCAGAGAAAATTTCGTTGCAAATTTTTTTTTAAAATTGAAAATAAAGTTCTACATGTGTGTGTGTGTGTGTAGGGGGGGGGGGGCGATCGCGACACACTTTCGAGATAAAAAGTAGATCTTATATACATTAGGCACCTTATATACATTCTCTCCCCCCCCCCCCCCCATAAAAAATTCCTGGATCCGCCCTTGCTTCCACATTATATTCTATGAATATAAATGTGAAATTAATAATTCTATATAATTACAATTTCAATTTATGATATCACAAATTCTCCGGAACTACTGAGTATAGAAACATGACATTTAATATTGAGGTTACTTTTAAGATCTACATAAATAGTTACTAAGAACCGTTTTTATAATATTAAGTTTTTGAAGGGATTAAACAAGTGAAAAACACTAATATCACGTTTTCATCTGAAGCTAGGTAGAAAATAATACAAAATATTCAAAATCTCTTCTGCTTGTAGGTGATTATTGTTTACTACCGTTGTGATCATAATATGACTTTGAAACAAGCCCTAAAAAGAAAAAGAAGGGTTCTTTATCGTATCGCAATTATTTGATGTTGTGGTAAGTTGATATAATGGCCAAGGCCCAACCTTGATCTCACTCTTTAGGCACAAAATCATGAATTCATTAATGAGCATTTTATTTTACTACAACGTGACATGACATATTCATTGAATTTACATTTTAAACTATCCAAGCACTTGTTTGAAAACGACTTCACAAATAGAGATCGAAACGTCGCACCATCAACCAACAAACACTACGTCACACAAGTGTCTTTGAATTATTATATATAAAAGTAATTTCTTTTTCATAGGATTGTGCCGAAGGGGATATGGATGGTCCCTTTGAATTTTTGGAAGACGGAAAAAAATTTTAAACTGAGTTCATTAAATTTGCCTTTAAAAAGATTTTTATTTTTATCTCGGATCATTACCAAGACAACCACCTTACATGGAAAATGTTAAATGGTTTATTAATGCCATTTCTAAAACCATCACTTTAAAAGACGTAAATGGAATATTATTTAAAAAATAAATCAATAAATTTAAAGTGTTTTTATTTATTTATTTATTTATCTATTTTATTTTCCAGAGCAAAGATTTCGAAAAAATTCGTGAAAAATTACTGGATGGCTATTCATACACAGGTCCACACACTCGAGAAATCCAACCCTTAAATGGTCGAAAAATTATTAGATATATTGTAAGAAAGAATAATTAGTTACATAAAATTACACAAAAACAGCTGTAGTAAATAAAATAAACTGCAACGGATCGTTTGCAATTGTTTAAAAATTATTATTGTTTGTTTTTTTAATAGTGCGCACAACTTTGTCTTAAAATGTCTGACATCGAGTCTACACTCCATGTCCATATTTACATTAATGTCTTTTTATTATTTTAATCACTTTTTGATTTTTAATTGTGGCAACAAATACACTTGTTGAATTTTTGTTTTTGTATTTCCGTATTGTAGTTTGTTAAATAAACACGTCTGATTAACAAACACGGATCTATTTCTTTTTACATGCTTTAAATTAGCTTCACCTGTATGTATATATGTATGTATGTATGTATCTATCAATGTGACTTTTATTCTTTTTAAATTCCGCAAGCATATAAAAATAATTGTTTATCTACTCAATTTAAATGAAAGTACCTGGAGCCACCGAGCGATGCACGGTAGCCAAATTAAAAATAAATACAAATACATATAGTAAACGCCTCCTCGACCCCCCTCCCCCAAAACCACGCACTTCGCCCCCATCCCCACCCCACCCCAGCCCCACCACGCACCCAGTTTTTGCATTTCTAGCTTTCTAGTGGTCCACAGATTATGTGTATATAGCTATATAAATAAATTCCGTATAATTATTTTATTTAATTAAATAACAATTTATCAAGTTTTTTAATAAATTAAAAAAAAATTTTATTGAAGCAATTTTTTACATGAAATAATGTATACATTGTATTGTATTTGAGGCTTCGATTTCGGAGATTACTTTCCCACAATCGACTGTACTTGATCTTCAAGCTTGCGATAATATTTTTAGTCCGTGTTTTTTAATAAGAGGAATTTTAATCAATTATATTGGCAAATTCTAATATATAACAATATTCGTTATAACCTATTAGTGGGTTTTAAAATTAAAAAACCAATTATTAAATAAAAGATAATTGAAAAAAATGTAAAAAAACTTTTTTATTGAGATTTTCATCTATCAATAATTACTTTAATTAAGAAAAAGGTCAATCAAGATGAATTTTGATGAGGTCGAGACCTAACCAGATCGCTTTCTCATCCTCAAAACTTGTTAATAGTGTTTGTTTAATCGAAATTGTTAGAGCCGTTTTCAAAATAGAAAAAAGATACAAATATATAAATATATCTATATATTAAAAATTGCAAATAAAACAACTTTATTCGAATGCTAAAACAATATTAGTTTTTTATTAAATTAAAACATATTTACAATAATATTTACATATAATCTTAATTTGAGTTAGCTTACCTAAAACAATATTAGAATAGAATAATTAGTTATTTTATTCGTAGATTTCAATAGCAACAGGTTTTTAAATATCTGGGTTATCTTTTATTTATAAATTTAATACATGATGAAATGCCTTAAGAGTTTAAATATTAACTAATTATTATTGTTTTAGGGAAATCAAGTTTGTAACTTTAAGAAACCAAATTAATAGCTGGTTAAATTTAAAAGGTGGGAATTGTAAATTTATATATATGTGTCTCAGGATCTCAGGGGTAATTCTTGTCCTGTTTTTTTTTTTTTTTTTTCTTTTCTCTCCCCCTAATGGCCTTGGAATGAATTCCATTGTAGCCAGTCTACCATGAGTTTATAAATAATTAGAACAATAAATTAAAAATAAATAATAAATAACTATATACATAATAAATAAATATATCAATAACAAATAAATAAATAAATAGCAAACAAATAAATAAACAATAAATAAACAATTAAATAATAAATAAATAGAACAATAAATTAATAAATAAATAATGAAAAAAAATGTTCCAAATAATAAAAATTTCACATGGAAAACACAAATTAGGTATAATAACTCTCGTTGTCAATTGCGTTATAACTTGATCTTGTTTGCTAGGATAAACCTAATCAATGTTTTGTGTATTTCCTCTCTCTCGAAAGACAAAAGATGCGCCAGATTCCATGGCCTTTGAACATCGTTGGCAATCAATTCACCCTCTAATCTATCTCTAAATCTAAATTTTGGACAACTAAATATCATATGATTGAGACATCCCCATGATGTACCATCACATGAACACTCTCCCTTATCATACAGTCCTATTTTAAAAAGATGAGCCGGATACAGAGCATGGTTTAGTCTCATTCTATTTATAGTAGAATAGAATATTCTAGGTCCAATTGTCTCATGATACCATGGAATTCTGCCAACCTTACTTCTCAACAAATAAAAGTTGAAACCTTTAAGTCTTGAAGATTCTATCCATTGTCTTTGCCATTCTTTATTATTATTCATTTTAATTTTAGTCATTATATCGTTCACTGGGATTGCTTTTGTTGGAAAATTTATGCTAGCATTTTTGGCCATTGCATCTGCTTTCTCATTCGCACAAATTCCAGAATGACTTTTAATCCACATCAGTTCTATTTCTTTGCCCATTTGTCCAACTTTGTATATTTCTTTTTTAATTTTCAATAGGAGAAAATTTAATTTGGCAAATTCTATTGTTTTCAGTGTTGTTAGTACTGATAGGGAGTCTGAACAGATTATAAACTTTTTACAATTGATATTTTTTATATAATTTATTGCTTCATAGATAGCCATTGCTTCTGCGGTGAAAATAGATGCTTCCTTAGGAAGGATATAAGCTTTTCCAGTTTTTAATTGAGGATCGTATATACTCATTGCTGAGAAGTCATTATTTCTTTTTGATCCATCTGTAAAAATCTGATAGTACTCTTTATAAAATTTATTTATATATATTTTGAAGGATATATTATGTGATAGTTTGGTGTTTGAAGCATTGCTAAAATTTAAATCAACTTTTAATAAATAATTTAATATTTTTAGATTCGTATCATATATGGGAGACCTTGAATATGGTTGAATCAAGTGCCTGAATGGACTTATTTTTTCAAAGCATTTCAGCAAGAATGGTGTCTTATTGGGGCTTCTCAACCAATAACCAGTTTGATCTGACGAGTTCTTTAAAGTCTCTAGGGACTCTATTACCGAATTATTATTTATATGTATTTTTTTAAGTATATATTTACATCCCAAATTATATAATCTTATTTCATTCGGAGGTTCATTTGTTTCTACTTGAAGGGCGTTTGTCGGGGAAGATTTCATAGCTCCTAATATGGTCCTTAGACCTCTATATTGTATAGCGTCTAATTTTTTCTTGTGAGGGTTGTTTGCATAAATGAAACCTCCGTAATCTATATGGGATCTTACCAATGAGTTGTAAATAAGTTTCAAAATTTTTGGGTCCGCGCCCCACCATACTCTTGTGAGAGACCTCATTATATTCAAACCTTTCTCGCATTTAGATGTAACGCTATTTACTTGAGATGCAAAACTTAATTTTCTGTCTAGAGTAATCCCTAACAGTTTAATCTCCTTGAGGATTTTCCAATTATTATTAGCCATTGTAATTTCTTGTGTATTAGAATGATTTCTTTTTCGTGTAAAAATTATAGCAGATGATTTTTCAACTGATAGATTGAGGTCATTTTTTTCTAACCACTCGATTAATTTGGTTACTACGATTTCTATTTTATTTATATTTTGTTCTAATGTAGATGAAGACTTATATAAAAAAATATCGTCAGCAAACTGTTGTATTTTTACTTCACTATTTTCGGAAATGTATGCTTCCATATCCGCTGTATATAATGCGAATAGAATAGGAGACAGTATTCCTCCTTGTGCTAGACCTTTATATGTTGTTCGTGGTCCAATAATTTGTCCTTTATATTTAATGAATATATCTCTACTTTCATAACTCATTTGTATATAATTAATATATTGTTTCGGAATTCTATGTAATATCAGTTTGTTTATAAGCTTAGAAATTTCAATATTGTCATATGCCTTTGAGAGATCGAGTGAGAGTCCAAGCATAATTTCTTTATTTGTAAATGTATTATAAATGCTATTTGTAATAGTACTTAAATTATCCACAGTTGATCTGTCTCGTCTAAATCCATTTTGACTAGAAGCCAATATATTTTTGTTTTCAATCCACCATTCAAGTCTACATTTCAGCATTCTCTCATATGTTTTGCAAACGCAAGAAGACAATGCGATAGGTCTATACGACGAGGCAAGATTAGAATCTTTATTTTGTTTGATGATCGGTACGACTAAAAATTGTTTCCACTCTTTAGGGATATTCCCACTATTAAATATATAATTGAAAATATCTAGTAAGTATAACAATGCACTGTTAGGTAAGTTAAATAACATATTATATTGTATTTCATCTTTTCCTGGTGCAGATTGGCAGGTGTTTCTAAGTGCTTTTTTTAATTCAATAATTGAAAATTTTTCAGTAATATCTACATTAGGGCTATCTTCTAGATGATTATTTTCAATGTTATTTTGTACGAATGGAGGAGTCAAGTTATCAAAAAATTCCTCTATCCACTCACTTGAATTATTTTGATTATTTGTTTGGGATTGAATAGTGGATGTTTTGAAACTTCTAATATTTTTCCACACCTTGTCAATAGGAGAGGTTCTGCTTAAATTGCAACAAAACTCCAACCAGCTACTTTTTTTTGTAGATCTCAAAAATCTTTTCGTTTCTGCAGCAATTTTTTGATAATTAATAAAATTTTCATATGTTGGATTCGATCTGTATTTTCTAAAATAATTATATCTTTCTTTACATTTTTTTGAGCACGATTCATTCCACCATGGATTTGGGGAAAAATTCGAGTCCTTATCTCCACCTGTTCTAGGAATCGATTCCGAAGCAGCCTTATTTATTATATTTATAATTTTATTATAATCTGAAACTGAATCCGTCAGAGAACCAATTTCTCTCGAGATTAATTCTCTATATTTATTCCAGTCCGCCTTTTTTGTGTTCCATTTTTTAAAATTATTTATAGGAATTTGTTTTGTATTTTTGAGTGGTATTTGCACAATTATAGGTAAATGGTCAGACCCATTAGGATTATCTAGTACGTACCAGTCAGTTGTCATTGCTAGCATAGGAGTGATTAAACTAATATCTATTGCTGTTGGACGCTGAGAGGGATAATTCACTCTAGTAAAAGATCCATTGTTAAGAATAACCACACCAGAATCATCTATAGCTTCCATTAGATTTCTTCCTCTTGAGTCACAAAAATTATTTCCCCAAGCGAGATGGTGTGCATTGAAGTCCCCACATATTAACATAGAATCAGGATTGTGATTTAGAATTTTCATGAAATCTTCTTTAGAAATATTTATATTAGGCGGAGCATATATCGAAAAGACTGTTAGATTTACATCTTCCAGATATATCTCCACAGCGCACGATTCAAATGGAATATTGAAGTTGTTTTGAATAATTTTGTATTTAATGTTAGATTTTAATAAAATAGCAACACCTCCAGCTCTATTGGCCCTATCTTTTCGAATTATATTATAATTGCGTACTTTCAAGTTGACATTTGTATTTAGTCTAGTTTCACTTATCGTGGCAATATCAATATCCAGTTCATGTATTAAGTTTTTTAAACTATCTTGATTAGATAAAAGTGACCTTATGTTCCATTGTAAAATTTTTAACATTTTTGAATTGTTTGTTCTAGTCGCCATTTTACAAGGTATATATATGTATGTATACTTTATAGGATTATTATTAATTATAAAAATAGGTCTCTTTTCTCAATAATATACAATTAAATGTTATCTTACTTGATTTATCTATTCTGAGTATTTTTCATATTTTTAATTTATTTATTTATAGAAGGTTCTTTATTTTGATAAAACACTTCTATGTATAATTTGATTTATCGTATAATATATTTTTAATTAAATTGTATGTTTCCATGTTTATATTAGGATTTTCTTTTAACAATTCAATTAATTGATCGTTATTTTCAATATTTTTACTAGTAGCTGGAATTAATCTATGATATTGTGGGGGGTATGGATTATTATTTAGAGGTTGACTAGGACCAGCGTCTTGATTTGAATATAATAATTCAGTTGCTGACCCAAAAGTTTTTTTGCTCATTCGGCTTATATTTTTTTGTATTTCTAGTATTATTAAAGCATATTTTATCATTTTCATCATTACTATCAGAAGAGATTACTCTTTTAATACTCTTATTATTATTAAATGGATGGTGATTGATAGCTGGTGTATTTTTTCGCAAGGGAGGAAAGTTTATCGGGTTAGTGAAGTTTATTGG
This sequence comes from Forficula auricularia, assembly GCA_024734495.1. Classification (NCBI taxonomy): domain Eukaryota; kingdom Metazoa; phylum Arthropoda; class Insecta; order Dermaptera; family Forficulidae; genus Forficula; species Forficula auricularia. The sequence goes on from JALMQS010000216.1 coordinate 24,942, forward strand.
CGCTTTAGGAACATTTAATAGATTTGAATATGGGTTGTAATTAACATGATCCTTAGCTTCTAAAAATGAATAATTATTCATTGTCATTAACTTTTTGATTTTTATTTGTTTTTGAAATTCAGGACACTTATCCTTTTCTAACGGTGTATGGTCATTATTCTTACAATATATACATGCCTTTTGTTCGGAAGATTGACACGAGATCACTGGATGTGGACCAAGGCATCTGGGACACCTCTGTTTCGTTTTGCATGAAATATTAGAATGCCCGTATCTGACACAATTTAGACAAAGGATAACCGGTGGAATAAATGGAGTTACTTTAGTTCGAACGCTATGTATAACTATATAGTCGGGTAGTGTTTGGCCCCTAAATGTAACAAGTATAGAATTTTTTATTTCCTTTGTCGTTCTATTAACAAATCTTTTTACTTTAATTACATTATTATGAGGAGATACTATATCATGATATAATTCTTCACATGTGAGATCAATTGGTATATCTCTTATTATTCCCTGTTTAGTAATATGAAAGTACGGAATGAACATTTCAATCTTAGCTGATTCCATAAATTCCTTTTCATCCACAAGATTATTTGCTGCTTTTGCAGTACTCAATTCTATTCTGATTTTTTTTTCCTAAGGCTGAAATTCCCAGGATACCATGCTTATAATTTGGAAGTTTAGTGTATAGTTGTTTTCCAAATGACATTGGATGATACTTTTCTAAAGTGCTATCCTTTGATTGCACAAAAACAAAAAACGGACCACGATCCATTTCAATATCATATTTATTTATAACTTTAAAATTGTCTCTAGATGGATATTGATTTTCATCATCATTCTGATGGGGGCCAGGTGGGGGATTATTTGATCCCCCACCCTCGTTGGTGTCTTTTGGGGGGTCACCCATGTTTTCCCATGGTCAACCCCAATTTAAACAATATGCCAATCTTAAAATGTTATTATAATAAGAGTATTATTTAAAAAATTTAGAATATATATATATATATATGTAAAATGAAAAATATATTTTTAAAGTAAGCCGAAGTAATCTACTTATCAGAGCAGAGGGTGAACCTTGGACACTTCTTATCCGCTTGACTGTCGATCACTGACTGTGTCCCTGTTTTTGGTTGAATGAAATAATTACAAAATGGATCTTTATATTAAATAAAAATTGAAATCTCCATTAATTTGTCATTTTCAAAAATTTATTTATTATTTTAATATAAAGAATGTAATTGGAATTTAGAATGTATATTTTATTTTCAAATATCAGTTAAAAAGAGCGCGAAATCAGCAACGACATCTGTGGCCAAATAGAAAGTGAATATCACGCATGCGCACTCTATATAAGGAGCTCTAGACTAGAAATTTAAACCATTCTCAGTATACCTATACTACTAGTCACTAGTCAGTTATTGCTGCATCAGTAGAGATAAAATTTAACATTTATTTTATTTTTACACGCTTTCGAGAAAATTTGTCCTTCTGCAAGCAACGTTTGGATCTTTTTTATTCAGCTATATTAATTTCAAGTAAGTACCTACCTAAGATTTTTATTATTTTATTATTCACCATTGTAAATTCTAACATCTCCAAGGGTGGGTTAAAAATTAATAAAACCATTTGTAATAAATAATTTACCATTTCATTATTATTTACAATTTATTTATTTATTATTTGTATTAAAATCAAAAAATTGATAGAAAAAGGTGTATGTGCATGATATAATTTAAAAGAATACCGTTTTATAAAATAATCTTAAAACGTTTATTAAAAATCCAAACATTTCGGGACAAATTCTCCCTTCATCAATGGAAATTTTGATAAATATTTGTTTTTAAAAAGAATAATAATAAATCAACTATTAGTAAGTATAGTTAGGATTTTTAATAAACGTTTTCGAAATTGTTTTATAAAAAATCTGTATTTTTTATTATTACATGAAATAATAAATAAATTTTTTCTACAAAATAATTTAAATATTAAACAGAAACAATGAAAAATCACATTTTTTGTTTTGGGATATACATATTAAAAAATAAAAATTTTAACTGATTATTTATAAAGTAATTTTTTCATTGCATAAATGCACAAATAAATATATGTTATGCACATATACTATATGCTATAATATATTACTATTATTTCATACAAATAGTATATATTACATATGGGAAATTAACGACTTTTATGCCAGGCCTCTAAAAATAAGAAGCCCTTGTGCTGTGGGGCTGGAAATACAAAAATAAAATAAATAAGACACACATGTAATTTTTTAGGTTATTTTTTTTTAAATGATAATTAATTCAGAAAATTTTAGCAACTAGATAAAAATATACGTTAAAAAATCTCTTAAATTTATTTATAACTACTATAAATAAAATCATTACGTTATTTTAAGCATATATATTATTATAATTATATTGAATAATATTTCTACTAAAATCTTAGAAATTGTCCGAAAAAGATTGATTGAATTCTTTCTCTTTTAAAATACATCTTGGTTAATCTGAACCTGAGCTGATTTTTTGAAAAACTACCAACTATTTTCAAAAAAAAAAGATGCTCAAAACTTTAATTATAAATCTAGAATTCTGTCTAATAAAATTATAAATAAATCATTATTATTTCGGAAAATATAATACCTAGGTTTTATGAAACCAATAAGACAATATAGTCAGCATACGGCGCGGATTATGACATTATGCCCCCCGGGGCTAACTTTTTAAAAACCGCCATTCTTGACAAAGATAAAATCGTTTTTTCTAAAATAATAGTTATTTATTTATTTTGTGAGAATTATGTTTTGAACAGGACAAAAAGCGGACTGCTCCAAAACTTTGCAATATTCCTGCAACATTGACAATGTTGCTGCAAGGTTCAGAGGCGGACATAGGAATATTGCTGCAACATTGCAGCAAGTTTTAATAATGCAATGTAATATTGCTGCAACATTCATTTCTGTCTGAACTGAATTTATCCATGGACCCATAGAGTATGTCTCTCTGAGATTGTGGTAATCACATCAAAATGATACTTTTGGCTAAAACGAATCTAATTTGTTTTAATTTCGTGTGTAATAGTACAAAAATATATTTTCGTTTTATGGAGGACATTGCCTTTTACGAGTTAAATGCTATAATATCTTACTCCGATCCGCATTGTTTTTAGAGAATTTTATTTAGATTTCTATTTAGTAAAATAACAAAGAAATTTTAACAGCCTAAGTACTACCTTAATATGAATGTCTACTTCATATTTCTTCTAAGCAAACATCATTTAAAATATTTTTATTCTACCGACTCAATTTCTAAATTTTTTTTTGTGAAGCTTTAGGTTTTCCTATTTCTTTTTTTTTGGGAAAAATGAATCACGATGAAGAGGATATAACGTTCAACCAAATAATTTCATTTTATCCGAGAAAGTGATTCAAGAAACTCGAAAAGCTTCACGAGAAGAAAGATCTAGTCGGTAGGAATTCATTTTTTATATCAATTCACTTTGCTACATGAATAAAATAAATTCAAAAATAATAATAAAATAAAATAACGGAATAGAAAGAATAAAACGAAATCCGGGTTCTATATTTCTTTCTTACCATCGTTCTCTCGGGTTCACACGGAGCTTTTTCAGAAAATTTCAAGTTGGCCGGCTAGGTTGCGCGAGCATCCTTTGAGCCAAATAACTGGTCTATCATCTTTCAGTTTCAGCTCAGATGCAAATAAAAATGGCTGACAATAAAATTATTGCAAAAATTATTAATCGCAGACAAATTTGGAAGTCATATTCTCTTTATTCATTGAAGTAAAGAATTGAACAGTTTGAAACAAAATATCAGTTGTTCTGTGATATCAGCTGATGTATTGTGTCAATGCCCATGTCACTCACATGATAAAATAATGCTTTCCGATTGGCTGGCCACTGTCAACTTCAAGTAGCTAAACTTTTTTTTAGAACATGCCCCATCTTTTGAATCAAGCAAGCATGCTAGTAAGACAGTCCGGAGTGGCGTCATTTTGACCCCCTCCATGTCTCCAAATTGAACAAGTAAGAGAAAAATCTCCGTGTGAACCGGTCTTAGGAGAATGGAACATTCTTCTGGCATCTCTTTTTTCTCCGCCAACAACCTTCAGAATTACATTTCCTCAGGTACTTTCGTCTCTTCCTCTTCTTCTTTACACAATGCTATGAATCTATTCTGAAATACAGAGGTGTATCTTCTTAGTGTATCGCATTCTTTTATCAGTACCATTTGAAAATAAAGTAAAAAATAACATAATGTTTATCTTTTTCATTCTATGTGATCGCGCCGCAGGGTACAAGTTTTTAAAACTTTTTGTATTATAGTTCCTCCCCACATTATTTAGGTGCGAGCAAGATGCATAATCCAACCTAGCTCAACGAAAAATGGTAAAACTTGCACCAACCTTGCTTATCCAAAGACAATGGCCGCTTTTATGCAAGAATACAATGTTTATTTAGACTGAAGCAGACACCCCACTTGTTCTTTCAATTCCCTCGGTTCTTCTATATTTTTCCACCCTCCACTTTAATAAATGCCTTACCCCCTTCAACAACCCCATCTGTTCTTGTTTTTAATTCTATACCTCTTAACATCTTGTTGTCTTTCATTATTTCCTCACCAGTATTGTTCCGCTTACATTAAATAATAAATCTAGATGTTAGATATATAGTATTCTTTCCCTTAGAACAAATATATCTATATATCCGTTAAAAGTTTAATGTTGAATACACTTTGATCTTAATTTAAACTTCAAAAGTTCACAAGATGCTATTTGTATTCCTTATATGTATATATAGGTGGGTAAGGTAATGTAAGGTACCTATCTAAAGGTTAAACTTTGTGGTGCAACTTCCTATTTCAAATAACTTTTCAACTTGCTTTGATAAAATAAATACACTTGTTGATTAAATACAACTTGGGGTTCTATTTATTTCTTCTATCTCAAAAGAGCCACTCCTCTCCTTTTCACCTGCTTGCTAAGCATTCGACTTGAATTTGCTTCCATTTTCTTTTACTTCCTTCAACATTTCATTATAAGAAATAGTTATTATTTGATAATAGTATACAAGTATCGCGTATCACGATAAACAGTAAACAGGGGATAGGGCAATTTACGCCGGTCCACAACCCAACTTTACATACAGGGTATGGTCAAGTATTGTAATCGTGCATGAAAAAAGTGGGTTTTTTTCCCTCTTTTTTTCGAAATATCTTAAAAAGGGCTGAAACTATTTTGATTAAAAAATTGAGCGAAACCATGACATTTCGCTCTACAAAAAAGCTCTAATAATTGAACATCGAAAAAATCATATTTTTCTAGAAAATAATTGTTTTGTCAAAATATAAGTTGGTTAGTCTGTCTGTCTGATTGTCTGTTTGTTTGGTTGTCTGGTTGTTAGTTAGTCTGTGCGTTACCAAATTTTTGTGGACAAGCTATTTTGATTGAAAAAATTGAGCGAAAACATGGCATTTCGGTTTACAAAAAGCCCTAATAAGTGAACATTGAAAAAATTATATTTTTCGAGATAATAATTGTTTTGTCAAAATGTCTGTTAGTCTGTGCGTTACCAAATTTTTGTGGACGAGCTAGCTCAAAAACTAGTGTGAATATCAAAACCAAATTTCACACGTAGTTTTGGTCCATTGAGATTAAGAGCAGATTAGATTTTGTTGCATATCAACCCAAAATTAAAGGGGGGTGGGGGGGGGGGGTTAAATATTAAAAATCTACGCCATTTGAGCAAACTCAACCAAATTTTGTGTACATAATCAGTGAGACCCCAGAAGTCTAAAATTGGAAAAACTAACCGCACAAAATGATGGGGGGAGGGGGTGTAGGGTCAAAAAATGAAAATCTATGCTATTGTACCAAACTCAACCAAATATTGTATACATAATCAGTGGGCTCCCAGGAGTTTAAAAATGCAAAAACTAACCCCCTCCCCTACATGATTATAAATAATTTTATTAAATATAAGTGAGGGGGCCAGGTTGTATGGTAAAGTCAAGTTGATGGCCACATCAGAACATGTCAGCTTTTTTAATAAAAGTCTTATATTTTTCGAGTTATAAGCATTTTTTTGGAAATGGTGAAAATCGCTATCCTGCCCTAAATATCGAGATGCTGTGGATACAAATTTAAATATTTTATTATTCTAATTTTTGTTACGAAATCCTGAATAACCCTGCTATTGACCAGAAATCAAAATAAAATCATAAGTATTATTCTTTTGGAGAAAAAATTATTTTTGCCCGACTTATGTTTTAAAAAATTTTCATCAGCTAACTTTCAATCATCTTTACTATAAAAAAGTCTACTAAATTACCATAGCAAGTTATTTAAAAAATTAGCCCATTTAGTCGTGATTTCAAAATGCTACAGGACTTTGTACTTTCTTCTATAGAAATTTTTTTTTGTATTTTTTTGGCAAAAATTAGCTAAATTAATAACATATTTTGATAGTGGTTATTTATGTAATATATTAATCAATTATGTCGCATCTTAATTGAACTAATCTTTGGTTATTAATGACATTATTAAAAGCTATTATATTCTTAGAAATTCATAAGATGCTGTCATCTATTAAATCCGATGGAATGGAATATTTTTAATTTTATGACAGAAGGGTTGTTTTTCACCCGAATCGAACCCGAGTGCCAGTAACAGCAATCCGGGCCACTTGGCTCTCCTGGTCACCTGCTCGATGCGAACCTCTCTGATATATGTAAACGCGTTAAATATTTTACTCAAAGATTTGTAAAATTTCGAAATCTATTAACATATGAAATATATTTAATTACGGTTAGTTTGCCATAAAAAAGGTTTGTCTCGCGATCTAGTGATTCTAAATTTAAACATATAGCCATGCCATATAGTTCAAATAAAGGTCGTTGAGTGTTTCGAATTTTGAAGAGATTCAAAATTCGAAGGGCAATATGGAATGACTTTTCCTAATTGAATATGAAAGATTTCAATTTGCCGATAGTAATAGATTCAAATTTTTAATAGATGACACCATCTTATGATTTTCTAAGAAAATTTGAATCTATTGCCATCGGCAAATTGAAATCTTTCATATTCAATTAGGAAAAGTCATTCTATTGCCCTTTCGAATTTTGGAATCTCTTCAAAATTCGAAACACTTTAACGACCTTTATTTGAATCTATATGGCATGGCTATATGTTTAAATTTAGAATCACTAGATCGTGAGACAAACCTTTTCTTATGGCAAACTAACCGTAATTAAATATATTTTATATGTCATATTGTTTAATCAAGAATTATGTTCTTTTTTAATTTCTTGAAGTACCTTTTTAGTCCAATTAAATTGTTCTCTAAAGGGCGTTTTTTTGGTTATAACTCGAAAACTATCAACTTTTCGTTAATAATCTTTCTTTTCAAAATGAAAAAAGTAATTTCGTAACAAGCCTCAGATTCGGATACAGCACACCAAAAATCATAAATGTTCTAAGAAATTACAACTACCCAAAAACTTTCCAAGTAAAAACACAATTTAACTGGACTATTTCTTTTAATAAAAAAAAATTCCCACTAAATATTTTGCTTTGTGGATTGACCCCCCCTCCAACCCCATAAAATTTTTCTGGCTACGCCACTGGTCACATTGCTACATTAAAGTGACCAGATTTTAACATTGGTGAAGCGGGACACCATTGACAGGATAATGGGGGGGGTCTTGTTTAAAAAAATTTGGTCTAGAGCAACAAACATTTATAATCATAGAACGCGAAAATTGTATTGTAATTTTTTTTTTAAATTTCAACAAATTTATGTAAAATTTATAAATATAATAAATATGTATATATATATAATAAGTACTATATAGTATTATAAACTTTAAAAAAACCTTCTATTCTTTCGCATATTTCTCATTTGAGTGAATTTTTTTTAGTAAATTGCTGTCGTTGTTTAAAACGTCATGAAATGTATAGCAAGAACTTGTTAAATTATATTTCACCCATAATATGGCTTCCAAAGTCTCAACACTTAATTGTGATTTATCAGATGTCCATACTATATTTAGGGTAGAAAAAACGCGTTCTGTTGAAGCATTAGTTCCTGGTAAGGACAGCGCGTATTCCACAATTTTTAATTAATTATTGTATGGAACATGTTTTTTTTTCAAAATGATGTAATATTTCTAACCATTTGTTCTCTGTGGTGATTGTTGCTGAGGCCTTATTAATTCGCATTTTTTCCAAAAATCGGGACTTTCTTAAAACCCCGCGGGACAAATTGTTAAAAATCGGGACTCTCCCGTCAAAAGTGGGAGGTCTGGTCACCTTATGCTACATAGATACATATAAGTGAAGCTAATATAAAGCGTGTAAAAAATATTAAAAAATTTGCGAGTGAAATCAATACTTCTACCGCCCTGAGGGCTTTCATATATATACGTGTAATAAAAAATTTAAATAGAATCTTTAAAGTGGAGAGAGGTGTTTTCTTTGCATCTGCTCTACCCCCAAAGAACGCCTCCTATCTTGGCCTCGTCCCTGTTGGAGCGCCTTATTCTCCTGACAGCCAGATTGGAGCCACTCTGTCACTTGCGATCAAGGCCAGCAGTTGGGGCCAGGGGGGTGTGAGCGATGTCGTTGTGCCATTGCTAACAGGGTGGGAGTGACATTTTCATCCCCCTACCCCAGGGGAAGACCCTCTTAAGAAGAAATTCGGGATGGTTGAGCTGGCGGCAACCCTTCTCTTTAACTCCCAGCCTCAACTTGACCTATCGATTTGAGAGTCTCTCGAATGTTCAAAGCTTATAGAACCATTCATTCATCGAGAAGAGAAGAAGGCTTCTTGTGGTAGTTTGTCGTCGTAGTAAGACAGCGGTAAACTCAAAGGATAACAGCTTTCCTTTTAAAACTAAGCAAATCGGGGCTGTTTTATGTTTATTCTTTGAGTTGAAAGAATCTTCAAGTGAACCCGTTTTTTTATTTGTATAAGATTTTTATCATTTAATTTTAGATTGATCCATAGGATTTAATGTGAAATTTAATGTTGGATGCTATAAAATCAATTGAATGATTGAAATAAAAGAACATATAAACGAGGGGAAGGTGAACTCTTGAGATAAGCCATTTTAGAATGTATTAAATCTTTTATATTTATCAAGACACCGGGCTTTAAGAGATTACCTTTCTGAACCATCAGAACACCAAAAGAAAACGTGGGGGCTTAGTATTTTTTCAAGATAAAAATTCAAGAAAATATGCATCAACACCCATGTGTCAAAATAGACGTAAAAGTTGTAACATTTAAAAGTTAAGATGTGATGCTTTGGTGGTTGAGTTGTTTATCAAGAAAGATGTTTCGGCTGTATAAATTTTTAGATATTATAATTTTTGGATTTTGATAAACTTTAAATAGGCATAAATAATTATGTTAATATAATCCTAAATAATTTAAAAATATTAATTTTTTTTTTTTACTAGATAGCAAGTAATTTTTAATTTTGTTATTTTGTCGAAATTAATTAAAAGTACATGTTTCTGCGCCCCAGACTTTGATTATTACATTATTTTGTACTTTTTAGAAGCGTGTTTTTTTAGTTTTTTTAAAATATATTACTGTTGATACAAATATTATTTTTTTACTCGCTTTTGAAGAAAAAAGAGACACTTTAAAGAATTTTCAATCCAGAAAAATAAGTAATTTAAAGAAATCAAAATTTCAAAAAACTCATCTCGTTAAGTAGTAAAAGTTCCAATAACAAACAATGAGAATAGAGTCCAATCAAAGGACAATAAAGGTATTCGTTAAAAATTGCGAAGTTTCAAGTGGAGATTTTTAAACTTAACTTTTTGAATGAATCTTTTAATTCTAAAGAGGAAAAAAAACTTGTTTGTATGTCTTTAATTATTTACTTCAGAAACTTTTTAGATAGTCCTTTAAGAATATTCCAGTAGAGGAAGAAGTTGTTATTTATTTATAATAAAAACGTTCGTGATCCGAATTAAATTTCGAGTCTGTCATTTGTATATTTAAAAAAGATGAAATTTTTATTATTTTTTTTGCTCCAATCAAAAATTGAATTTATGAACTAAATATATTTTTTGTAATTTGAACTTAATAAGCCATGATCTATCTATCTAATCTATCTATCAATGGAAAACTATGTATGTATATATGTTTGTATGATCCAAACGATCTGATTGGCCAGTGCATAGCCAATAGCAAAGCGTTAAATTATTAGAACGATTCTCATTGGTCAGATAGTGATCGTGCTTAGCTAATGTGTTAAATAAATCTTTCCTTATTGTTGAATCAATTTCATTCAGCGCATTCTTTGAATACTTACAGTAAATTTCAATTATTAAATTGGTTTGAAAGAGACGCTCTCCGCTAGGGGATTGGTGACGCCGGGACGAAGACCCAGACGTCAGCTAGTGTTAATATATTAATATAAGTTTTATAAGGCCATATTTTAAAATAATAAAAAATAAATTAAAATATAAGATATTAATTTGAGCTTATAGTTAATGCTGCAAAGCCATATGTGGCTTGAATTGGTACCAACCGTGACGTTTGAAGTGTAACGCGTGACATCTCAATACCATTTACTGCCAAGTAAAATAAAAAGTGCGCAAGGCGCGCCAAAAGAAGTTATCATTTCAAAAAAAAAAAAAAAAAAAATTAAAAAAAGTACATTTCAACATTAAAAACGATGTGAAATATTACTGAACTGTAAATATAGCGAAATAAAAAATTATTCCTTTTTTCAACTAAAATCGCTAAATAATCAAATTTTTTAATAAAATACAAATAAAATCCGGAATCCATGTGGAACTTCCAAAGAATGTATAATAGATCTCTTAAATCAAATTCATAATTTACTCAATAACGGTTTTAACTACTTATTAAAATCCACTTTCACTAATGGAAGTATAAGTATATTAGATTTAATTTTGGCCTGGCTTGTTCACTTCCAGACAAACTTCTGGATATATGTATATCTCTGCAAGCGAAATCACCAAACTGACTCAATGTGCAAAACCACCTAAAGTTAAAGCCTAATATTCGCGCAAGTTTGAGGTTAATTAGGGTTTCGAATTTGGTAAATTGATTAAAGTTTCTCCAAATAGGTGTGATTTACTCTAATTAAATTTGAATTTTGTTCATAGGAAATACCGCATGTGTAATTGTAATGATTCCAAATTAAACCTCATTAAAAATCAGGTCAGAATGGCGACTCACACATTATAGACTTAAATCTTTGCTTGTCTACATCAAGTTACATTGTCAGATATCTTTAAATTTCAGTTGAATCAGCTAACAACCTAATTCGAAGTTTTCATAAACCGAAAATTGTTCTAACTCAATGACTAGCCATTCAAAGGTTAATGTGGCCGTAAATCACGGAATCGGAGATGAACCATACGCTCTTATTATGGTTAACTTTAATCTAAATCTTAGATATCTATGTTTTTTGGAAAACTTTTAGAAGCCCTATCATCTAAGTTATTGAATAAAATAAAAAAATTCTATAAATTATTGTTTAATCCACGGACGAATTTGATTACTGTTCAGAAATGGGAGATTTACTACGCACCACATAATGTTAACTTTCCCTAAATTTTAAGCCTATAATAGAAAGTGATTGAAACTTTTTGAAAATTGTTAGAAAGTAAAAGTTTCAAGATTTGACTAATACCAATTGTTGACTAAAATTGTTTATACTGTATTTCGGAGTAATACAAATAGCTCACTGAATTAGAACTCACTTGGTATTTCGGCAGATATTTAACATGCAGGTACCGACATTTTTTTTGGGTTTAGGGTCCAAATATTTTTTTAAACGAAAAATAAACCCATAGATATACAGTGAAATCCCTCAAATCCGAACGAGTTTTTGTGACAAATTTAAGTTTGGGTAGGTGTTTTCTCGAACTCTAGGCTAGGCGAAAACTTCTTCCAAGAACTCCGCAGTAAGTTCACACTTGTATTTTGCCACCATTGTGGAACCCAGTAAATAACATCTTTATTTTAACTTTCTTCAGCTTCTCAAGGATAGAAAGAGAACCATTTTCTTCAATAAGATATCCAAACCACCAGCTTTCGGCTAATCCGAACAAATTGAAATCCGACCAGGCTACAGCCCCAATTAGCTCGTATGTGAGGGGTTTCACTGTATTAAGTAAAAATATAATCAAACTACTTACTTGTAATATTAAATAAAATTTGAGGAGATATTTCATATTAGATTTTTGGTAATTTGTATTTATACATATGTGACAGCTAGACAATGTCAAAGAGTAGTTCCTACCATTTAATATGCAAGTGAGGCTTCACAACGTACTATTTCTCTCTAATTATTGGCTATCCATCACTATTTTTAATATAGTAGTAGTAAAGTGCTTTGTTTCGAAAATAAATTACCCATTGTCTGATGTTGTGCTGGTGATGTCAAAGTGAGTGGGGCTCTAAATCCACTTCAATGTCTACAACTAAATTATCCGCTCGAACATTTTAGCCTTTAATTTGATCAGAAACTTTCGAATAGCGAATAGGGATAATTATAAATTTGACTCAAACAAAATATTAATAATAAAAAATGTACCTACCTACCTATATAGGAGATATAAGAGCAAATCCAACATATTTTGCATTGTAAAGTCCACTAGATTTATTTTTCCAATTTAAGATAAATTTTTCATTTTTAATAATATAGTCTTTAATTGTATACCTTTATTGTTGCACTCATAAATTTTTTAACTCCGATTTTACTCAATTTCATATTTTTTCAATTTAAATAATCTACAAAAAGTCAATTCCGCCCGCTGTCCAATTTGGTTGTTTAATTCTTCAAGCCCGTGTATTTACTTGAAAAATGTTCAAATATGACTAAATAAAATATCACCTAAATAAAAAAAGATGGATGAAGACTATATAATTTAATAAAGTTTCTTTAGTTATTAAATTTTTGTTAAAAAAAATATTAAAATTGTCCAAAGACAGTTCTTCAAGGCACCAATGAGTCTTTCTCAAATTTTTTCATCCTTTATACTTTTACAATTTATTGTGGATGTCATCTAAAAGCTAACGCCTACATACCACTTCACTTTGAATTTCTAAGTCCTCCATTGAACACCCAGGATGCGTCAAGACAGCGAAAGTAAAACCCATTAAGACAGTTCTACGGATGAGCATAGTTTGTCAAAGTCTTACTAGCATATAAAATGTTGTCTACTTTTAAAGCCACCAGGTTATAATTTATTTTCCAATATTCTCTGTGGATGGAACATTCTGAAGTGCATGATAAGCTGTCCATGTTGGACGTCTCAATCACTTCTGACTGCTCTTGAGCAAGTTTTCTCTGAGGCGAAATCAGAATCTTGTCTTCATATTCAATTCTTGGTCTTTTTGAAGCCCCGCGATATCTCACCCTGGATTCAATTCACAAACGATCTATCAGATTATAAATAGGTGATTGAATTCTTACTAACTTCCTTTATAGTAGCTGACCCAACATAAATCGTCTCCACCCTTTTAAATTTAATAGAGACGATTATGGTATGTACTCTTGTACTCAGATGAGATCAAAATCACTTGGCCCCCAAAAATGCTGCTTTGCAAAAATGGCAAAAAATCTATTAATTTGATATCTTATATTGGATTTGACAAAGTCATCTCATTGCTTTTCGAATTTTGAAGAAAATTAAAATTCCAAACACTCAACCACCTTTTTTCAAAATATATGTCACTGGTTATGTGTTTAAATTTAGAATCAGACTGCTTGATTTTTCAAACGAAGGTTTAAATCTTTGAGTGAAATATTTAGAACAGAAGTTTTTAAACTTGTGTAGTCCGAGGACCACCTCTTGAACAACCTTTTTTTGCGAAACCCATCCCAACTTTTGAGACTTAATTTCTGGCTCAATTACCTCATAGGCTCCGCGCTTTTAGGCTTTTCATCGTCTTCTTGAACTTTTCCGACCAATTTTTATAATTTCGCGGACCCCCAGTAATGGCTACGCGGGCCCCCAGGGGTCCGCGGACCACAGTTTAAGAATCGCTGATTTAGAACGATTCATATGTCAGAGGAGTTTACCTCTACAGGGTAGCAAATAGGCTCTGATTAGGTGCTAATTTTCGTTCTTGGGTTCGATTCCCTAAAAGGTATAAACAACCCTTCTGAAATTTAATTAAAAATATTCCATTTCATCTTGGATATAATTGATAACAACTTCTTATGATTTTCTTAGAAATATTTTTTAATTCATTCGAGCATTTTTTATACCAAGAAAAATAATAAAGAAAGTAATTTTTTAAATCTAACTTTCGAAAATATTAAGCTTGCTGTGAAAAAGAACTTATGTTTTTATCCCTCAGATTAATTATAAAAAGATAATCTTACTGTTTATGAAGAATCCTTTATTTCTTACTATTTTTCATATCTAGATGTCACCAACTTTCTCCAATATATCTTACCTGAAACAAAAATAAAAACAAAAATTCTCAAAACAAGTTATCTCAAATTTATTACGTTGTTTATTATATTAGGGTGTATTTAATTTAAAGCGATAATAATCGACAAGAACTACCATAAAAGCGATGAAATTTTTATCTTTATATAGTGTTTTAATTAAAAGCTGTAAAAAACATCATATTGCTTATTAAATTGCAAGGAAATTTAAAAATTACTGATTCTGAAGAAGAAATACTTTTTCAATTGCTATAAAATAATGCTAAAAGTAGACCAAAAAATATTCTTCTAAAACTGTTTATATCTATGCTTGAGAAATTATTTCACCATCTTTATGAAGAATTAGGGTCTATAAAATTGAGGATTATGTCACAATTAAGTTAGAAACCTGCAACATGGGGATTATGGTATTTTTGTCACCATAAAATGGATTTTTATAAAAATATTTTCAAAAAGAGCCATTAAAATTAAATCTTTGTTTATTGTTTTGTTAAAAAGCGTAGCTTTGGTTATAAAGAGAAACAAGGAGGTTGTCCTCCTCTTGATGAAAATAAACATATACACCTATTATATCAAATATATATAATGATATATAATATTATTTATTTATTTATATACATTTATATATGTGTATGTTTATTTGCATCAAGCAGAGGACAACCTCCTTGTTTCTCTTTATGAATCAACAACTCTGCTACTCTCTGTAAAATAAAAACTTTTTAATTAGCCTTGGTCATTTATCCCATAAAAACCTTTCCATTAAAATGTATGTTATACTTTTCTTCGCTAGTATCGCAGCTCTTATCGTTGATAGAGACTTCAAACGTAAAGTTTCGTTTTCGCTTAAAGTATTTTATCAAAACAATTTAAGCTCTTTTTGAGAATTTTTCAAAATAACCATAAAAGTACTATTTAATAAATAATAATAATAATAACATAATAACTATTTAATAAGAGGAAAAACCAATGGAGTTGTCCCCTACTTGATGCAAATAATAAATTATTTTTATTTGATTTTTTATTTTTGGTTTCGGTTACTAGAGTCTATTTAGCCAAACCCTATGTACCTAGTGTGACCCTTTATTTAAATATTTGTAGCAAAAGTGTAGGCATTAGGGTTGTCACCTGTACTATATTATATAGTATCTTACTATATTTTAGCCAATTGTACTATATATTATAGAAAAACAATATAGTACGAAGTGTACTATATTTTCATCATCAATGCCAATTTCTGAATTTAAGCATGAAAATTGAATTTAATCAACTTTACAGCTTAGTGAATTCTTTTAATTTAGTTAATAAATTAAATATTAATGTCAATAATTTGTATTCAGTAATAATTAGGGTAAATGAGATTATTTCGAAAGTAAATAAAGATCAGGTATTTCAATCTAAAAATACTGCTGAAAAATGCCAAATACTTTTCAAAAGCACAGATACATATTTAACTAATACATTTAAAATTACAAGCTTTTTTCTCTCCATTCCTGCAACTTCTGCTTTTACAGAAATAATTTTTTCCGTCATGAATTTGAAATGGCGAGAAGAAAGAAATAAAGCATCTATTAATTTAATTAAAAATGAAATGTTAATTTATTTTAATATGGATCTAAATTGTTCGGATTCCAATGTTTATTTTAAAAATAATAGAACTTTTTTGGCCAAAGCAAAAAGTAATAATACCTAAATACGCATGGAAAATTAAATAATGAAATAAATATTATATAAAATAAAAAATGAAAAATAAATGTGTACTTTTTTCCTTTAAATTTCACAATAGTACTATATTTTTAAAACTTAAAAAAATACTATTTTTTCTTCAAAAAAAAGATGGCAACCCTAGTAGGCATCCGATTATAGCCGGTCCAATTTTTGCTATGAGTGAGGCTTGAACTTGGTCTTCTGCTTCATATTCGTCATCAGAATGATGAAGAAAGCACGCTACACGCTAGACCAAGCCTACTATCAAAAAGTAAAAAAGTATTGAAGTCATGTAACAGGTAACCACATCAGCCTATTTGAGTAATCAAAAACGCTTTCCAATAATTCTATAAATTCATCTCATAGATCAGTTAATAATACCAAATACTGTATATATCAATACAGGACAGCCTGTCAAAATCCTATAGAAAATATAACGGTTTTTGGCATCATGAATTTCAGCGCCGCCATGCGGGCAAGGATGAAATCTTTGTGGCCAGGCTGGCCCAGCACCAATGCATGTGCTTCTTTCAAATCTCTATTTCAAATTAACCACTTACATGTGATATTTTCTATTATGCGCTATATGTATTTTCATCCTAGCCCGCTAGAGTGCGCAGTTTTCATGATACCGAAGATTTTGACAGGCTGTCCTGTATTGATATATACAGTATTTGATAAAACTAATGCTTTTAATCGAATAACATTATGACCCATATTGCTTATTGAGTTTGAAAAATCCATTAATACTTATCCAATTGCTTGATTAACTCTTGTAAATGAGCATTCGGGAATATTGAAATGCCCTAAAAAAAGTATTAATTTATAAAATATACCGAGTAAAGTTCAATCCCCTTATATGATTTTTGTAATGGACTCAATTACAGCAACCTAATTGAAACACTTAGTCTTTCTAATATTATAATGCTAATGCATATTCCATTTTTTTTCCAAAAAGGTTTGATAATTGTTTTTTAAATATCTTCCTTTGATCTTTTGATGGTAAAACTTTTTTATTATATTATTATTTTCATTTTACCAGGATTAACTTTAAATTCCCAATGTTGAATACTTTTTCTATTTGATCAATCAACATTTAAAATTGTACTGCAAACTCGAATACCTTTTATTTATTTATTTATTTTATAGCCGATTAAACTTGATGTTTCGTGGATGGTATCTCGGTTAATTTAGTCTTAGAGTTAACGTATGTTCTGAGTTTCAGTTAGTTTACAAAATAATTTAATTTAGAAACAGAGCAATTTCTCAGAAATAATCTCTAAGGACAAATTTCAAATTTAGTTTGCGTATACTCCGCTTATTTCGGATAAATTATAATCAATTTATCAAAATTCAAACCGAAACTAAACTCAAGCTTGCGGCCATCTTGCATTCAAACTTTAATAGTTATCAATTATTAATTATTAACATATTTTGCGATTTCGCAGGCTGTCAAAGAGTCAACAGAGTTTGATATACTGGCCTGGATAAAACCAAAACTTCAACTATGTCGCAGGCTTACAAAGTTTAATAAAGTACATTGCCATACTATCATTAATAATAAATAAATAAATATATTGTCTTTAATAAAGCAATTTGAGCCGCGAAAGTTAAATAATGTAATCAATAATTTCTTATGTTAATTCTACATAAAATTATTTATTATTTTTTTTGAAAAGAAAAATGAATTGAGCACCCGACGGGATTCGAACCCGTGTCTCTCTTCTTTAGCCAAAGAGCGCGCCTTTACCAACTAGTAGTTGTCTTTCAGATAATAATTAGAGTAATAGATATAGTAGAAATTATAATTTGACATAGTAATAATATATTGTAAGCCATGAGATTTTGTTTTCATGTTTAAGGTTCCGGACAAAAGTCAAACGGAACTCTATTAGTGTCGGTGTAACGTCTGTCCCGTCAAAACAATGTATCAATACTAAATAAGATACAAACATGAAATTTTTAAGTTCTGTGTATTTATTTTTTTTGAAATCAAAAATCGCAATACAATTTTAATCAGATGGTCAAATTCGCGAGGGGTCTTAAATAAAAAATATTTTTTATTAAAGCGTATGGCGGTAGTATACCTACCTGTATTCTATTAAATTGAATAAGGATATTCTTTTCAATTTAATTAACTTTAAAATGGGATGAGAGAAAGCCTTAAAGTAGTTATTTCGCGACAATACTACCAAAAAGTTAATACTAGAGTAAATAAATAATATATATATACAGATATATCATCTCGATATATATGTGTGTATGTTTATTTGCATCAAGCACAGTACAGCATCTTTGTTTCTCTTTGTTAATCAACAACTCTGCTACTCTCGGCAAAACAAAAACTTTTCAATTAATACTAGAGTAAATAGAACGGACAATAAGGATTCATAAGTCATAAGACCAAAACTTTTTGCTGTTTCTGTACCACTACTAGCCAATCCCGTGCTCGTTTTACAAATCTGGCAACACTCTCCGAGCTTTTATATATTTTATATAGAAATGTCAGATAAAGTACATTATAAAGGGAGATTTATAAAACAAAAAGTCTTTAATAAGCGATTGAAAGCTGTGGCGACAATGGTTGAAGTGAAAAAACGTCAAAAGAGTACTAATGTTAATCCACTTTTTAGTTTAAATAAATGCTTTGTTGCCAGCTATTTTTAGTGTAAATTTTTTATTATTTATTCATTATTATCTCAGAAACTGTGTTGTAACTATGAATTAAAATTTTCTTAAAAAATGTATTAGTTATTGTTTGAGACGATAAAAGAGTGTAGTCTTCTGCTGGAAAATATTTTTTTTAATTTATTTATAACTAGACTATAGTTTCGAGGGCTTTGCCTTTCTTCATCAGTCTATTACAATAAAATTGATTCACAGGACTTCTACACATCAATACTTGGGAATCAATTGTAATAGACTGATGAAGAGGGCAGAGCCCTCTAAACTATAGTCTCGTTATAAATAAATTTAAAAATTTATTTTTCCAGCAAAAGACACACTCTTTTATTTTCTTCTTTAATAAGTATTTTTGAAGATAGAAGATACTAAACCGATTCCGACCCACGCTTGGCCGTTTTTTAGAGTTTTGAATCATATTTTTCTGTATTCTTTCCTGAAAATGATGAAATAATGTATTGTAGTCGCAAATACATATAACTTCAAGAAGTTTTCGAAACTAGGAATATATAATAAGTCATAAAAATCATAATAAACACATATAAGATCAATGGGTTGAAAACGATCCATTCATAAGAGAACAGTCACGTTAAAATACATAACCTAAAATTTTAACACCGTTCATATGTATAGAGTGGTTACGAGGTTAAAACTTTTTGTGTGGATTGTCTCGAACTTGTTAGAGGGGATCACAATTCGATTATAAGATTCAATCACACATTAGCGTGCAAATTTTAAAAAATAAAAATTTTTAAAATGTAAACATTTTTAGTCTCATGTAAAATTAAGACCTTGACACTTTTTCTTGAATTATACTACTATTAGTTGAATAGATAAAGTTAAAAAAAAACTAAAAATTATCTTTTTGAAACAAACAGGTTTCTTTTTTTACAATAAAATATTTCAATTTGAAAGTTTATATTAGGAAAATAAGGACAAGTTCTTTATGTGTGACTTTTTATTTATCCACCAACGTTTCGCCGACTTTGCCGACTTCTTCAGGGCTTCAAATAGTCATGTCACACATTCTGAAGAAGTCGGCAAAGTCGACGAAACGTTGGTGGGTAATTAAAAAAGTCACACATAAAAAACTTGTCCTTATTTTCCTAATATAAACTTTCAAATTAATACAAATTATGGACGGAAATGATAATAATAATAAAATATATCATTGACCGTCGAATTTACTGGAGATATTTACTTTAAAAAATCACATAAATGTTATGTTTAGATGTAAACATATACAGTAGAAATACAACGCATTGCCAAATCATACAAGAATTATTATCAGCTGATTTGAATAAATCAAACTAACCTTTGTATTTAATTACTTTTATTATAATTGTTATTATTTCAAACTTTTACGGCTTTCATACTATTTATTTTTTAATTCTATTATTTTTCATTTGTATTTTAACTTATTTTATTAAATATTTGATACTACACTTCTTTTTAACCGACTTCAAAAAAGGAGGAGGTTCTCTATTCGACTGAATTTTTTTTTTGTGCCTATGTTATCTCATATCTCCGCCAATTGTGAATCGATTTTGAAAAAAAAAATTGCATTGGGTTCAGTCTACCTTCCGATTGGTCCCATTTTTTCATAGGTATTAGACCTTTTTTGTTAGGTTTGTTCATGGCTAACTTCTTTGTTTATTAACCGATTTTGATGATTCTTTTTTTATTCAAAAGGGGGTATGTTCGGGATGATGTCATATTAATTTGGTCAAGTTCTGATGATATGATCACTGTAAATAATATCACTAAAAAGAGAAAAATAAAAATATTTTTTAAGAAAAATTAAAACCGACTTCAAAAAATTAAATGCAACAAATAAAATACACTAAAAGCGTATAAAATAATTATTAACTTATTTAGTTACAACTAAACGACGAAATATTAAGATGAAATTACTTTTTGTAGTCGGTGCCAAACAAACTATACCTATAAGCGAGCGTACCCGCCAAACCTACTAAGAACCGTCGAGTGTGATTCATAAAAGGTATATGTTTGACACCGACTTCAAAAAGTAATTTCATGTTAATATTTCGTAGTTTAGTTCTAACTAAATAAGTTAATAATTATTTTATACCTTTTTGAGTATTTTATTTGTTGCATTTAATTTTTTGAAGTCGGTTTTATTTTTTTCTTAAAAATTATTTTTTAACACTAGGTGTTAACGATCCATATGAAGATAACTACGTTTTCTTCTTGTTCAAGTTTTTACCATGCTTTTACACTCCTCGATAGCCCTCAATAGTTTGATTTGTTATTCTCAATCTAGTATCTCAGCTATTTTTAATAAAAAAAGAACAGCTAAAAAAACAAAAATCACCAAAAACACCCACATAGATAGTCTAGTTAGGAATTCAATTTTATTTTTGTCCGCATCTAATGATAATTCTATAGTCGGTTTTATTTTTTTCTTAAAAATTATGACGGAGCGAAAGGACCTCCTTAAATAGAAGTATGTAAGAATATAAAAAAACATGTTCAAGAGATATGTCCGAGGATATAGGTTACAAATAGTTTGTCACAATGTCCGATGAAACCAACCGATTCTACTTTTGATGCTATCAATACCATAAAGAATGGTTTGAATTGAGCTTGGGAAAAAGAGGAGATAGTTTGGCCTTTTAATTCCCCCTCTTCGCTTCTTGGGGCTATTTTTCTCGATTGTGCGAGGTCCCTGAACGACCAGGAGCAATAAAGCAAGAAGACCTGAGAGTGCTCCAATCAGGCAGCCCTGCAAAGTCAAGCCTCGTTCTTTTCACCCCTTTTGCCCCCACCGATCCTACGAGTCCACCAAACTACCTCTAATAACCCACATACATCGAAAAGGGCGGCGAGCCACTTCACGAAACTGAGATGGATATTGAAAAACTTTCAAGCATAGCAATAGAGAAAGTAGCCTATAGTCATATCCAAAGAATCTCAAGACTTTCATTGCCTCGGGTTCTTTCTTCAATAAATGGACAATAAAGTAAGTTGTATGCATACATTTATTTTTAAGGTTGTTCGGATATTAAGGCAATGTGAGAATATTTACCAAGTGAGCAATATTTACCAAATGTCTTGAACTTGATAAATACTCGAATTTAAAAAAAAATCGTTCTAGCCGTTTTTGGGAAAATCAAAAAAAAACGAAAAATCTTTAATGTAAATGTCATTTTCCGGTCTTCCGATTTCAACCAAAAGCTTGATGTACTCCTTCTAGCCTATATCAAGCTTAAGTTTCGAATTTCGTATCTCTGAGACTTATGGTTGCGAAACGCAGGGGCGGTACATTCTTACATTCGTAAACATCAACTTACGGTTTTTCTATTTTAGCCAACATCTTGTTATACTTCTTCTAGCCTATAGAAAGCCTAAGTTTCAAATTTCAAAGCTCTGCGACTTACCGAAGATGATATATGAACGATTAAAATATTTATTTTACGACACTCCTAATTTACAACACCTTCCTTTTTTATAATCGGATTAAAAATTTGACACAACTATTAACTCATGACTCTTGATAAATAAATCATTTAAAAAAAAAATCGTCAGAGCCGTTTTTGAAAAAATAAAAGAAAAAACGAAAAATCTTTCATGTAAATTGTTCACTTCCGGTCTTTCGATTTCAGCCAAAAGCTTGATGTACTCCTTCTAGCCTATATTGAGGTTAAGTTTCGAATTTTGTAGCTTAGAGACTTTGGTTGCGAAAAGCAGGGGGGCTACATATATATGTACATACGCACTGACCAATTGATTTTTGCCCCTTTTTGCCCCCTGGGGACCCCAATTTCTGGTTTGATGTCCTAAATTCAGTTTGCAACTATTAAGGCCATCAAATCCATCTACGTAGTAGTTACAAAATGAAATTAACTTTTTTCATCTCTGAGATACAAGCTCTCAAAGAGTCAAGACCCAGACAGGGCATTGCAATACTTCCATTCTATAAATAGAAATGTGAAAGTAAAAATATGAATTTTTAATATGTTATTAATCGATAACAAATACGTATAAAATATAAATAATATTTTGAAAATGATCTGACCAAGGGTTTTCGTGTAATTAATTATTAAAAATAGGACTTTTAACATGTACTGAATAAGAAATGTTGACTGAACCCATATATTTCAATTAATCTATTTCTATCTAAAATAATAAATGCGGTCCCTCAGTGCGATAACACATAAAAAAACTCCTAGCAAGTTATTTGTTTACGTTCTACACAAGAAAAAAAATGCGAAATAAGTGGCTTAATTTTGCAAGGAGAGATCCAAAAGCTATATCTCTAAATACTACAATTTATTTCTGTGAATATCACTTTAACGTAAGTTTTTGTTTTATTTCTTAGATTATAAATAAAAATAATGAACTTGTTTTAATTTAATAATAAATTAAGTCTTTTGTACGGTTTGATTCATTCATATCTAAAGTGGAAACTGGCTCAGTTTATTTTATTTTATTTATTTATTTATTAGTCCTTGTTTAATGAAAGAATCTCTCCCAGCATCAATAAATCAATTCCTAGCAAATTGGAACTATTTCCTTTGGTAAACCCTGGCTACATGGCTACGTTTCTTGGTTATGTTTCCACAACTCACAAAAGTTGTCAAATGATCTCGAAGCTGATATTTCGCCTTTTCGTGACGTCAGTCCTGCTTCTTCGCTCTAATTGGTGTTCAACCCAAATGGCGGATTAGTGTATTATATAGTTTTATTTTATCAAATAAATAAACAATCTCGCTAATAATATAAAAATAAATACGTTTTTTGTAATCTATGAATTCTATTTCATTAGATAAATACATTATTTTAGTGATTCTTGATTAATAATCTCGAAGCTGACATTTCGTCTTCCCTGTAACGTCAGTCCTGCTTCTTCGCTCTGTTGATGTTCAACCCACATGGCGTATTAGTGTATTTTATAGTTTTATTTTATCAAATATATAAACAATCTCGCCAATAATATAAAAATAAACTGCAACGGATCGTTGCTATCAAACAAATAAATAATATATATATACAGATATATCATCTTGATATATATGTGTATATGTTTTATTTGCATCAAGCAGAGGACAATCTCTTTGTTTCTCTTTGCAGTGAATCAAACAACTCTGCTACTCTCGGCAAAAAACAAAAAAACTTTTCAACTTTATCCAAATTCATTTGAAATATGCCAATATGTTTGTTCCTTTTATTACTAATCGCTACTTCGCTTGCAATTTTTGTAGTTCATATTGACATTAATTCAAAAATAATTCTCATTTAAGAGTTGAGGAATAACCATTCTACATTTGATTTTTGACATTTCGGTTTTATTGTAACCATTGCTGAAGACATGGAGGAATCGACTTAAAATCAAAAATAGCCATCGATTCTCATCTAATACTTGAGGAATAACAATTCTACATTAGGTTTTTGACGTTTCGATTATTATTGGTAACCATTGTTGAAGGCATGGAGGAATCGACTTAAAATCAAAAATAACGATCGATTCTTATCTAATACTAGAGGAATAACCTTATTGCATTCCATTTTTGATGTTTTGACTAAGCTTGAGTTGTTTACCATAAAAGAATTTAGTCTTTTTTGATTTTAAGTCTATTCTTCCACGTTTTCAGTAGAGGTTGCCATTAATAGTCAAAACATCAAAATGGAATGCAATAAGGTTATTCCTCTAGTATTAGATATGAATCGATCGTTATTTTTGATTTTAAGTCGATTCCTCCATGTCTTCAGCACTGGTTACCAATAATAATCGAAACGTCAAAAACCTAATGTAGAATTGTTATTCCTCAAGTATTAGATGAGAATCGATGGCTATTTTTGATTTTAAGTCGATTCCTCCATGTCTTCAGCAATGGTTATCAATAAAAACCGAAACCTCAAAAATCCAATATAAAATGGTTATTCCTCAAGTACTAGATGAGAATCAATCGCTATTTTTGGTTTAAAGTCGATACCTCTATGTCTTCAGCAATGGTTACCAATTAAAACCGAAACGTCAAAAATCCAATATAGAATGGTTATTTCTCAAGTATTTGATGAGACTCAATCGCTATTTTTGGTTTAAAGTCGATTCCTCTATGTCTTCAGAAATGGTGACCAATAAACCGAAACGTCAAAAATCCAATATAGAATGGTTATTCCTCAAGTACTATATGAGAATCAATCGCTATTTTTGGATTAAAGTCGATTCCTCTATGTCTTCAGCAATGGTTACCAATAAAAACCGAAACGTCAAAAATCCAATATAGAATGGTTATTCCTCAAGTATTTGATGAGAATCAATCGCTATTTTTGGTTTAAAGTCGATTTCTCTATGTCTTCAGCAATGGTCACCAATAAATACCGAAACGTCAAAAATCCAATATAGAATGGTTATTCCTCAAGTATTTGATGAGAATCAATCGCTATTTTTGGTTTAAAGTCGATTCATCTATGTCCTCAGCAATGGTCACCAATAAAAACCGAAACGTCAAAAATCCAATATAGAATGCGTTATTCCTCAAGTATTTGATGAGAATCAATCGCTATTTTTGGTTTAAAGTCGATTCCTCTATGTCCTCAGCAATGGTCACCAATAAAAACCGAAACGTCAAAAATCCAATATAGAATGGTTATTCCTCAAGTATTTGATGAGAATCAATCGCTATTTTTGGTTTAAAGTCGATTCCTCTATGTCTTCAGCAATGGTCACCAATAAATACCGAAACGTCAAAAATCCAATATAGAATGGTTATTCCTCAAGTACTTGATGAGAATCAATCGCTATTTTTGGTTTAAAGTCGATTCCTCTATGTCTTCAGCAATGGTCACCAATAAAAACCGAAACGTCAAAAATCCAATATAGA
The DNA here is from genome assembly GCA_024734495.1 of Forficula auricularia. NCBI lineage: Eukaryota > Metazoa > Arthropoda > Insecta > Dermaptera > Forficulidae > Forficula > Forficula auricularia. Next base: position 50,658 of record JALMQS010000216.1, read on the forward strand.
ATGGTTATTCCTCAAGTATTTGATGAGAATCAATCGCTATTTTTGGTTTAAAGTCGATTCCTCTATGTCTTCTGCAAAGGTAAGGGATAAGAAAACAACGCAGTTGCTATGGTTACTTATAAAATTTCCTCCCAAATTTTTAGCATTTCACAGAGAGAAGCCTATCCATTCTTATTTAAGCAAGGCTAAATGAGCTATATTAAAAGGTTCAAATGAATAAATTTTAAAGAATTAAAAAAATTAAAAAAGTACTCTCTTACTCTAGAGTAAAGTACTTTAAAATATAATTTTACTAAAAACTTTATTTATCCTTTTTGTGGTCCCCAAGGTACTTAATTAGGATATTAAATTTCATCAAAATTGGTTAAGTCATTTTCAAGATATTTAGAAAAAACTAAAAAAGTACTGAAATAAAGTACTAATGTTTGTGGGTCGATATGTACCAAAATCTAATCAGCGCTTCATTTTGTTCAAAGAATGCTAGGTTTTCAATTTCATTTCAATCGGTGCAACGGTGTGGAAAAAATCGTGGGCCAAAAAAACGATAACATACATCCATCCATACATACATACATACATCCGCACGCACTAAATGAAAAAATGGCACTTTTTGGCCTCTCGACGAGACCCCATGTAATTTTTGGCAAAACCGTCACGTGCTAAAATTCAACCTAATTGAATACTACAATTTGTGACCTTAATTTAGTCCATGGGTTCCGTAGTCTTTACCTGAGGACCCTTTGAAGCCACGCTTGCCCCGAGAGCGATTGCAATACTTTACCCATGCTTTGCATTGGATAAAGTAATAAATAGTTTTTTGTAATCGATGAATCCTATTTCATTAGATAAATACATTATTTTAGCGATTCTTTCTTTTTTTTTTTTTTTTTGGCTTTTCGGCCTTTCTAGCCATAAGCCAATTTACGATACTAATTTTTTTCTAAATTTGTCTCTACCACCGGGGTCAGATTTTAGCTGGATGCCTCGAGTCGGATTCGAACCCGAGTCCCCTGGTTAGCAGGCTGGAGCGCTACCACCTAGCCTATCTGACCCCCAGTGATTCTTTCTTAATGATCTCGAAGCTGACATTTAGTCTTCTTGTGACGTCAGTCCTGCTTCTTCGCTCTAATTGATGTTCAACCCAAATAGCGGATTAGTGTATTTTATAGTTTTATTTTATCAAATAAATAAACAATCCCGCTAATAATATAAAAATAAATATGTTTTTTGTAATCTATGAATCCTATTTCATTAGATAAATACATTATTTTAGTGATTCTTGATTAATTATTTCGAAGCTGATATTTCGCCTTCTCGTGACGTCAGTCCCGCTTCTTCGCTCTAATCTTTGAATCCTATTTCATTAGATAAATACATTATTTTAGTGATTCTTGGCTACTATCATCATCCCTATTTTAGAAAAAAGTGAAATACCATATTTTCCAAGACTCGATACGTCCTACGTAACTTTGGGTGTTTTGGTAATTAAAAACTTCTGGCCCTCTAGCGAACTTTACTCTTTAAAGGTAATAAATGATCGATCCTATTTAAATTTGAAGACGTCTAAAAGTTTATTTCCACAGCCTTTACATTCACTTCTATACAAATAAAAGTCAAATCTCTGACTAGCTATTGAAAGAACAACTTGCGGTTCGTTTACTTTCTATCATTTTAGCCACAAGATATTTTTTTCATAGAATATAGATTTTGAATAACGAAAAAAAAATCGAGAATTTTTTCTTGAATCTCATGTAAGAGAGAATAAAAAAGGAACAGAGAGAAGAAAAAAACAGTAGTGAAAGAGATGGAATATATATAATCCGAATTGAAAAATCCGCTCGTTGGAATATATTTGTAATACCCAGGTAGATAGATTTTTGTTTGGTTTCGATTTGAATATATTCGGATTTTTTTCTTCTATGTATATTTTCAATCTCGATCTTTAAGTAAAAAGTTAAGAATATCCATTGAAAAGATGGATAGAGTGGAAAAACTGCAGTTTTTTGACACAAAAAAAAAAGTTTTTTATAATATACCTATAATATATATTTACTTTTTTAAAAAATAAAGAAACCCCAATTGTGTGAGAAGAGAAATTGGAATTTAATTTCGTAAAGATTAAACAATTAATAATCTTTTTTATTGTCCAATTGAAATTTTAAGTATACCCTCTTATACTTACTCTTTGTGAAATAATTTATTAACATTTCTCCATAGATGGAAAATTCCGAGACTAATTTTTACTGAATCTGAGCTATCCAGATAGTTTAATATCCTGACTTAGGTCGACCTTTACCGATCGAGTTTCCTAATGAAATTAATATTTTGATCATATAATGTATTAATAAACACAACTTGATAGCGTCGTCATCCAATTTCCCTGCATAGGTATTTTTAATAAAAAATTAAAGTTGTTAATTTTATTACATAAATGTGGTTATTGAGTTAAAGAGATTGCCAATCGATAGTAAAATATGTATATAAAATGCCAAAGTTGGGTCTACAGATAACTTCGAATTAGTATTTTGTAGTCATAGAGTTTTCTTTATTGTTATATATGAAAAATAGCTGACGACCGGGCCTTCGGCAACACTCTGTTGCTAAATTACAAATATTAGATACTTAGATACATTACAAATATAATTTTTAATTATAAATAATATAATCAATTTGAGGGTTTAATGGAAAACCAGGAAAAATAAAAAAATATTTCTTGACTCTGATTCATTTTTAATTCCTTTCCGATAGGAAAACGTGAAAATCTAAAAAAATATATAATAAAATAGATATTTTCTACACTTTTGAACCACCTTATCAGCTCTTAATTTTGGAAATACAAACATTTTCGCACCACAATGAACTTTCTACGACTTCCCGTTCTTGAGTTATCGTGGTTATTGGAATGAATGAAAAAAGTTTCATTTTTAGAGTTCGATTCTAACATAAAATAAGACGATACATTATTTATGTATGTCTCTCCATCTGTCATAGGATTGTAGCAAAAAATTGTAGCGCCGCCCGTTAGTCTAGGTTATGCATTCGAATGGCACATTCTGATTAGCGGGTTGCGTACTCAGGCGCATGAATATTAAAACCTTTACTTTTGCCTCTGCTAATAGTGGAACTGACGTCAAAAATGGGGATAGAAGGTCAATACTATTGGGTAGATGGTGATTGGACCTGGTCAATTTCCAGATATCCTTGATCTTCCAGCCTAGTTCTTTATATTTATTTTTCTTCTCCGTCTCTGTTTTTTTATGTTGTCTGTTAGAGGTACGGAGATATCAATTATAATGGCAGATTTTTCTTGTATGTTCAGCAGAAGAAAGTCAGGTTTATTTTGTACTTATGGATTTATCGGTTAATATAGGTCTATCCCAGTACAGAATATGATTCTTGGTCTCCACGACCGCAGCAGGCTGGTACTTATAATTTTCATATAATGCACCTTTTTATAGTTATAACACTGTCTAAAGATAAAAAGATCATTCGGTATATAATGACCATTCTTTCATTATATCAAATTTTCATGACTTTAAGGTGTTACATGCCTACGATTTCAATCACTCAAGACATGCGTCCGCAAGTACATTCAATTTCATACCAACCCCTGAAATATCTTCTTATTCTTTTCACGTGAAATCTGACTTTAAGGTGTTCTACCTTCATGGTGTTCTTGCGTCAAAATTATTAAATAACAAAAAGTAGATTGACACGTTATTATAAAAGAAATGAGCGCTTTAAAAAACACCAATATCATCAGAAGAAGCAAGAGAGGTTGCATCCTACTGCCGATGGCAAATATACATACACATATATCTCAAGATGATATATGTGTACATATATTATTCATTTGTTTGAGACCATGAGTTTTCAATATCTGCATATGATATTGACTTTCCATGAAAAAACATTTATAATTGAAGAAAGACTGATGATGAAGACCACGTCTTCGAAGCTTATAGTCTCCAAACAAATAAATAATATATATACGAGATATATCATGCTCTTAGAGATATATGTGTATATGTTTATTTGCATCAAGCGAGAGACAGCCTCTTTGTTTCTCTTTGTGAATCTTCAACTCTGCTACTCTCGGCAAAACAAAAAACTTTTCTAATTATCATCCAAGAAGAAGTGGTTGTGTAGGGAAAAGCGTTGCTCTCCCCTCTAGTGGTAGTAAGTGGTAGTACTATAGGGCGACGGGGTGGAAAAAAGAGCCAAGTTGAAAGCACCAAGATGAGACCAAAAAAGAGGCACACAGTCTCATCCACACCCACACAGAGACATACACACACACACATACAACCATCAGCCAGCAAAAGATAATATTGATCCAAAATGGAATAAAAAAACGCACTTTCAAATAAAACATAGAAAGTTTTTTATCCTTGGCATCCCCTCCCTTTTATTTTCCTCCCCTCTCCGGTTCCACCACTCACGTTCCTTGACAAACATACATTAATATTAATTTCCGAAAAACAAACCCTTCAAATTTGTAAAAAAAAAAAGTGAATGCTTTCAAGCGAAATGATACGGACAAATTATTTCCCAATTACTATTCTTCGCCACTTGCTCTTCTATTCTATTTATTTATTTATTTATACATTGAAAACACCAAAGCAGTAGAAAAAGAAAAAGATGAACGTAAGGAGAATGTTTTGTATGTTATTTTATTTTTTTTAATTTGTTGTTACACTTTGCATTCATTCATAGAAATACCACCCTTTCTCTAATAAGAAAAAAATATATATAAAAAAGTTCTTTACAAGTGTTTCTTGATCAAAAGATGCGGGAATTAAAAAATGAAAAAAACGTTGGTAGGGGTAATTGTGAAAGCAACTTTGAATAATCAATTATAAAAAATCAATACTTTATAAATTAAACTCGTATTAACCTATATATTTCATGGACATACCAAGCAGCGAGCCTGACTATAGTATATATAAATAAATCCACAAAAAATTAATTAAACATCTGTTTTGAAAATTTATTTTATATTACTTTTGATAGAATATTTTAAAATTTCAATTTCTATGGATTTTTAAAAAATAAGCTGATGTGACCATCCATATGACTTTAACTATACACCTACCCTTTCTTATATTTAATACTAGCTGACTCTAATATTTAATACTAGCTGACTCTAATATTAAATACCAGCATAAGCTTGAATTTTTAGTCGGCAGAGGGGGCAGTCTCTACAAACATCTCAAGGAATTTCTAGAAACTTGGCATCTCAAGGAATTTCGAGAAACTTGGCATCTCAAGGAATATCGAGAAACTTGGCATCTCAAGGAATATCGAGAAACTTGGCATCTCAAAGAATATCGAGAAACTTGGCATCTCAAAGAATATCGAGAAACTTGGCATCTCAAGGAATATCGAGAAACTTGGCATACCAAACAACATCATAAGGGTTGCTCAGCGGGCAGTTATTCTCCAGACTTGCCAAATAGTACTCAAGTTTCTCGATGGAATAGCCTAAGAAGAACATGTGGGTCAAGATGAATTCCCTCTCCACATTTTCCGAGCTTAATCCAAATAAAAAAGAAACAACAAAAGGATAGGTTAAAGTTTACTAACATTCATGCTGAGTAAGTGTCATAACTCGGATAATAATAATTGTGTCACCCCCGCCCGAAAAGTTAGTGCCTGCCTCTCAGGTCTATTCTCTAAGCAAAAACGTTAACTTTTAACATCCGAAATCAGCGTTAATTCATTTTAACACCTCCTTGCCTCAAATTGCTATTCTGTAAGCAAAAACTTTAACACCAAAGCGTTAACATTTAGTCAAAAGTGTTAAAAATTAAAGTCATGCCAGAGGGTGCCTTTAATATTTTAACGCCGTATTTAATGCACAAACATGGCGTCTTTAACCAAAAAGTAAGGTTGATTTTGACAGCTTTGAGATAAAAGCAACACATTTCAGATCCATTTGATCTGTGATTGTATTAAGATTTCTATTTGTTTTTTAGTAGTCCTTGGACTTCTCAGCTTTTTACCTTCAAAAACTTTTGCTGTTAAAATAAGATTTATTACAATTTTTAGGATATATTTGTTTATTTTAGGAGTAATATTTATACTTTCAGTTTTGAGACATCATAAAAAATTATCCTCTTCTAAATAATAATAATTTCAGAATATAAAAATTTTTATTAAAAATAAATTAACCAAGCGAACTGTGAAATAGCTGTCAGATACTAGATTGAGAATAACAAATCAAGTTAGTAATGCGCATGAGCGGGAGGGTATCGAGGGGTGTAAAAATACGAACAAGCAGAAAACGTAGCTATCTTCATATGGATCGTTAACACCTAATGTTAAAAAGTAAAATGTTAACATTGCTGTTAAAACTTGGTTTAGAGAATAGCATTTTTTAACGCTGGTGTTATTACTCTACTTTTTAACACCCAATTTAAGATTTTAAATTTTAACGTCTGTTTTTAGAGAATAGACCTGGGTGCTATAGAAGAGCTACTATTAACTCTAAATTATTAAAGTTATTCGATCATTTTCGTTAGCTTTTTACGAGTTGGATATTTAGATTTTTTTATTAAACGAGTTTTTATTCTCTAATCTTGGATAACATATAATCACCGGACGTCCTTAAAGAATGCCCACGCCAAAGGGAAAGTGTTTTTATCAACAAGAGGGTCGCTGGGCGCTCCATGTCTGCAACGAAATATGTCCAGTGCAAAACCAGGAAAAAGGCTCTTTAATAATGAAACGATAAAGAAAACGCAGAAGCCCTTTTGTCTTAACTACCCTTCTTCTTTCTCTCACGGTTGAATGGATTTTCTGGTTGGCCGATGCTCTTCAAGAGAGAAAAATTATACCATTATTTCCATAGTGAGGTAGGTTAGAGGGGGCGCCAAAGGGGGTGAAAAAATACCAGGCGTTTTATTATTTACTCTCTTTTAAGAGGATTGAGACCAATTGAAATGAGGTGAGGATTTTATGGGCAAAGTGAGGGTGGAAAAAAAGAGCCAAGACAATAGCAGAGAATGATTTATCAGAAAATAAGGAAGAAAAAAATATTTTGTTTCAATATTGCATTTTACTGTTTATATTTTATATAAAAAATTTAAAAATGTCTTACAACTTGCTTCAAGATTTATATATAAATAAACCACCTGACTTTCACTTACCACATCTCCTTTAAAAATCACCCTACCAATCACCTTTTCGAATTTGTCCTCGAAAACGAAAAAGACAAGGTAAATATTTTTTGTTTATTTTGTTTTTGAGGAATTTGAAAAATAAAAAAAAGCCTTAGCTCTATAAATAATACTCCATATTAGTCCAAGAGGTGGTGACACATTTTGACTACGGATTTGACCCAACTAGAAATAATGCGTAATAGTACCGTCTATGATAGTTGTACAGGGAATGGCCAGTCTGGCTGGCTCTAAGCATGTGGACCAGGTCCTGCGCATGGTGTGAGTGCGGTAAAAAATACATGTGTTAAAAAATATTTTTGACCCACAATGAAATTATAAAAATTATAATTTATAGTCAATTATAAACATAATATATTCACCCCAGACCATTTGAGTGGTGGGACGTGGAACCAGACCACCCAAAGTGTATTTTTACAACATGAAAAAAATAGCATCAAATATCAAAGGTCTAGAATCTTCATTTTTGATCTTCCGCCTCATTTTGGGTGTTTATTTTCGAAATTTTTTAAACGATAATGTCAAAAATTAGAAGCAAAGTTGTAGAAGATGCAATTTTTGACATAGGCGGACGGTCAAAAATGAAGATTGTTGCTACAAATGTATTCAGTCAAACGCGTTTGAACTAGTAAGAACGCATTCTTACTAAAAACGGGTTTTTACTGCAACAGATACAAGAAGAATTTGCGTCAAAATGGTACAACCACTCTAGTCCATGGTGGACCCTTGCATCGTGAAAATAAGAAGAGATTTAGGGATTGGGTTGGAATCGAAGGTATTTGTGGATGCGGGTCTAAGAATGTTAGGATAAAATAAGCTGAGTATCAATACAGATTATGAAATTCTTAATGGTTAATATTTGGAAGACATATGATCACTCCTTCCTCCGTGGAAGCTGTACCAATTTGTAAAGATGAGCTTACACAAGATTAATTAAAATAACAATTCAACTATGTAAGCTATAATATTCTTGATATATAGATTAATTGTTATTTATTATTGTTATTATTATTATCATTTGATTTGTCAATATATAATAATCGGAGTAGGTACTCATATTTGAAAACGATCGCAGAATAAGTCGATCGAAACGTCGTAGTTATATTGTATTATTTGTTCGTGATCAATAATAATTATAATTAATTATGTGTGATTTAAATAAAAATTCAAATTTTAACAATATGTGATAAACAAATATCGAAGATACAATGTTTTTTTTACCAAAATGAACTTTCCAATATGCCACTCATAGAGTCATTCATACCAGAAAAGCAACATTTCAATTAAAATCTTCTTGTCAACAGTAATAAGTAGGTATATAGTAAGTAAATATTATTCATAACACCTCGGATTTGGTATTTAACAATTCCACATTGATTCCTTTAGAATTAGAAAACTTCACAAACTCTATTTCCAGAAACGCCCTACAAATATTTAACTTATTCTATATAATGCATAAGTTAAATTAAACTAGATTCAGCAAGAAAACTTTAAAACTGTATCTTTCATAAGAAAATACCTGCTAGATAATTTTTCGAAGAAAATCAATTTCCGCGTTTATCGTCATTTAACTTGATCGAGGAGGGTTTTCATGATATGGTTGGACTATGTTGTTAGCGAAAGGTTAATTATATAGCATAATAGCCTCTCCCTAAAGCAGCCAAACAGCCACCCCCTTGCCATCTCTCTTGAACCAATCTAATATGAGAAAGTTTATAAGTGCTTTCTGTTCATAGCAATTACTTTAACAAGTAATAAACTAACACAAAATCTATTTAGAAATCTCTCATCTAAATTCTACAATGTCCAACATTATTAACATATATATATTATGCTAAACAACACAACAATAACAAAAGATTATGTGATTTTAGAAAGTGAAATTGAAAGAAAAGAAATAAGGTATTTCATTTAAAATTAAATTTCATCGTATGTTTTAAAAAGTATAAGATCTCTGCGGAATAATAATAAGCCAATATTTTTCAATTTTTATAATCTTTTAAACAAGATTGAAGGTACAGGGATTTTATCTATAAATAATTGTTTCTGAGATGAAAGCCTGGGTGTTTGTGTTCTTTAGGTTTAAGGGCTCGGATTAGGTTACACTTTCGGCGCCCCCAGGAGAGAATATCATATATTTAATCCGGAAAAGAACAATCTAGGCCCTATGAACATAAATATATCATTCATATTATAAATTATGTTTTTGTTTCACTCTCCAGACGCTTCAAAAAGGCAAATGATATAAAAGATTAAAATTTGAATTTTTATTTAAATCACACATAATTAGCTATAATTATTTATTGAACATGAACAAATAATTCAATATAACTACGAGGTTTCGATCAACTTATTTTGCGATCGTTCTCAAGTATAAACACCCACTTCGATTATACATTAACTGAGCCAATCACGTGTCGGTCAGGCTTATATAGACTCCATGTGCAGTCCAATCAAAAAACCAACACACTCGCGACCTCAGCGGTTTTTAAAAACATGAAATGTTCAGTCCGACAGGGGGCGCTGAGGTCGTCAGTGTGTTGGTTTTTTGACTGGACTGTACATGGAGTCTATATAAGCCTGACCGACACGTGATTGGCTCAGTTAACCTAAAATTGGAATGGATTCTCATACTTGAGAACGATCACAGAATAAGTCGATCGAAACGTCGAAGTTTTATTGTATTATTTGTTCGTGTTCAATAAATAATTATAATTAATTATGTGTGATTTAAATAAAAATTCAAATTTTAATCAAATTAATCACAAAAATAAAAGCTTCAACAGCTTCATTACTAAGAGATAAAAGGCGACCAGTGATCCAAGATGATGAAAATCCTCTAAGAACTAAAAAGAAAGAAATAATAAAATTATAATAAATGAAATGTGTTTAGTTTCTAATTCTTTATATACTTATCATTGATTTGCTGACTTATTGTGTATCTATTTTGTTATGGGAGAATGGTGTAGGTTCTTGGTGAAACATATTTTAATAAAGTCATTTTTTTTTTAAATTTAAAAGATATAAAATTCTAGATAGGTTTCAAATTGTTGTGTGTTATAGATATATTTAAAAAAAATTTAATTTTCTTTACTTTATTATCGTGTATCTGTTTCAACCCTTTTAGTGATCTAAGAAAATCACAAGATATTGTCATCTACTAGATCCAAGATTAAATGGATTATTTTTAATTAGTTTCAGAAGGGTGATTTCACCCATCCATCGAGCTCGAGTGCCAAAATTAGCAATTCGGCCCATTTGGATATCCTGTGAGGCGAGGGGCTGAATTTGGTTCTTATTAATAATTCTTTCATTTCGCCATAAGCAACCGTCCATAAATTATGTAACACGAATTTCAAGATTTTTAGCCCCCTTCCCCCTCCATGTGTCATATTATGTCACATTTTCATTGAGCTCTCTCTGTATTCTTAAGTCACACTATCAGTTTTATATCCTATAATTTTTTAATTTGACTTGTGTGACATCACAATTTTTAAGATCCCCGGGCTCCGCTGTCACAATTTGTCACAAATCTGAGATGCTCCCCCTCTACTATGTGGCGTAATTTATGGACGGTCCCTTATCTAGAGCAAATACTCTAATCGAGCATTTGACTTCTAAAATATCTCTAGCGATCACCCATGTCTAAACATCTGCCTTATTTATAATCTGAGCCCTTCTCTTTTTAAGATTCTTCCACAATGCTCTCTTTTCTTTGATTTTATCAAGAACATTTTCTTTTGAAATTTTATCCAACTTTTTATTCTTTAACATTATTTTTACTTACTACATCGCATTACTTGAAAATAATTATTAATTTACAAAATATAAACCATCAAATCTTGACATGTTTTCGTTAAAACTCTGTCCCCGAGTTTACACTATATTTAGTTCTAAACAAAAATAACTACGACCTGGACGAATGTAAAAGTCAATAATATAGTATTTTTGAGACTTTCAATCAAAACTTCTAACCATATTTTGCTTAACTTTCGAGATCAATGTTTTCAACATGCTATGGTCCTTAACCGGTACTTCTGTCATGATTATTTTGATGGTGCAGATGATTGTTCTCTTATGAATACAAAGATGAAGACGATCGAGAGGGATGTGAAAAAAGAGGGGATTCTATAGTCTTCAGCTCCATAATAATAAAAATAAAATAATCTCCTTTTTTGTATTAATTCTTACTTTTCTCCCCTTGAAACCCAGTGAGATCTTATGGTCTTTTATGTAAAAATATTTGGGGACGTGCCAGTGGTATCTTCGCCTCTTCCCCTTTTATCCCCTCTATTTTTCCTTTCCCCTCCCTTATTGCCCATAAGCACCCACCATTCTTATCGACTTCTTTTCTGTTAAAATTTCAAACCCGACCCAATAAAAAAAAACTATGCATAATGTAGATGCTAAAAGTGGGAAGCTGGTTATGTTGATCATAAAAATAATGAAAAAAAAACAACAACAAAAACAAAAAAAAAACATGGTCATAAAAATTGAATTACAATAATCGATGGAGTTTTCACTTTTCTTTTGTACTATTGACATAAAAATGAAGTGAGAGTGCGTGCAAATTATTTAGAGTGGGTTCAATCAATAAAAGAAAAAAAGTTACTAGGCTATCCATGAAGGTTTCTAAAAGCAAGTTTTTAGGTTTCTATACACAAAAACCACAATATTTCAAGTGGTTAATTCTTTCCTGATAACTATATGTTATTTCATTAGACTTTAAAAGTTGTACTTGATGCTTTTCAAAGAATTAAATATTTATCTGTGTTACTTTTTTCTTAATTGAATTTCTAAATAAGCAAGGTGCTCTGCCCCACCCTATATATACAATTATGAGTTTGTCTTAAAATATCAATAAAATCAATGAAAAAAAATGAAGTTTTCTGCATGAACCAGAAACTCTAAAGCTAAAATCTGAAAACCAATCCGTTCTCTTAAAAATTTTGGCACAAAAACAAACTTTCTTCTACTGCTTCTTTTTTGTCTGTGTTATTTTGAGTATCGGAATCCAGACAGACACACAGATAGGCAGAAAATAAATTGTGATTGAAAATGATTTTTGCTTCTCGTTTCAGACCTTTTTAAATAGCTTCCTCCGGACGTACCGAATAATTTATTTAAATAAAAACAAACTGTGTGAATATTTTGTTAAGGAAGAATGGTGTTGGTTCTTGGTGAGACATAGTAAATAAAGTAAAGAAAATTTTTGAAATTTTTTTTTAGAAACTTTTTAAAACTTAAAATATAAAATACTAGGTAGGTTTCACATAAATAAAAGATCAAATGCTTGTTTAGCACGACTCTATATATATTTTGGGGAATAAGCCCATCTTCAGGAGTTCACAAAGGAGACTGGATATTGATGAGGCAGTCGAAAAAAAAGAAGAAAATTTATACTATCTTTGTATTAATAAACCGACATTTCGGAGGCTATTCCCTCCTTCTTCAGGGTCTGTAATCAATTAAAATGTGATTTTGCCATAATTACAATAAAGATCATCACAAAATTTTTAAATACAATTAATACATATAATACAAATTTTTTTTATTATTATTTTTTTATCAAAAATATTCTACTCCTTCACTGCGTTTTCAAAGTGAGTATATTTTTTTTTAATTTATTGTCAATAGGAACAAATCCCATTAGACAGCACATCAGTAAAGTGTTAGTAGAGTTAATGAGGGAGCCGAGTTTTATCCGGAAGAAATTTTATATGCTAGCCAGGCTCGAGCCCGGGCCTCCCGCTTGAACTTCGTCATCAGCGATGCTGAAGCGGGCCCACCGCCTTAGCCAGCTCGGCCAACCCGACTTCCCAAAAGTGAGTAGAATATTTTTGATTAAAACAAAACAAAAAAATAAATAAATAAATTGTATATATTATATATTCTTCTTTAAGTGCCATATCAGGTCTCCCTGACGTTTCGGCTCCTCTCCACATATACCTGTGCTGAGTGTGTTTAGCTGTTTTTACACAGATATACGGGACCTATTTTTTAACGGCGGTTCCGAACGGCTAGCTTGGAAAGGTTACTAGGCAATTATACTCTTGGTAGGTTGCCATTGCTTTCCAAGAGGAGGCGGCTGCAAATATCTGCCGAGACTCAGTCTCGAACCAGCGTACTTCAAGCCATCGGCCCGACACTCTAACCTTTGACCCACTATATATATATATATATATATATATATATATATTAATTGTATTTAAAATTGTTGTGATGATCTTGATTGTACTGATGGCCAAATCCCATTTTAATTGATTACAGACCCTGAAGAAAGAGGGAATAGCCTCCAAAACGTTGGTTTATGAATAGAAAGATAGTATAAATTATGTTCTTTTTTGGACTGCCTCATCAATATCCTCTCAATTCACTTATCAGTCCGTCTTCAAAAATTACTTCAATCTTAAAAAAACAAACTATTGAAAATGTATATTTGATTCTATTATCCTATTTTTATTTCTGGGATAAAATTCATCATAAAACCATTTTAAATATTAATTTTTTTTTAGAGAGCGTTGAAACCCCACCCCGGTGGTAAATAATAATAGAAATAACAATTCTATCTCTCTTTTAACTCACTATGATGTTCCCTCTCGAGATCCTACTTCAATTTCTCTAATTAGTTCATTAATAAAGAACCTGAGTGAACGAAACCTTCATTATTATGTCAAGAAGATGATTAGCAAAGATAAAAAAATCCAATATACAAATGAGATAGATTAAATTTGGTACTTAGTACAATCAACAGGAGTAATTATTCCCATAGCACTTACATCCAATGTCGGCAGAAAATAGACCAATGAATAATTAATGTGAACTGAAGTAGGTACTCTAGGATGATATATAAAAGCATGAGGATCATCATCATTGAGTATAAAGTTCTAAGATTGGTTTGACGCAACTGCCCGCCTCCACTATCCCCTGTACCTCCGGATATCTATGCCCCCAATTAAGGTTAAACATAAAAATTGACACATTCTGAGATATTTTGAACACCAATTGAGCTTATCTGGAATTAAGCAATTCAGGACTGAGTCAATTATATAATTTATTCTGAATTTGAAGTGAAAAAAGTGATTGCTTTTAAAAGATATGCTTTCTGAAGCAAATTTTAGTGATGTGGCATTTTTTGAAGCTGAAAATTGGCAAGAAGGGGAGGCTTATTAATAGAAACTCGGGTGTTAAATTTTAGCTCTTTGATTGCTAAAAACGTTGATATAGTGATTAGATTATTATGGTTTTCTTCATTTTTCAAGCTGAAATTCGGAAACTAGAAAGCCCAAAATCAAATCAGATCTTCGTTTTGGAGATAGAAACATTTAGTAAAAGAAGAAACTTTATTTTTTTAAAGGAGTTTAAACTGTACACTTACTACCAACAATTTAAGACGTGCCATTACCAAACGGCCTTTATTTTTCCCCGCCTCAAACCAGAAACTTTTGTGAGTGGCTGTCCGAGTGGAGCTAGGCTAGACACGTACTCATATGCAAAAGCTGTGTCTGTGTATACGCACAAACACTTGACAACGCCGCAGTAAGGCGCATGCGCAATGGATACATTTGAATATAAATACACTACCATATTTATTCCTAGTTATTTATTATATGTTACTATATTTGAGAGAGTTTTATTCTTCTACAGTCATAATGAAAGTAGGAAAACATTTGTATAGAAGAATAAAAGAGTGACGGAAAAAGTTTATCTAACCATGATGAAGTGAATTTGAGGTGTTTTCGAAAGAAATAACTTTTCTTGACTTTATTAATTTTTATCGAGGAATCAGCGTACTAATCCCTTTGAATTTTTGTACACACTTCCGTCAATACTTTAAGAGAGAGTATCTAAAATTTCAAAGGATTTTCATTGTTATTAAATATAATTTTTTTATAATTCGATCACGATAAGTCGAAATATAGTAATTTCCCATAAGGATATGTGTTAATTTATAAATTGATTATATCCGGAAGGAGGGCTCAGAATTTCATGAAATTTTGCAAGGATTATTTTTCATAAACATTTATCAATTTCCAAAGTTTAAAAAAAAACTGATTGTAATCGTTTAGTGGGTCAACTCCCTTAAACATATTATATATATATTGAGAGGGGGGGGGGGGTGAATTCAAATTGTAATACTAACAGGTAGTGCCGAGTAATTTTAAAGACTATTTTAAATTCAATTTTCGTGGATTTACACTTTTCTATTAGGTTGATGCATAATTATGGAACGTTTTTTAAAAATATTTTTATTCAGCAAAAACAATAATAAAATTTAACAAAAACATGTTTAAATGATTATTAGGGAACGTATTCACCATCTACTTCAATAACTGCTTCCCATTTGATTGGCATTCGGTCGATTCCACGGACGAAGAAGTCACGATTCTTGGAGGCAATCCACGCTTTGACATCGGCCACCAAGTCATCCAAATCGTCATAGATCATAGTCTTTTGCCAGTTTTTCAAAGAGCGGTTGATGTGATAGTCCGTCGGTGCTTCGGTCGGTGAGTACGGCGGATGTGGGAGTAGATCCTAGCCCTTATTGCTGATGAATTCAACGACCCGGCGCTCAACATGTGGACGTGCGTTATCGTGATGGAACACGATGTGGTTCTTTTTGCGCGGTCTTTCGGTATAAATTCGAAGGCGATCAGCCTTGTTGTTGTCGGAAAGTTCGTGGGGGACCAATTCAGCCAATTTCCATACCTTGCCAAGCTTTTTGAGGCGTAGAACGATCGTTGATTGGTCGACATTGAAGTCTGCAGCCAGCATTCGTGTTGTAAGGCTTTCATCCTCTTCCACGGCTGTTAGAAGTGCCTGATCATCAAAATCCGATGTCCCACCTCTTCCTTCTTTATCATCCAAACTGATGTCACCTGATTTGAAACGGGCAAACCACTTCCGTACTGCACTATCAGTAATTGTTCCTTCTCCAAAAAGTTCGGTGAGATCGCGAAATGACTGTGCTGCCTTCCTTCTTTTCTCGTAGTGGTAGAGCATTATATGACGAATATGAATTTAGTTTTCGACACGCATTTTTATTAACTATAAATAGAAAAGATTGTTTATATAAAAAAAATAAATAAAACGCCATTTTTGGCTAAAGAAAAACGTGCCTATACAAGCGTTCCATAATTATGCATCAACCTAATATATTTATAATCTGGACAATTTCGAGGGGGAAGAGGGGAGGGGATTCTTTCTAGGTACATCCCTGGTTCCTATATAGATAACAGAAGAGAGAGATTAATTAAGATTCGATAATTATATGACATCCATTTCCTATAAATGATGAATAGAATGGTTGGTAATAGTAATAATAATAATAACAATAATCCTAACCAATCACAATCGCGGTCCTCTTCCTATTTCGTCTGGGTCATATAAGAGCACCTAGGGGCACAATTGATTCTCTCAAATAGACAATTAACCAATTAATTAATTTGTTAATTAAATGCTGATTTTGATTATGAAATCAATTTCCAATTAGAAATGGATCGTTACTGTTTAATAAACTAAATTCCGTTTTCTGGTTTTGGCTTTGATTATAACGTTGTATTACCACAGAAATCTATAATATACAATTTGTTTTTTATACGACATCATCACTAATCAACAGATTAATATTAAAACATTATTATGTCACTTGTATTATTTAAACTGTAGGATTATCTTGAAAAATAAATAAATAAAAGGTTTTAGGTTTTTTTTTTCAAATTATAACATTTTATTTTATGCATCAGAGGAGCTGAAATGAAGTATTCCTTTATTCGGGTGGCTCCCAAAATCCCGAAACCCAAAATCCCGACAGCCAAAATCGCGACAACCCAAAATCCCGAAAATTCAAAATCCTGACAAACCAAAATTCCGAAAATTCAAAATTCCGACAACCCAAAATCCCGACAAACCAAAATCCCAACAACCCAAAATTGCAACTTATGAAATTCAGGCTTAATTATGATTTTTTATTAACCTTTTTGATATTTGCACAAATATATATATAGGTACTATCAAAAATTATATTCTCAAATACTGATAGTAGGTTTTCTAGAAAAAGTTCGTTGACATACGAAAAATTACGATTTTTCAAATGTCGGGATTTTATTCGTCGGGGTTTTGGACTGTCGGGATTTTGAGGTGAGTCCCCTTTATTCATATATGCTGTGCACGTGATGAAACATTCATTTCAGAGAATATTTCTATAATAAATAATGTGAAATTATATATGATTTTTAGATGTGGATAGACGTTCATGCGAATCCCTAAAAGAATTACTATAGAGATGATGTTCTTCATAGTAATAGCTTACTTTCGAAATCAAGTATGGCACTCGAAGAAGAAGAAGAGGAAATCTACAATGTTAAGAATTATTTTAGTATGCATGTTCCGATTTCAACCAAAATCTAATTAGTTCTTAATTTAAAAATCCCTCTAGGTATAAAAATTGGCTAATATTTGTGCATATTTCGAAAGTCACCTAAGCTATCATCTTAAAGGAATTCGGGACAGCTTATCTATCTGGATGATATTCGAAAAAATCTTTTGTATTTCTGCAGAATGACAACGTCTGCCTACTAAATTTTTTAATACAAAAATTTTGATTAATGATGTTAATTTCGAATAAGAATCTTTGTTTTGATAATATTAATAAAAAGAATATTGAGATAAATTTTTCCTTATTATTAAAAACATAAAATTAACACAAAAACTATTTCAAGAAATAGAATTGGAATTCTACACTAGTGCTTTTGTTATATTTTGTTGGTTGCAAATAACTTTTTATTTTTTACATTTATGAATAACTAATTAATTAGACTGCCAAATCTATTGAAAAATGTATTATTCGGTTCTTAAAAAAATTATTGATCTGTATATATTTGTTGAAAATGGTATAATTTGTATAGAAGTTATAGCCCTTTTAAAAGCCCGGTCCATTTACTTCCATGTTAAAAGGACAATTTTCCATTATTTATTTCTCAGTATTGGGATAGACGATCAACATCAAATTTCGTGAATAAATATTTAAAACATCAAAAGATTCGATGGTAAAAATTTGAGAATTTTCTTATAAAAATGATAAAGAGTTCCGAACCCCCTTAATGTGAATTAAATTTAAACAAATTCAGCATAATTCAATTTAATGATATTTTCTAATTAGTATCTCACTCAAAGGCCAAAGATAACAATTTTTTTTCGACCCAACAAAAAATTAGAATGTCAATAAGACAATTACTCCTTCAAAATTTTAATACAATTTTTGATTTATGCACCAAAGAAAACATAACTTAGAAATTTCAAGTTTATTTTATCTTTACATTGCTCTTATAGACAGATATTGTATCCTCAATAATAGGGTTCTCGTTTTACATTAGTACGAAACACTTAAAACTAAAAAAATATAATACTTCCCACAATGCATACTTCCAAAAATTGTTCGTATTCTATAGGATAAAATTTAAAGGAGCTCTATCTAATGATTTAGATATATATATTTCATTGAAGGACATTAAATGGGAATTACAGCAATTCCATCTGATTACTATGTAATATTTCTTTATTGACAGTAAAACTCAACATTTAAGATTCGAAAACGTAATAAACTTTCCATTTAATCGTTAGCCATTTTCACAATGGCCCTGTGTGATTTTCATCCATTTCATCAATAAATCTACAATGTTATGTTGGAAAATGAAAAATTCAAAATCCAATCCACTCGGATTATTTTGATTAACGGGATGGTAAATTTTCGATGGAATTATTTATTATCCAATCCACTTCACATAGTCACCATTACAACAATGATTTAATAAAATCCCTGAAAGTGAAATACTGACCTTAACTATACATAGAGATAGGTGTTTTATTTTAACTTTCCAAAAAATAAAAAAAATAAATAATGAATTTATTATGCAGTATAATTAAAAATTGTATTTAATCTAGAAATTGATGATAATATTTACAACATTTATGTAGTATTATATGTAGGCCAGATTCTGTCTTTATTGGTGATACCATAATATAAAATATACTGTTAATTTTTTGTGAAACCTACCTAGTATTTTATATTTTAAAACTTCGGCGGGCTTCTTGCTGGCTCGCGTCCCAAATTTTCTAGAAGCTTTCAGAAAGTCTACTGTAGATAGAGTATACAGGGGGCGGGGCCTGAAGAGGTGGAGCCATAAGTGGGCAAAACCGGACAAACCAAGTGAGTCCTTACTGCTTTATTATAAAGTATTGATTTTAAAAAGTTTCTAAAATTTTCATAATTTTCTTTACTTTATACTGTTAAGGATTACAGTCAAAGCTTTTGTATTGAAGATAAAGGGTCGCAACTCCTCTAGTATCATGTTTAGTTAATTATGAGTATATAGAAAAAACTGATATTTCCGACATTACTACACTATTTCTATATACATCTTATTATGCAAATAAATATTATTCCATTCAATATTATATATAATATATTATAATCTACATCTTTTTATCTCTTTATGGATAATAAATCTTAATTTAAATTTGAGGATGATGAAGGATTGACCTCATTTGAAAGCTTCAGTTTGTAATAAATCCGATTATTTCATTTTGAGCTGATTCCTTTTGATGTAAACTCCTTATTAAACTTCATACCGAAAGAGTTATTGAATTTAATTAACAAACTCTTAGAATCCTCCGGTCTCATTGAAATAAAATTGATTTTTTTTTTTTTTATAGATGATAAAATAAGAAGCGAGGCACAAAAATAATTAGAGCTTAAGGAAAGATAATTGGGGATTGAGTTACCAGTTTTTTAATGTTAATTATGATCATACAAGAATATGCAACACCTATATTTCAATATACTACTACTACTCTTTGATGAAAATATGAACATTTTGGTACCAGAATAAACTTTCTACGCTAAGTATTTTACACAAAAATCTAGTCTCAAAGGGCGTTTACTAATTCATACAGACCAAAAGCCTTTCGTCTGTGATCACTGCGAGAAGGGTTTTTCACTAAAAGGGTAGAGAGAATCATTTTTGAAAACTAAAGGATTTATTTAAACTTAAGTCTTTTAAACAAATAAAAAAAGAACATTAAACTTTTTTAGACCAGGATGCCCGGGGTGCCAAACGTATCGAATGATTTATTTTTAAACAGTTTTAAAGATGATAATTTTATCAGGAAGATGGCGTAAATGTTTTCATTTGTCCTCCAATTTTTTTTTAAGAAAGTCGATTCTTTAATAATTTTATTAAACAACCAATTCCTGTTAGAATTTACGTAACATTTAAATATCAAAACAATGATTGGAAATCATGAATATTTTTCATGCTCAATGACATCGAACTCGAGTTTTAAAAGAAACTCAAAATTAGAAATACTCAACTATCTTTATTTAAACTAGAAATAGCTATGTATTTAAATTTAGAATCACTAGACTGAGAAATTTTATAAAAGAAGATTTCAACCTTAAGTGAAATATTTAGCTTGATACATAACTCTTAAGGACAGCCAATAGCTAGGATAGCTTTTTTGGCACTCAGGTGTTATTGATAAATGATTCTTCCCACTGCGCAATCTCGTGCTCAAAAATATAACTAAAACAAACGGCTTCACAGCTATCAATCATACCTAAGATAATTTTTCAAAATTGAGATGCCGAAAAATATTTCAAATAAAGCACTTAATATTGCATAAGATATTAAACAACAATATATTAAAAATAAACAAACTAATATTATATTAAAAACAAATATGACCCGCATGTGTTAGTTTTGATTTTGATCACTAGTCAGCGCTGTTTCCCAACAGAGTAAGTGAATGCGACTTTTCTAACTTGTAATAAAAATGATTTATGACAGCTCGGATTCAGCAGATAACAATCTCTCATGATTTAATTAAATTAGCATTGAATTTAAGATAAGGTATTCCAGTAAGATTTTTGCTCACCAATTAAAACTATTGGTAGTGAAAGATATTAGATAATTCAAAAAGAAAAATTTCTAAATCTCACTGACCAAAATCATCTATCGACCTATACATTAAATGAGGATTGGAGTCATCCTTTATATTTATCTTTGAAAGTGAAATCTTCTGACAAAATTGTAAAGCCCTTGTGTCATCCTCCTCAATGAGAAAGGGTTGAACTTTAACCGTAATAGGATTAACCTCTGCCCAGGATAACGATAAAGGCGTAGCTAAGCATAAAACCAAAAGCCAACGAGAAGACATCTATTTTAACTCGACAAAAGACAGATGGCTATAGATGTTGTATTTAAAAGTTCTGTAGTCTGAAACTACCAATATCCGTTATGTAGCATCTAACACGGTTAATTCTTGGCCGTTTAAAGGCAAATTTTCACTTTGCAATCTTCTTACAATTTTCAATCGACTCGATATGTACCCAAATAGACAATGGCAAAATGTATATGAAAGCTTTAGTCTTTAGTTTTTAATTAAGGATTCGTTTTTTAAAAACAAAAATTAATCAGTGTTGAACGTTTTGTCAATTTATTCCGACTTCTCAGCAACTTAGATAAGTAAATTTATATTAACCTGTATATTCATTCTTTTAAAATATGAATATTCATACAATAGAATAGAAGATAGGGAGAGTGGGGAGAATATGGGGAGAAGTAGGGTCAGTGAAGGGGATGTGGGAGGGGGAGATAGGGACAATAGATAGAATGGGTATATAAGGGGAAGAGTGATAGGGATAATGCGCAGTCTGTATCAGGCAGTGACGGTGAAACATCAACTGTAAGTATAACAATATGCCCTCTCCATCTTCATTCAACCTCTAAGCTGATTCCATCCTTCACTCTTACCATAAACAACCCCCCATTCCTTATATTAATTATATCCATATAATTACAGAAACCATTAAATATAATTTTATTTATTTCAACTTATTATACTTTTAGTTATGTAGAAATGGTGTGTGTGAATGTGTGTTTGTAATGAAAGTGAATATATTTTGAGGTTTCAATAACTCAATTAATTCCTGACATCTGTCTAATTTTACAAAATTGGTAGCTGGTTTTTAGATGGTTCGGTTGGCGTTTATTTGAAGGGGTGGAATAGGTCTAAACATCTATTAACAGAAACAATTTTTACTGATTCCTTAGTTCAATCTGATTTTTTATATTGTTAATTAATTTAAATGTAAAAACATTACCTTAATTTATAAACCAATTAATTTAATTTTGGCTTGTCGGTATTTTGGGCTGTCAGGATTTTGACTTGTCGGGATTTTGGGTTAAACCCATTTTGCACGACGGCGCAAAAGTTACTTGGTGCGTCCCTGGGGATTCCTTCTGACATGAAATAAAACATATCCAATTAATATCTTTAATTCGATTTTAAAATTCTTCGCAATGTAAAATTAGCACTTGGGCGAAAATAGCCTTTAATAACGTTAGAATTTTGATAAAATACCATTTTGTTTTGAAAACTCGCTTGTTTTTATTCATAGTTACTTAATTTTTTAGGTCGTACTAAATTTTTGAATCTGTTTTTGTGATACAAATGATTAAACTAGCGCTCTATGATGATAATGATGAAGAGATATTCTTTATTTAATTAATTGATTCTCTAGTAATTTGTCGCCTTAATAAAAATTACTGAAAATTTGAAATTGTCCCCAATGAATGTTGTGTAGTTAACTCGTTATGATAATGGTCACTTTTTCAGTTGATTCAACTTTTGTTTCGATTTTGTTTTTCTTTTACTTCACTTTCACAATTGTTTTCTGGCCAACAGATATCCTCCCGGGCCAATTTGCCATCTGTGTATGTGTTTGTTTTTCAACAACACAATTTAAAGGGGCTGAGAAGGGAAATAGCGAATTGCTCTTAAGGGATGAAAGTCATTTACTGTGATACCTTTTTATTGGCCTTGAATGGTCACCCAATTATATTTATATATAGATATACATGCTTTCGACATCTAGCTCTTACTTTTTAGCCGCATAATATCTCTCACGAATTTAATCAGATTGAAAAAAAATCATTTTTTCAAATCTACCCATACATCTGCCTCACAGTATTGTCTTTAATAACTAAATAAATCAAAATAATAACATTTGTCTCTGAAATTTAATTTTTAAAAAGTGGTTTGTATTATTCTGTAATATTCTGATTCTTTCACCTAATTACATCAGTAGAACTATTGGTATCTAACTTATAGTAAATTAATATCTCATAAAATATTTATTTTCTCTTATCTTTATTAAAGATCTTTCACCTTGCACTAACAACACAATCTCTATTAATTAGTAATATTTTTAGACCACTGTTCAAAATATAATGTAAATTATGCCTTAAGATGAGTGAATTAAGATGCTGTAATTTTCAACTTATTTATAAGAATTGCCAATGTTTTTGTCCTTGGATCTAAAATTATTATTAGTAAAACATATCCTTCCTTCTAAGCTGTTAATTCACAGAAAATGTATTTTCTTTATGGGGATTCAATAGTACATTGTTTTTTTTTAAATTAAGGTTCTTTCGCGACAATCCACACAAAAAGTTTTAGCCTCATAACCACTTTATAAATATGAACGAGGTTAAAATTTTAGGTTATGATTTTTTAACGTAACTGTACTTTTTACGCTACTATATTCTATTTATGAATGAATCGTTTCTTTTTTTTATCAAAACTAGGAGGTAAATAATTTCAATTTTATATTATTCTAACAAATATTAGTTTTTCATCAAGATGGTGAAAATTCTTCAATGAAAAAAATAAATATAAAAATAATTTTTAAGAAAAAAATAAAAACCGACTTCAAAAAATTAAATGCAACAAATAAAATACACTAAAAGGTATAAAATAATTATTATCTTATTTAGTTACAACTAAACGACGAAATATTAACATGAAATTACTTTTTGAAGTCGGTGCCAAACTAACTATACCTATAAGCGAGCATACCCTCCAAACGTACTAAGTAAGATCCGTCGAGTGCGATTCATAAAAGGTATATGTTTGGCACCAACTTCAAAAGTAATTTCATGTTAATATTTCGTCGTTTAGTTGTAACTAAATAAGATAATAATTATTTTATACCTTTTAGTGTATTTGATTTGTTGCATTTAATTTTTGAAGTCGGTTTTTATTTTTTCTTAAAAATTATTTTTATTTTCTCTTTTTAGTGATGTTATTAATAGTGATCATATCATCAGAACTTGACCAAATTAATATGACACCATCCCTAAGACACCCCCTATCGGATAAAAAAAGAACCATCGAAATCGGTTCATAAACAAAGAGGGTTAGGTCTAAACAAACCTAATAAAAAAGGTCTAATACCTATGAAAAAAAAACGAAAAAAAAATGGGACCAATCGGAAGCTAGACTGGACCCAATGCAAAAAAATTTTCAAAATCGGTTGACAATTGGCGGAGATATGAGGTAACATAGGCACAAAAAAAAAAAAAAAAAAAAAAAAATCAA
The DNA here is from genome assembly GCA_024734495.1 of Forficula auricularia. NCBI lineage: Eukaryota > Metazoa > Arthropoda > Insecta > Dermaptera > Forficulidae > Forficula > Forficula auricularia. Next base: position 75,281 of record JALMQS010000216.1, read on the forward strand.
TCGAAAAGAGAACCTCCTCCTTTTTTGAAGTCGGTTAAAAATAATGATCATTTTCCCACTCTTTCCCAATCTACCAAATGTAAAAAATTTCATTTTTAATTTCATAATTCATTCATTTTCGGTCTGGTAAATCGTCTTCAAATTCTAACAGTGTGTTTATTATGCTTTTAATGACTTATATTTCAAGTTTCGACGACTTCTTGAATTTTTGCATTTGTGAAAGAACTACCTTAAAGCATATATACTACTAATGTTTTAAGACCATTCCAGCTTTAATTCCTATCATTTAAGCTTTTAGATATTGAATCTACCTTTAGTTAAACATATTTTGTTACAATAACATGTAACACTGTGAACATCCCTTTACCCTCTGTTATAAATAAAAACCTTTGATATACCATTCGGATGCTAACGTGACGTGACGTCCAAACAGATTCGAGATGCATTATGTTTTGCTTTTTTGCAATGTTTCTTTTACTATGGAATAAACGACCTTTGATGTTGATGTTCGTTAATTATGAATTAAAATATAATCCTCAATACCGCAAAAAACAACTTAGCATGTTTAGGACTTTGCTTCGAACAAATTTTGATACAAAACCCAGAGCTAGCAGTCGAAGCTCCTTAAAAAAATATTCGCTAAATGTGAATTGACAAATCAGAAAAAACTCGTTTTAAACATTTTAAGATAAAAAGTTTGACTTCAAATTTCTCTATATACACTGAAAAAACGATATATTTATGGTTAAGAAATTAATTTTGATATGAATAGATGGTGAAGTTGATTATGGCGAAATCGATCTCTGTTCAATATGAATAAATGATAAACGTATCTTAAGTAATCTCATATTATTGAGCAACTCTAGATATATTAATAGTTAAGATGCCGTTATTCTAACCAAGCACTAATAAGTAAATTATGAAAATATTGTTATTTGTGTAAAATAGTGGAATAGTTAAATTTAATAGTTGGGTATTTAAATGAAATAATATGTAATCACGACAAGAATTGATATAAACTTGAATAGTAATTTGATTTAGAATCTATTTTCAAATGAATTATATAAATATTTAATTTAATTATTCATTTGGTTGAACTAATAATTAATAATTAATTAATTTTCTATATTTATAAGGTAATTTAATTTTAATATATATTAATATTTCTTTTAATCTTATAGTAAAAAAAAAACAATAATGTAAACAAAATTTTTGTTAATTTTTTTAAAAAAATCTTAATTATTAAGATATCACTATTTGCAGAAAATTTAAGTCGTTTTATGACAATAAAAACATTCGTTTGGATATAATAAGAGGTTTCACTAGAAGTAAACAAGACATACATTAGATATTAAGAGGTATCTAATAGAATAAAATAACTAATTTTGAACTATTACTTTGGTCGGATAGTTCAATGCCAAAACCCCATGTTATATAGATGGGAAAATTAATCGCTGTGTAGCACTAAGTTAAAATTAAGATAAAAACTTGAAACTTGGGGGATATTTTTGAAGTTATATTTCTTTTGGCGCGTTTGGATGAGAGTGAATTTGTGACCTGCGCGCGCAGATGTCACAAAAATGAACATGATGAAGTTACAGAATAGAATAAATAATATATTCCTTTAAATGACTGCAAGGAATCTAACAAAACGTGTTGTTATTTTCAAATTCAATAAGCCAGTTGATGTGGATGTGAAATATATTATTTATATTAATAATCAATTCTTAATAATTATATATTTATATAATTATATATTATGTTTTTAAATGAAATATATATTTATTATATAAATTTGTCAGTTACAAAAACTGTGTAAAAACTTTGAGAGTGTTTTCAAATATTAGAGGTTAATTCTGTAATTATTATATCTAGAATTATTACTGGAGAGTTAATTATTTTTTAATAAATATTTAATTTTATATTAGAGATTACCTTGATAATTTTCCGGAATTTAAGTGAAAATAACATCTAGCATTGTACTGCATTAATATTTTTCTTCGATCTTTACTGCAGTTTTGTTTTTTGAAATTTTTTTTCAGACGCCAAAGAAGTATAACTTCTAACGCGTGTACATAAGTACACACACTTTTTTTTTATTTATTTCGAAAAATATGAGCTCCTGTCAGCGCAAATATTCGAAAATATCCAAAATAAGGAGCACCCTAATATATATATATATATATATATATATCTGAAGGAGAATCAGAAATTCTTAGCTAAGATTCTAGGCCCATCATAAGGATAATATAGTAATCCATTTGGGGAACTCTCTTGAGATGTAATCTAAATTATCAAAGATATTTCACTCCCGGTTCCTCTCCTTTATCAATTCTCTTCGATTCCATTATATGCATAATTTATATTCATGAATTACTATTGTTTAACAAAAAGGATTACATATCTTGAAATTGTAATATTAACATTAATATTTTCACAATTATTTTATTAAACTAAATTATACTTTATCTTTCTTGTTGGAAATTTCAAAATCACATTATCTGTGGTTCTTAGTTTTCAGCTGGACACTCAACACCAATTATTAATACTGTGAATAAACGGGACTTTACTGTAATTAGTAACTGTACATTGAAAAAACAATTTATTTACAATAAATATATTGATAGAGTTGAGAATTTTTAATGAGCTCTTATTTATTCCAAAGATATTTTATTAATAATCAAGATACGAGGGGTGAACCGCGACCTAAAATTATGTACACCTACTTCCACTTCCATTTCCAAGTAGAAGACAATAGATGACAATAGATTATCTAATGAATTCGAAAGTAATTCAAAATAAATTCCAAAGAAGATGTACACCTAATTTCAATGGCGGTTCACCCCTCGTCAAGATATATCAAAATCATTCCAAATATGACAAAATTTTTAGGTATTTAATCCAAATATATTATATTCTTGAGTGATATTTTTTATTCTATTAGATTTTTCTTAATAACTAATGTATGTCTTGATTACTTCTAATGAAACCTCTTATTATATTTAAGCAAATTTTTTTTTATCATAAAACGACTTATATTTTCTGCAAATAGTAATATCTTAATAATTAAGATATTTAAAAAAAATTTAGGAAAATTTTGTTTACATTATCAATTGTTTTTTTTTTATTTTTAAAACCCACTATAAGATTATAAGAAATATTAATACATAATAAAATTAGATTAAGTACCTTATACCGAATTCGAGAATTCCGATTGATTTGATCGGAAGGATTAATTGTATGGATTAATTTCCGCAATATGGTATTGGAATAATTATCGGAAAAGAGGTTTTTTTATCTAATTAGATTTTTCCTCTTTTAAAAACAAGGACTAAATATGAATAAGGACACTCGATGGTGGAGATGTTATCTCCGAAATCGAAGCTAAAATACAAGGTATACATTAATTAATGTAAAATAATTGGTTTAATAAAATTTATAAAAAAAAAAAAAAAAAAAAAAGTACCTTATACCGATTGATGAGAGAGATCCAATCGATTTGATTGGGGAATAATGGAATTAAAATAATTATCGGAAAAGAGGTTTTTTATCTAATTAGATTTTTCCTCTTATTAAAAACAAGGACTAAAGATAAATAAGGACACTCGATGGTGGAGAAGTTATCTCCGGAATCGAAGCTAAAATACAAGGTATACATTAATTAATGTAAAATAATTGGTTTAATAAAATTTATAAAATTTATAAAAAAAAAAAAAAAAAAAAAAAAAAAGTACCTTATACCGGAGCCGATGAGGAGGAGAGAATGGGTAATTAAAACCAATCGACTTGATTGGGGAATAATGGAATTGAAATAATTATCGGAAAAGAGTTTTTTTTTATCTAATTAGATTTTTCCTCTTATTAAAAACAAGGACTAAAGATGAATAAGGACACTCGATGGTGGAGAAGTGATCTCCGCAATCGAAGCAAAAAAATACAATGTATACATTAATTAATGTAAAATAATTGGTTTAATAAAATTTATAAAAAAAAGTACCTTATACCGGGAAAAGGGGAATAGAGGTGAATGGGAAATAAATATTATCGGAAAAGAGGTTTTTTCATTTAATTAGTTCTTTCCTCTTAGTAAAAACAAGGACTAAAAAGATGATCAAGGACAATCGATGGTGGAAAAGTAATCTCCGGAGTCGAAGCTCAAATACAATGTATACATTAATTAATGTAAAATAATTGGTTCAATAAAATTAAAAAAAGTACCTTATACCATATAAATATAGAAATTTAAATAAATTAAATTTTTTTATTTTTTATTAATTCAACCAAATGAATAATTAAATTATATATTTAAATGATATAAGCTAAAATATTTTTTATTTATAATAAAAAATATTCAAGTTTAATCATTTCTTGTCGTAATTACATATTATTTCATTTAAATACCCAACTATTAAATATAACTATTCCACTATTTTACTCAAATAACAATATTTTGATTATTTACTTATTGGTGCTTGGTTCGAATTTTTTCAGTGTAAAAGAGATGTGAAATTTCAAACATATTCATTAATCTATTCATTTAGGATTTTAGGAGGGCTGTATATATGTACTTATGTAGATTTATATGTATAGGTATCTTTGAAAAGAGCAGATATCAAATAGAGTGTCGAGAAGCGAGAGAGTGGTGTGGGAAATCTAATGCAAGGTAGAAGACTAGTAACTCTCTGGAGAGGACTTCAGTTCTCCATTCTCTAGGGATGGTACTTTACTCTATTTTCTACTCTCGTTTACTTAGCAAAGCGCATCACTTCTCAAGGCCCACCACTCGGGAAACAACACGCATACTAGAAGAGCGAAGAAAATTGACGCTGACGAAGAAACGAGGTGGACTAGAGGATCAATTTTTATATATATTTTTTAAAGAAATACTGCAAAGGATATAATATGAAAATGTATCTTATTTTTATTATTATTTTATTTATATATATATATATATATATATATATTTATATATATATATATATATATAACCATTTTGCATTTCAATTATAGCATTAAAAATTCAAATATCATCTACCTCACTACTTACATGCTGAGTGGTTGAAAATCATATTGGGTCATTCAATAAGTCCGTAGAATGACACATAGATGGCGTTACTAAAATTTTTCCATATGATTTTTATTTAGTAGTAACCTTCAAACGATACGTGTATAAATTTGACAGCAATCTGACTATTGATTCGTGATTTGTTATTGAAAAAAAGTGAATTTCTAGTTTTAATAAAGCATTGCTTTTTGATGAAAAAAATACAGTGGAAACCAAACAATGGCTTGATAAACACTATCCGAACTCTGCTCCATCGAGACAAATGGTAGAGAAGTGGATTGCTGAATTTAAACGTGGGCGTACCAGCACAGAGCGCAGTGGACGCCCAAAAGTGGCTATTATTCCAGAAAACATAAAAAAATCCACAAATTGTTTATGAACGATCGCAATTTGAAGGTGCATGAGCTAGCTGAAATTGTAAAGACATCAGATGGTAGTGTTTTTACCATTTTACACGAACATTTGTGTATGCGAAAGCTCTGTGCAAAGTGGGTGCCGCGTGAGCTCACAGTCGACCAAAAACAACAACGAATCGATGCTTCAGAGGGGTGTTTGGCGCTGTTAAACCGCAATAAAATGGAATTCTATCGTCGATATGTGACAATGGATGAGTCTTCACTATTACACACCAGAATTCAAAAGAACTCCAATGATGAAGTAATCGCTGAAACTGATGCCTATTTTGACGAGAAAGAGAAATCGTACTATAAAAGTGGTATCGAAAAGTTGGAAAATCGCTATACTCTTTGTATCGCGAAGGTAACTATGTTGAATAATAAAATCGAGTTTTGTCAAAATTTTGTTTTTTCTTACTTATCATACGGTCTTATTGAATGACCTGTTAAATGAGGTTTTGTAAAAAATATATTATCAGTTGTAGTATTTAAAAAAATTCTAAGTAGTTATCGCCCTTCTTTTCAAATTAAAAGTTGTCTTGGAGATCAGTGGTGAGCCCACAAAAATATAATAATTTAATTTAAAATTTTTTAAATTTCTTCTAATTAGTGAATAAATTAGTCTGTTGATGTGTTTGATCCCTACTCGAATACTAATTAGGTTGTTGTATTGAAAATATCTTCATGAAATAATTAAAATAAAAGGCCCGGGCGTCAGCTAGTTATATATAAATGTATTTGAAGGCTTATCTGATCATTCACAGTGCTAGCTAGCCTCTGTTGTGGTTGTCTAAATACAGGCGTTGCCATCAAGTGCTGCCATCTGTTAAACTCATAGTGGCCAAATTTATAGTTATTTAGACAATTCTTTCGCCTTGGACGTGTCATATCAAATGTACCTAAAGATTGCTTTCCATGAAAAAATGAATTTGAAAATAGATTTTTTAATATCAAAATATATAATACTATAATACCTATATCTTTTTTTTGAACAAAATGTTTTTATTTTCAAATTTTTATTTACTTAATTATTTTTACAATAATTTGGGCATCGAGCAAGACTCCGTTCACATTTCCATATTTATAACAATGTCTTATACAGGGTGGGACATAAAGATCTACCACATTTTGAAGAGGTTGAAAAAAATGAAAAAATTTAACTAGAAAAAAAAATGAATATATTATGTATTATTGAAAAGAACATAAAATAAATTTTTTAGGTATTTCTTTTACAAATGCAAAAATTCAAGAAGTTTTCGAAACTTGGAATATTAGTCATTAAAATCATTATAAACATACTGTTAAAATTTGAATACGATTTACCACACCAAACATGAAATAATTGAGATTAAAAATGAATTTTTTTACTATGGTAGATTCGGAAAGGGTGGAGAAATGATCATTATTTTTTTTTCATTCAAGGACTTTCTCCATCTTGATGAAAAACTAATATTAGTTAGAATAATATATTCGGAGTAATTTTTTAAAAAAATTGAAATTATTTACCACGTAGTTTTGATAAAAAAAAAAACATATTTGGGGGATTATTTTTAGTGGAGGGAATATATGATCAATGGCTTGGAAACGATCCATTCAGAAATAGAAAATAGCAGTGTAAAATGTACAGTCACGTTAAAAAACAGAACCTAAAATTTTAACACCGTCCATATTTATAGTGGTTACGAGCCTAAAACTTTTTGTGTGGATTGTCGCGAAAGAACCTCCTTAAACATTATATCAGACGAAAAAGGATGGGGGGGGGGGGTCCAAATGAAAATTCTAGCCCTATCGATCAAACTATGTATAAAAAATTTGTTTAGTTTTTGCATTTCTAGCCTTCTGTGGGTCCACAGAATATGTATATAAAATTTGGCTGAGTTTGGTCGAAAAGGCCAGAATTCTCATTTTTGCACCCCCCCCCCCCACACACACACTTTTTTTTTGTCTTATAACAAACATATTTTTTAAAAAATTATTTTATCTTCTATTTAAAAATATTCAGTTTTTTTATAGTTAAATTTTTTGATTTACCTTACTTTTTTAGATACCTCTTCAAAATGTGAATTATATAAATAACAAAAAAATTTGTTTTTTATACTAAATTTTACTTAGGGGGCATACGAATTTTAGAAAGACTTAAGTGGGGCATGGTATAAAATTGGTTAGGAAACACCGAGGGGTGAACCGCGACCTAAAATCGTGTACACCTATTTCTACTTTCATTTCCAAATGGAAGACTCTAGATGACAATAGATTATCTAATGAATTCCAAAATAATTCCAAAGACAGTGTACATTTAATTCCAATTGCAGTTCACCTCTCGGGAAACACTGTTCTAGATAATTATCATTGCACTTAAAAGTTGGCAAATATGACAAAAATAAAAATCACATTAAAATATTAGAGCTATTCTTTGATTCAATTAAAAATTACACTTTTTGTTCTGCGCTTTTATATTAATACACTTTTCTCATTTTCTTATTAAAATGATGCGCTTGGCGAGAGGGAAGGTGTACCCCTGAGATAATAAAACCCTACCCTCGTTTTACGATGGTCTTTAAAAATATTTTTTTTTATTTAATTTGCTGACTTTTACTATCCTCTCTTCGTGTGTTTTTTTCAATTCTTAATTAACTGAAGATATATAATACGGGAATTAATTTCAACGTTTTACTACGATATTTACTATTAAATGGGAAATTCATATTGAATATTCATGGTACTTCATCGTTATTTCATTCTCATGCCCTGACACTTAAACTCTCAGGCTAATCATTTTCATCTGTTTTATTTCAATGAAGGGATTTACGGTTAATTAATACAATTTTGTGCTCTATTGTTGTATAGTTGTGAGGGGAATAAGAGCCATGACTTTAGAATAGAAAATGCGATAAATTTATTGTGAAACAGAATGGCAGAGCCTTATTACATCTTAATTATCGCCACTAGGACTTACAGCTTATTACTTATACAATTCTACCAGATTTTCAGCCACTTAGAAAAGGTTAATATTACTCTATAAGGGTTATTGTTGGATTATAATAAATATCAATCTATTTGACTCAGAAACACACATGAGTGGTCACTTGCCAAATAAACATACACATATACTATATATAATATATAAAATGGAAAAATATGTATGTATATATGTTTGTATGATCCAAACGATCTGATTGGCCAGTCCATAGCCAATGGCAAAGCGATAAATTATTAGAACGATTCTGATTGGTCAGATAGAGTTCTTGCTTAGTCAATGTGTTAAATAAATATTTCCTTATTGTTCTTTATTGTTGACTCAATTTCATTCAGCCGATTCTTTCAATACTTACAGTATCATTTTAAATTTCGATTATTAAATTGGTATGAACGAGACGCTCCCCGCCAGAGGCTAGGTCGTCGGCTAGTACTATATAATTATAATGAATATATGTATATTAGGCTGGTCCTTATTTTGGGTATTTTCGAATTTTAATGTGGACAATGGCTCATAAGGTTCGAAATAAATAAAAAAAAATTCCCCAGGTTTCAAGTCTCTATCTTAATTATAACCTGTGCCCCCAGCAACGTAAGTATCTCATCTAAATAACATGGGTTTTTTACCATTGAAAGATCAATTTTTTATTCGTGTCTATTTATGGTGGATATCTATAAATTTAAGTTTTATCAAAAAAGTGGTTCAAGTAGCCGTTTAAATCAACAAAATTTACTAAAAAATGAGTCAGCACTGGTTACCATTATCAAATTAATATAAAACTTTGTTTAACTTATAGCAAATTTAATCTAGTTTAAAAATGTATAGAGTGGTCTTTGTCGAAAAAATGCTCCTTCATGGTCAAAATGGGGAAAAATCGAAAAAAGTTCGACTTTTAGGGATATTCCAAAGTGATCCCGGAGGGTGTATTATGACAGGCACTAGTACCAGTTCTACTTAACCTAAATACATGAAATTGTTATTATTTTACGCGTAATTTAACGAGCTTTAATTTATTTAATAAAAATCCTTTTGATTTGATAAGCTGTTTTAGATTTATTTAAGAAAAACTAAAAAAATTCCAAAATTTTCTCATTTTGAGGCGTGTAGAAAAATTTCCATAACACAGATTTGAGGGAAAACTTAGGGTAGTAATAAAGGTATTCCAGCAATAAAATCTTTACCGAGAATTATATCCCTGTTAAAATCGTAAATCGTCAATTCTTCCCAGAAGGATTTAAAGAGAGAGGCTTGTCTCTAAATCTGTATTGTATTTTGTTTTCAATTTAAGGTAGTTTTTCCGCCAAATGCGTATTCTTAGGATTTTTTTGAAATTTAGACAGATTATTATTTAAACACTTGTGCATCGATTGGTGGCAAAACGAAATTTATGAACAATACAGTTCCGGAGATATTAAATTTCAAAAATCGAGTTTTTCATGCTCTTTAACATTGCACTCTACGGGATATCGACAAATTTACATACATATTTAATTATATTTAAGAAACCCTTCTTACCATTTTTATAAAAAACTAAACCAACATTAAACAATAACCAATACAAATTTTAAGATAATTTTGATTCATAGTTACAACACAGTTTCTGAGATAATAATGAATAAATAATGAAAAATGTATAAAAAAAATTGTGACTAAAACCAATTTGGCAACAGCGTATTTATTTAACCAGCGAAATATGCATGCGCTAGATTTTTTCAAAATTATAATTTTCATAAGGTGTAATGTAGGCGTTGATTACATTTGTTAAAAAATAACAAAACGATTTTTATAGAAATAAATTGACCTTTAATATGTAATTTATCTGACATTTCTATGATATAAATATTCAATCTCTTACAATGGTGCCAGATTTGACAAACGAGCACGGGATTGGCTAGAATTGCTACATAAACAGCAAAAAGTTTTGGGCTTATGAACTAAGAATCCTTATTGTCTGTTCTATATACTCTAGAATTAACTTTTTGCTAGTATTGTCGCGAAACAACCACCTTAAGTGCATTTTGTTATAAAAGCCTGTTTTCGAAAAAAGTTTTTTTATTATAAAATTTTTATCTTGTGCCATTATATTCACTAATAAAATTGATTTAATGATTAATTATTTATTTGTTCATAAAATAATGATTATATGAATATTCAAATAAATAAATACGTAAAATAGAACAGACGAGAGATTGTATCTTTAAAGTAGATTTTGCCAATAATGATTTAGCACAGAGAGAGTGGTGAGATAGGGGCCCGAATATATATAACATCAAAAGCCCCATTAGTATATATTTACAAGGTATAATTAACCCCTTAATATCGATGGCACTTCCGCTGGTTCACAAATAAGAAATCTTCTAAATAGTCTTTAATTGGAATCCGCCATTCATTCGTTGTTTATTTATTTATTCAATTTCTTCCTTTTATTCTTTGAATTAACTTCACTCCGAGAATAAAGAATTGGTTGAGATTTCTTTGAATTAATTAAATATGTTATTCTTAGTTGATAGAAATCAGCCCTTAGACGATTTCTATTGAGATCAGAAAATAAACGATTATCGTTTCTTATTATTCAACACGCACTCAATTAGCCAATTTCGTTCACGAATTTTACAATATTTATTCCCACAAATGCATAATTAAAGTAATAGGAGATGGAATTACTTTTGATGTCTCTCAAAAGTGAGTTCTAGTAGACGATTACAACAAACTCATCAAATTATACTTATTACAAAGCTTTCATATTATTCGGTTCAGCGAATTTCATGCCAGCAATTCTACATAAAGTTGGAGTAAAGGTTGAATTTATAGAATTTAGTTTCATTTCGAAACGTTCATGGAAAAATATAGATTTATATTATATGGTACACTCGGAATGTTTGCTAGGTAGACTTCATAATTTAATTCATTCTAATTTTAGGGATCGTAGAGAGTGAGTACTCTTTTAAGAACCCTGTTAAGATTAATAGAGATTGTGGTGTTGGTGCAAGGTTAAACATCTTTAATAAAGATAAAAGTAAATAAATATTATATGAAATATTTATTTACTATGAATTAGGATCTCTAGGTCCCTTGTTTCAAATAAAATTTTAAATTAAATTAAATTAAAATTTAATGTGAAACTAGTGACCTAGAAATCCTAACCCATAGTAAATGAATATTTCAAATAATATTTATTTACTTTTATCTTTACCCTTGTTAAGTAGAAAACTACAAAAGTGATAAACGTTCTATGTTAGAGTAAAATTCAGACCACAGGGGGGCCTGTATACCCTTTGTATACGTTACATATTTTTTTGAGAGTGCAAGAGTTAAATTTTTTCGCTTTAAATCAAAACAAATACCGTACTGATCTTTCTAAATTCTTTTGTATTAGACTCGATAAAAATAGCTTCGAAATTAATAGTTTATTTTTCTATGAAAATTATAAATTTATACTACAGGGGGGGGGGCCATTTGAATACGTTCCAGATTTTTTAGAGGGTGTCAGAGTTAAATTTTTTTGCATTATTTCAAAACGAATACCGTATATCCCTCCTAAAATCAAATCTGGGTGTGCTATTGAAAGAAGAGACCATAAAAAATTATCTCAAGAAAGGACTCCGCGGGTGACAAAGGTTGAAGAACACTGATTTAGAGTAATATAAATAGTTCAAAAATACTTTGAAAAAAAAATACGGTAAATCTTCCCTCGATGAATTTGACAACAAAAACTCGGCATATGGTACATTTTGATTCAGATGTTTTTTAATATAACAATGAGCGTAAAATTAAAATTAAAATTTCATTTTATTAAATATATTTCACCTAGAATACCATTCCCCCTTAACAAAATAACAATTAGCGGTCAATCAATTACTTAATTTAATTTATAATTTAATTTATGTTTTATAGATGCATGGCTGCAAGTCTACACACGTCTAGTATTCCTCCCCTCTGCCTTCCCCTCCAGCCCCTCTTTCACGGTCACCTGCCGACTCCAATTAGTACTCGACGACTCCTGTTCAGGTCACCATCTCAAATTCGGCAGCTGAATATATTTTCATCTATTTGGGTTATATATTGGTTCAAGAAATTGAAAAGCTATCAAATGCTAAGGTAACTTATCCTCCTACCTTCTGAATCAATTATCTTAGCATCCTAAAAGTTTTAAATTGATTATATTACTTTTTAATTTTATTCCGGTATGCTTAGCAAACAAATGCAGAAATAATCGAATCTTATATAGAATGTTCACGAACGGTTGCTGTTAATGAGAAGAAATTTGGTAAAACGGCTTAAATTAATATTAGGCATCTTTGTGCTAAGCTTTAGTTTTCTAGCTTTACTTAAGAAAAAATTAGAAATTAGCCAAAATATGCAAATTGGTACCGATTCTTAAAAAAAATTTCACTTCCAATTTAGTTGATTTTTTAGTCAGGGTAGACTAATTATATCTTTTGATTTAATACGATATAATCAAATAATCTTAACTCATATTTTAAAATTCGTGAATTGAAAATCTTTTCCCATACAATGAGATTTAAGATTTAATCAATCGATTTCTTGGTTATTAATTAAATAATTTTACAAATTATTATTTTCCATGATAATAGTAGTGAGGAGAATACTTGGTAAATATTTTTCATATCCAATTGTTAATGCATATTTAATTTCCCAGAGCTCCGATACAAGTTCTAACTTGTTTAGCGAAATGATGCCAGAAGCGCCCAAATCTCTCTGAGCATTCTATGCATTCTTCCCTTGGTCGAGGTAGAAAATATTAATTTAGTTAAAATGATCTTTTTAATATAATATTATTTCCCTTTCGATAAATTCATTGCAAATCTATTTAGTCAAAGCGAATAAATTTATCTATTTTAATTTTCCTATTTCATGAATATCTACAGATTATGGTGGAGTGAAAAAAGTAAAATCAAAAATTTGTATGCGGAAAAGTTGTCTAATACAAAGTCTATTTATAATACAAAATCTCAACTAAATCAAATTCTATTTTAAGGTGCCCCTTCAAGTGTGTATTGCGCCGGCTCGTCGAGAATGCAATTTTGACGCTGACTGATGATATTTCTCTGAAAACCACCGAAAATAATTCTTAAGAAAAAAATAAAAACCGACTTCAAAAAATTAAATGCAACAAATAAAATACACTAAAAGGTATAAAATAATTATTATCTTATTTAGTTACAACTAAACGACGAAATATTAACATGAAATTACTTTTTGAAGTCGGTACCAAACAAACTATACCTATAAGCGAGCATACCCTCCAATCGTACTAAGTAAGATCCGTCGAGTGCGATTCATAAAAGGTATATGTTTGGCACCGACTTCAAAAAGTAATTTCATGTTAATATTTCGTCGTTTAGTTGTAACTAAATAAGATAATAATTATTTTATACCTTTTAGTGTATTTTATTTGTTGAATTTAATTTTTTGAAGTCGGTTTTATTTTTTCTTAAAAATTATTTTTATTTTTCTCTTTTTAGTGATGTTATTAATAGTGATCATATCATCAGAACTTGACGAAATTAATATGGCACCATCCCTAAGATACCCCCTTTCCAATAAAAGAAGAATAATCGAAATCGGCTCATAAATAAAGAAGTTAGGCCTTAACAAACCTAACAAAAAAGGTCTAATAAATAAAAAAAATGGGACCAATCGGAAGGTAGACTGAACCCAATGCAAATTTTTTTTCAAAATCGGTTCACAATTGGCGGATATGAGGTAACATAGGCACAAAAAAAAAAAAAAAAAAAAAAAAAAATCAGTCAAATAGAGAACCTCCTCCTTTTTTGAAGTCGGTTAAAAATGCACATTTCACAAGCTCGAAATAATTTTAATCGTCGTTAAGCATTCCAAATAAGAGTTGTATGAATTTTCGACGGCTTCTGGCTGGTGCTGAATTTTTGAGGGACTAAAAACTACGAAAATTGTGGAATTTTTTCATATTTTGCTTATAACCCGAAAATCATGCGTCCTACAGAAATTTTTTTCTTATCAAAATGAAAGAGCATAACATTAGGCGTCGAATAATCTACTTATAACTTAAAATTTCTTCAGCCGTTTAGCCACAATTGATCGTCAAAATAGGCAATTTTTACCAATTTTTACCAAAGTGAATTATGCTCATTAGGTAGTCACAAGAAACATCTCCTCAAATTTTTGCGTCGCCCCAGGATTGTTACCAATTGGCTAAAAAACGAGATTGGCAATCATTCATCTTAATTGGACAACGGTAACCCGTGCTGCAATGAAGTTGAAAAAATTGCAGTTTTTCATTCATAAAATGAAAACCACCCATCCTAGAAACTTGATTGTTGTCTCATTTCTAAGAAATGTTGTTGTCTTGAAGTTTTACTTGAGCCAATTTTTTGTTAAAACTTTTAGATTTGAAGATATCCAGAATTTTCCAAGACAACACATGATCCGACCTTATTGGGGCACGTGTTACCGTTGTCCAAGTAAGATGAAACTTTGCCAATATCATTTTTTAGCCAATTGGTAACTATTATGGAGTCAGCGACGCAAAAATTTGAAGAGATGTTTCTTGGGACCACCTGATGAGCATAATTCACTTTGGTAAAAATTGCCTATTTTGACGATCGATTGTGGCCAAACGGCTGAAGCAATTTTAACTTATAAGTAGATTATTCGACGCGTAATGTTATGCTCTTTTTCTTGATAAGAGTAAAATTTGCCGTTGAACCCATGGTTTTCGAGTTATAAGCAAAAATCTGAAAAAATTCCCAAATTTTCGTGATGGCAAAGGGGCACCTTAAGATTGCATTGTAGGAAGTTCAAATTTCACACACATGATTACACTTGTAGGTGGCAACTTTTTCGCATACGGCTTAATAAATTGAGAAAAAAAAATTTTGGAGGAGGAATCGGAGAAAGAAGAACCTTGTGGAAGAGTCTGAAGAAGAGAAGAGGTCAGATGATGGGGCACACACTGAGACATGGGGGACTGCTTAGGGATATCTTGGAGGGGAGGTGGGAAAGAAAAGGGGAAGGGGAAGACCCAGATTAGAATATTTCAACCAAATAATTGGGGATATGGGATGCCAGACATTTAGAGAGGTTAAACAGCTGGCGGGGGACAGAGTCGAGTGGAGACGGATTGTTGCATCAAACCAGTCTTAGGACTGTATACTCAATGATGATGATGGAGGAGGGGCTTTTTCGCTCCACTCTAGCACATATAGTGAAATGTTAAAAATAAAAAAAATAAAAACTATTAATAAAAGAAAATTGAAATTTTTTTTATCAATTTATATTGAAACACTCACTATTTAATAATTACTTTAATTAAGAAAATAACTATTAACCCGAAGATGAATAGAAACTGATAGATCGATTTCTCGACCCAAAACTCTCTAATTTGTGATTACTTATTCTTGAAATCGTTATAGTTGTTTTAGTCGTTATAGACGTTTTCAAAATAAAAGAACATAGTAATTATTAAATAGTGGGTGTTTCAAAATAAATTGAAAAAGAAATTTTTAATTTTCTTTTATTAATTGATTTTTTTTTTTTAATTTTTAACATTTCACTATGTACTATATATTATATAATTTTCGTTCATTTAATAAGGTTAGAAGATAGATCACAATAAAACGGTTTGCTATATTGTTTCTGTAAAATTTAAAAAAAATTCACAGACCAATAGAAAAAATTACATATTTTTTCAATTGAATCATTCATTATTAATAGAATTTCATCCTTGTTTAAAAAATTATTAGATAAATAAAATTAAAAACTCGGCATTTCAATCTATTATAAATTTAACGTAATGAGAAAAAAATAGTTAATCTTTCGAGAAAATATATAAATTTCAAAAAATACTAGGTACAAGTCTGAATTGTTCTTAATATAAATTGAATAATTTTATGAACATGTTTTGGTCATTTATCAAAGATATTAATAGATAAGTTTATATTGCATGTAGGAGGGTTTTGTCCCCTCGGGAGTCGAACCCAAGCACTAGTATGCTTTCCGGGCAACTAGTCCAGACCCTTGAGACACTTACCTCCAAACATGCAATATATAACAAAAGCCACTCATTTTCACTCCATTCAACTCGATTGGAATAGTAAAAATTAATGCTTAACTGAAATAAAGATTCAGCATCGGACCAATGCGAAGGCAAATTTATGTAAAGAATTGAGTATCTATTTGAGAAAGAAAGATTGAGTTTTTTCTCAAAATCAACTTGTGACATGAATCAATTAATTTTATGAACATGTTTTGGTCATTTATCAAAGATATTAATAGATAAGTTTATATTGCATGTAGGAGGGTTTTGTCCCCTCGGGAGTCGAACCCAAGCACTAGTATGCTTTCCGGGCAACTAGTCCAGACCCTTGAGACACTTACCTCCAAACATGCAATATATAACGAAAGCCACTCATTTTCACTCCATTCAACTCGATTGGAATAGTAAAAATGGAGGTAAGTGTCTCAAGGGTCTGGACTAGTTGCCCGGAAAGCATACTAGTGCTTGGGTTCGACTCCCGAGGGGACAAAACCCTCCTACATGCAATATAAACTTATCTATTAATATCTTTGATAAATGACCAAAACATGTTCATAAAATTAATTGATTCATGTCACAAGTTGATTTTGAGAAAAACTCAATCTTTCTTTCTCAAATAGATACTCAATTCTTTACATAAATTGAATAAGTTGTTTTCTAATAATTCTAATTTTCTCTAGGCCGGCCCGTTATCAGCTCGGCGCGCGCCTCCGATCACCCGCTTGGGCTATGGTACTTGACCCAGTCGCTCGAGAACGCTTCAGCCAGGTGCAGGCAGAGACCACGCACTTGGAAGAATTAAATCAGTTTGCCATTCGGTAAGTAATTATTAATAATTATTTTATATCTAATGCAAGAATACTATTCACTATTAACATCTTTGGGAGTTTATTTTTATATTTTCAAATATCTTTCTAATAATTCTTTTTTTTTATCTTCCTAACCATGAAAGTTTTAATTTATTAGATATTTTATTTATTTATTTATTTATTTTTTAACAAAAAAATATCATCACTTAATATTATATGAAATATGTTCTTAGGCACACAATGGTTAGCTATCAATGGTTGAGTATAATGGTTAGAAAGCCCAGGGTAATGAAAATAAAATACAGTAGAGTCTCACTAATCCGGCACTATTAAATACTAGGGGGTGATTATTGGAATGTTTGGATTACTGGATTGTATAGAAAAATGCATAATAAATAAAATAAAATAAATTTCCCCCGGTATGGGTAACAAACGGATACCAAATCGCGGGGGAGGGTCTCGGATTTTTTGACGTGCCTGTTTATTGAAGTGCCGGTTTAGTGAGGACCTACCCTAATAATAATAATATTAAATGAATTTAACTTTAAAGGACATCATAGATATTAGTTGAAATATTTTTACATTGATTATCAGAGAAAAAATCTATAGCTATAATACTTATATATGTTGCATGTCAGAGAGAGATTTGTCTTAAGGGTTTGGCTACTGGCCCGGCAAGCTTAGTTAGCGCTTGGGTTCGATTCCTAAGGGGACGAACCTCTCTGATATGCAATGTAAAAATATTTCAACTAATATCTATGATGTCCTTTAAAGTTAAATTCATTTAATAATATTATATACTGGGTTGATTTTTTAAATAATTTCCATCTTTTTTCAAAAAAAGACACCCAAAAAGATACTTAAATCTTTGTTTTCAATAATAATAATAATAAGTATGTTATAATGAAAGGCAGTCCAAATTATTTAAAAAATTTTTATTCATATTCCGACGTTTCGAAGACCTTGTCTCTCCTTTTTCATGGTATTGAATAGTTATTGATGGGTGAGTATAATTCGGCTCCCATTTGTCTCTCTTTTCAGTGATAACAACAATATTACAATATTTTTCACCATTATATCATTAGTTGACTAAGTACACTTATGATATAATGGTGAAAAGTATTGTAATATTGTTGTTATCACTGAAAAGAGAGACAAATGGGAACCGAGTTATACTCACCCATCAATCACTATTTAATGCCATGAAGAAGGAGGGAAAAAGTCTCCGAAACGTCGGAAATTGAATAAAAATAAAATTAAATAATTTATGGACTGCCTTTCATTATAACCTACTTATTTCGTTTACCAGTCCGTCTTTCTAAGAAAATAAATAAAATTTAATAATAATAATAATAATATTTTAATGTAATTTTTATAATTTTAAAATACTTGGCGTTTAAAAGAATCTTTCTTTCTTCCTTTACTGGGTTTAAAAATGAAGAAATCTTGTCTCCTCTATCAGAGTTGGTTTTGGTATTGTAAAGTACCAGAGAATCAAAAGAAGTAGAGAAAAATCCTTGAAACGTCTATTTTTAAAGTGTTGAAAATTACATTCAATAAAAACAATTTTAGAAAATTTTTTGGATTGGTTTATTGTTACCCTGTGGGAGGACTTTCCTATTTATCATCATTAATACCATGTACATGAATATAGTATTCACACACACAAGCTATTTTTTTTTTTTTTTTTTTTATTTAAAATTGACCTTGTCCGTTAGAACATTTGGTCAGTGATACATAAAATACATATTTTTACAAAATTTTATATAATTGTAATGTTAATTAGGTACATAAGATTTACAAGCTAAAAGTAAGAAACATACATTATTTTAAGTATTTTTTTTCAAATTACATTTCTACTGTTTATGCAATTAATTAATTTTTCCTAAAGAAATTATGTATCTAACAATATATCTACTTAAGTCATCGTTGCGGTTTAAATAAGAAAGAAGTATTGTCATATTTGTTGGAAGTTCTATTTTTCTTTGGATTGTTGTATAGAAGCGTTCAATTTTGTTGATATTGTTTGCGCATCCCAAGTAAAAGTGATTGATATCCCCAATCGTGGATCCATCACAAGAACAAAAAGGATTCTCTCGAAGACCTATTCTGTACATATGAGCTGGGGTAGTAGCATGGCCTATTCTCAGCCTAATTAGTTGTACAGTTATTTTTCTAAACAGCTTGATATCATCAAACCATGGTCTTTTTGGTATATTAGGCTGTATGTTGTATAGATGCTTCCCTTTATTTAGAGCTGTATTCTTCCAGAAGGATTGCCATTCTGTATTTGTTTCATTTTTTATTATGACTTTTATGTCTTTTATTGGCAATTCTATTTCAAGTAATTGGCCTTGGAGTGAGGCTAAATAGGCCAGCTTATCCACTCTTTCATTATTCCTAATACCTGAGTGACTTGGGATCCAGAGTAGCGCTATCTCCTTATTCATATAATGGCACTCCAATATATCATTGACTATATTTAGTATAAGGTATGATGGATTTTTGTTTTTTGGAAAACCATTTATCGAATGTATGATGCTGAGGGAATCTGTACAAATGAGGCATTTATTTTCAAAGTTTTCTTGTTTAAAGAATTTTATAGATTCCCATACTGCGAGACATTCAGCCGTAAATATTGAAGCATCTTTCGGGATTTTAAAAGTTTTACTGGTATTCCTTTGCGGGCACATAAAAGCAGATCCAACCAAACTCGTGTCAGAGCTTTTAGATCCGTCAGTGTAAATTATACAATAATCAACAAAATGAGTTCGGACATGACTAAGAAATAAAGTATTAAGATCAGGTGTATTAGCAGAATAAGGAAGAGTATACGTTTTAATTTTAAAATTTTGTATAGAATAATTAAATGTATATAAACCAAATTTTGGAAAAATTTTAAAATTAGGCATAGTATCTTGGACATGAAGAGTACTATTTACATATGAAAATTTAATGTTTTGAATTCTACGAGTAGTAAATAAATTTTGAATTCTTGATATTGACTCTAACACTAAACAGTCATTTATAGCAATTTTTTTAATAATATAATTTTTACATATAGAATTTCTTCTTAGATATAGGGGCATTTCTTTTGCCTCTGTAATTAATGCATTTGTAGGTGAAGATTTGAGGGCTCCTGTGCATTGTCTTATACATCTGTATTGGATTATATCTAATTTGTTAGTAATTGTTTTGGCGGCATTGTGAAATAATGGACAACCGTAATCCAAATGGGGTCTGATAAAACTTCTATATATTAGTAAACATGTTGCAGGATCTGCTCCCCATGTTGTATTGCATACTGTTTTGAGAAGGTTAATTTTTCTTTCACATTTTTCAATAATGTAACTTATATGAGTTTTCCAATTAAGCTTGCTATCCAAGTACAGACCCAAAAATTTTACCGAAGGCTTGACACATATGTTTAAATTATTGATACTTAAGGATGATGGAATATCAACTCTATATTTTCTGGTGAAAATTACAGAAGTCGTTTTATCTGGCTCTAAGTCAAGTCCTAATTCGTTTAGCTTTGCACTTAGATTAGAAATGGTTTCTGATAGACGGTCTGTGTTTATTCCAAGTGAATGTGAAGTTGTATATAGGCAAACATCATCCGCATATTGTAGTATTTTAACTTCTGGGGTTGTACATTCTTCTAATTCTCTTGTGTAGCACATATAGAGTAATGGCGCCAAAATCGTTCCCTGACCGATTCCCTTTGATATTCTTCGAGGGCCTATTTGCAGATTTTTATTGTGGATAAAAATTGTCCGAGAATGGGTAATATTTGTAATGATATTGACTATATTACTTGGCATTTTCATTTTAATCAATTTACATGCTAAAATATCTACATTGATATTATCAAATGCCCCCTTAATATCAATGAATATTGCAGTAGTAATTGCACGATTTAAAAAACCAAAATGAATATCATTATTTAAAATTGTAAGATTGTCTAGAGTGGTTTTACCTTTTCTAAAACCATTTTGACTGTTGCCCAGTAAATTATTATTTTCCAACCACCACTCAATTCTATTTTTTAAAATTATTTCAAATATCTTTCCCACACATGAAGATAGAGTAATAGGCCTATATGATGAGGCTTTTTTAAGATCTTTACCCGGTTTCGGAACCATTATAATCTTATGAGTGGTCCATGAACTAGGTAAATTATTATTTAGAAAAAATTTGTTAAATAGTTCTAGAAATTTTAGTTTAATGGGCTGAGGGAGTTCTTTTAACATTGTATATGAAATATTATCAAGCCCAGGAGAGGAATCTTTTTTTGAATTCAAGGCGTTTGTAAATTCATTATAATTAAAGGCACTAGAAAGAAAATCAGATGAAAATTCATTTTCATGGAAATAATTTATTTTTGATTCCACAGAAGGTGTTGATATTATATCTGCAAATTCCTCAATCAGATGATCTGTACTTGAGTTGTAAGTTATTGGTATATTTTTCAACAATTTTATTTGCTTCCATATTTTATTGTTTGGTGTATCCTTATTGATATTTGTACAAAATTCTTTCCATTTTGTTCTCTTTTTGTACTTAAATAGCCTTTTAACTGAACAGTCAGATTTTTTATAATTTAAATAATTTTCATAATTTATACATTTTGTGTAATTTTTAAATTTTAACTTCCTTTCCTTGTTGGCAATCGTACATTCATTATCCCACCATATTGGAGAGGATTTGTCAATATATTTATTTGATTTAGGAATTGGCGTTGATAAAATGGCAGCTTGTTGAATACTTGAACATAACTGATTATATATTTCTTCATCTGAATCTGTGGCCTTTGTTTGTAAATGAATATTATTATTTAAAATAGATTTGTATTTCTCCCAATTTATTTTCTTAAAATTGATTTTTTCTTTAAAATTTCTTGGGGTTTTGTTGCAAGAGTAGTTGTATTTAGTTAATATACCAAAATGGTCGCTGCCTAATGGTTCTCTATATATCTCCCAAGAAAGGGAGGGTACAAGTAAAGGGCTGGAAATGGTTAGATCTAAGGGTGAAGAATTTCGAAACGGATGTGGTAACATAGTGTTGCTACCGTCATTTAATATAACAAAAGAGTAGTAATCGATGTTATCTATCATATTTTTACCCGCTTGGTCTTCAAAAGTGCAACCCCAAGCCGGTGAATGAGAGTTAAAATCACCACAAATAATACAATCTCCAGTTAATTGATTAATTAATGCTTGCCAATTATGTAGCTTAATAATAGTCTGTGGTGGTGAATAAATGGAAATTATATTAATATTTTTTGTATCTGGTAATGAAATTTCAATTGCTACAACTTCAAAATTAATATTATTCATATTGATATTTGTTTTTTTATGCGGTATAGAGTTTTTTACTAGAATGGCGACTCCGCCATAACCATCCGGTCTGTCCTCTCTATATATTGAGAATCCAGCTCTTGTAAATATTTGTGTTGGCTTAAGCCAAGTTTCAGAAAGAGCTACGATATCTATATTTAATAGTTTTATTACATTCTCTAGAGACTCCTTATTAGAGTTAATGGATCTACAATTCCATTGAAAAATATTCAGGTGTTTTTCTTCTATATTCCTATTATTAGCCATTTTTTTTTTATTTTTATTAATAGATAAATTGAATATAATATATGTGATTTTATTTGTTTATTTATTTTTCTTTGGAATTTTATATATATATATATATATCTTTTTTTTTTTTTGTATAATAGTAAAAATTTCTTTGGAAAAGATAAAATATGAGATTAAAATATCTATTTTTTTTTTTATTTTTTAAATATAATATATCAGTTATAAAATGTGTTTAAATTTTAAAATCAAATATTTCTTATATATTTTCAATTTGTGATATTTCGTTTTCTTTTAAATTATCATTTGTGTTTAAAGGATTTTCAGGATGTAATGACGTCGATTCTTGACTTTGATTATCAATTACAGAGGATGTATTGTTATTTTTTTCATTAATTAAGTTATGATATTGGGGTGGATTATTATTTTGAGGGAGAGGCGAAGAATCATAATTGATTTGTGATGTTGGTAAATTAAATGTATTTTTTTGTTGTTGGTGGGGATTTTTTTCCTTTCTGTAAGATATTTTTAAAATTTTTCTTTGATTTGGATTTTCTTCTTTTTGTTTTACAACTAAATTTCTTTTTTTATTTTGCATATTTGTTCTCATTTGTGAGTAATTAATTGAGTTATTACTAGTCACAGATGGGAAGCTGTTATTATCAAATACCAATGGAGGGCTTGGAATTGTAGTTAACGCATTTGAGAAAGGCCTATATCGAACTGACTGTGAGGCTTCTTTGTACGAGTAGTTTTTTTCAACCATCAACTTTTTAATTTTTTTTTGTATTTCAAATTCCGGACATTTTGATAAATCTGTTGCTAGGTGTTCATTTTTGCAAAAAAAACAGGATGGTATTGTTTCTACGCATTCCAAATGATCATGGCCCCTTGAGGAGCACTTGGAACACCTAACAACCCCTGAATGGCAATTTCTAAATCTATGTCCGTATAATAAGCACCGGGTACATTGATTTACTTTCGGAATATATGATTCAACTACTGCTCTCACTGAGTGAATCTTTATATATGCAGGAAGACGTTGTGTCCGAAAAGTTAATTTAACAGTAGTTGAAGGAATATATTTAACATTTTCAGAATCATCTCCAAATCTATCTTTATTTATCCGGTTTAATCTTTCAGCGTTTATAATTTTATAATCAGACAAACAGATTAGATCACATAAAAAGTCTTCTATGTCTATGTCTAATGGGACATTTTTCACTATTCCTTGTTTAGTTGTGAGAAATAAAGGAATATATGCATAATAGTTATTTTTTTGAAGAATTAATTCTTGGACAAAATCATTGGCAGCTGGTGCCTGCTGAAATTCTACTCGAATTTTAAATTTATTTAGAGCGCTTATGCACATTATTTGTGAATTATATTTTTGTAAATTATTAAAAATAAATTTGCCAAAATTCATTGGGTGTTGGCCTAGAAGTGTTGATTTTACAGATTTATTCTTTTCTGCAAGTGAGCCATCTGAATTCAGAACTTCTGTTTCTATCTCAGTAAATGATTTTTTTTCAACAAAAACAAAATATGGGCCACAATCAGCCATGCCATATCTATTTACATATGGGGTTTTTTGTTCATTATTGTGTATGGGGCCGGGGGGAGGCTGTCCCGTATCTTCGGTCATATTTACTTGGGGTTACCACGCCAAGTGCGTGGGCCCCGATTTAAAAGGATATTATCAATATAAGAAAATAATTTAAAATTAATAATAAGCAAATGATATTGGGATATAAGAAAAATATATAGATGAGTATATATATATATGAAGAATAAAAATAAAATAGCTTATCTGAGCGGACTTCGCACGGAGATGCACACTGTTCAAAGACTGGACTCAGAGTGACACAAGCTATTTATTAAATATATTTTCAATTTATCATATAGCAATGTTTTTATTAATTACATTATTTGAATTTTCTTTATAATTTGATTTTTTTGATGATTTCATCTAATAAAATCCTCTCTCAATGAAAGTCATGATTATATATGATATTTCGGTTTCAACGGGTTCCATTAATAATGCTACTTACTAAATTATTAAAAAAAAAATCATCACTTGAAATAGCAAGTTGAAAATTTTAATATTCGAATATGAGTTGATTTCTTTTATGAGCTTGATCACGCGACTCATGTTTAAATTTTGACTTTTTTTTAATGGTCGGTTAAAAGAAAAATGATGACATGTATTCTGTATATAGTTAAAGTTTAAAAAAAAATAGATTCAGTTCTTTTTACAAATATTTCGTATAGAGAGCTGTTTCGAATATGATCAAATCATTTAATTAACATTTCACTGTAATTAGTTTAGTTATTATATGGTAATTATAATATAATAAAATGACATTACCGTTATTTGATATCTTAATCAATTTTATTTAAATAATATATTTTTCTTTCAATGCAAATTTTCCGAGTATTTTTGACACGATTAAGTTTATCTAGGTATTTTAAAAAAGAATCAAATATTTTCAGAGTGAATTATTGTAGATGCGCCTTCTGATTTCTCAATTTCTTTCTTTTTAAATATAATTTAATCAGGACAGATTACTTTATATAAAATAAAAATAATTTTTATTAAAAGAAACAGTAGATAACTTCTGGTTTCTATAGGAATTGATAAAAATTTTACTTCTGAAAAAGAAATTATTGATTACTAATAAATAAATTTATCTTTTTATGAGTATTTTGAATAAATACAATTTCATTTCATTTCTATTAAACATAATTCAAGGTAACTAAAAAATTAAAAAAAAAATCGTAATTATTTTAAGGCTTTGTTATGATAAAAGAATAAATATTAGGGGGTGCTTATTTAAGGTATTTTCAGATTTTTGCAGAGGATCATATATGGTTCGAAATAAATAAAAAAAAAATATCCCCAAAGTTTCAAGTCTCTATCTCAATTTTAACCTTTGCCGAACAGCGATGCAAGTTTCCCATCTAAATAACATGGGGGTTTTTTGTCATTGAAAGATCAATTTTTTATTACAGCCAAAGTAATTCTTCAAAAATTTAATACTCTGTAGACTTTATCCTTATTATAGTAGCTATCCGTCAGAATTTTTACAGATTTTTAGCTATTATAATTTTGGAGTCTATAACTTAGTAACACAAAGATATAGCAGTATTTTATCTAGCTGTAACTCCAAAACTATAATAGCTAAAAATCTGTAATAATTCTGATGGATAGCTAGTCTTATACGGATAAAGTCTATATTTTTTGAACCATTACTTTGGCCGGAATAAAAAATAGATATCTTAATGCCAAACTCTCATTAGATGAGAATCTTACATCGCTGGGGGCACAGGTTATAATTGAGATAGAGACTTGAAGGTTGGGGGATATTTTTTTATTTATTTCGAACCATATGAGCTATTGTCAGCTTAAAAATCCGAAAACACACAAAATAAGGACCACCCTAATATGCACATATTCATTATAATTATATAGTATATGTGTATGTTTATTTGACAAGTGACTACTAATGTCTGTTTCTGAGTCAATTTGATTGAGATTTATTATAATTCAACAATAGCCCTTATAGAGGAATATTAAGCTTCAAAAATATCCCCCAAATTTTAAGTTTCTATATCAATTATAACCTGTACCCCCAGCGATGTAAGTTTCTCATCTAAAAAACAAGGCGTTTTTGCCATTGAAAGATCAATTTTTTATTCCGCCCAAGTAATGGTTCAAAAAATTTGAAACTTGTTAACTTTATCCTTATAATAGTAGCTATCGCTAAAATTTTTTTACAGATTTTTAGCTATTATAATTTTGGAGTCTATAACTTACTAACACTAAGATATAGCAGTATTTTAGCTGTAACTCCAAAATTATAATAGCAAAAAATATGTAAAAATTTTAAATGATAGGTCCTATTATAAGGATAAAGTTTAGAGAATTTCTAATTTTTTGAATAATTGGTTTACCAAGAATAAAAAATTGATATTTCAATGCCAATAACGCCAGGTTATTTAGATGGGAGACTTCATCTCTGTGCGGCACAGGTTAAAATTGAGATAGAGACTTGGAACTTGGGGATCTTTTTACTTTATCCAATGCGAAGCATGGGAAAAAGTATTGGAATCGCTCTCGAGGCAAGCGCGACTTCAAAGGGTCCTCAGGTAAATACTACGGAACCCATAGACTCAATTAAGGTCACAAATTGAAGTATTCAATGAGATTGAATTTTAGCACGTGACGGTTTTGCCAAAAATTACCTGGAATCACGTCGAGAGGCCAAAAAGTGCCATTTTTTTTTGGAAGTGCGTGCGGATGGATGTACATATGTGTGTTATCGTTTTTTTCGTCCACGATTTTTTCCACACCTTTACGCTGATTGAAATGAAATTGAAAACCTACCATTAGTTTAACAAAATGAAGCGCTGATTAGTTTTTGGTACATATCGGTCCACAAACATTAGTACTTTATTTCAGTACTTTTTTAGTTTTTTCTAAATATCTTGAAAATGACTTAACCAATTTTGATGAAATTTAATATCCTAATTAAGTACCTTGGGGACCACAAAAAAGATTAAATAAAGTTTTTAGTAAAATTATATTTTAATGTACTTTACTCAAGAACATATTAATATTTCAAATGAATTTGGATAAAGTTTAGCAACGATCCGTTGCAGTTTATTTTCATTTATTTCTCGGTGGGTGTATGTGTGAGTTACTAAAATAGCCAGTAAACCAATAGATAAATTAATCATTTAAATCAAATGAATTTTAGCCAAGATTTCGAAAGCGTTTCAAAGATCTTATTAAATATGTTTCATTCAATTCAGAGAGCATTTCATACCCTCATCAGTAGAATTTCACTTTTTTGGTAAACAACTCAACTACCAAAGCATCAAATCTGGAAAACTACTTTTTTATTGCGAATTATATTAAAATTTTTGTGATATTCTTGATTATAATGACGGCCAAATCCCATCTTAATTGATTATAGACCCTGAAGAAGGAGGGATAAAACCTCCGAAACATCGGTTTTTAAATAAAAGTCGATCTGTGTCGTAGGACACCGGATAGGAACGAAGTTCCTTATTATAAAAATATTAATTTTAAGTTCTATTCTAGGTATAAAGAAAAATAATTATTCGGGTATACATTTTTTATTATGATTTTTTTATCGATAAAAAGCAAAGAAACTACTTTATAAAATTATCTTAACACCTTTATTTTATTTACAATGATTTATAAAAATATATAATATATAATAATAATAATATACAAAAAGAAACAGGTATTTATATGAATAATAATAATTAAGCCTAATTATGTTCTATCATAGAAACTATAGCTTTATGGTAACTAAAATAAGATATATATATTTGTGATTCGATTTTTGCCAAATATCTCGAGAAAACAGCATCGATAGTAGTAAGTACTAAAATTAATTACAGTTATTAATGGTAATAATAAATTTATTAAAAATGTATATAATTTTCATACCATACCTTGGATCTTTTGTATTTTTTTCTTTTATTCTTTGTCGATACTCTTGTTGATATTGCCTACTTGTTTTTTTTTTATATTTTTCTCCGATACTGAAATTGATTATAAAATCATTAATTTCTCGTCTGATGTCTACTAACTTTACAGTCGTATTTAAAATTACACTGCAAAATATTATAATATATATAATATACGGTATATAAATTATATACCGTACCTTGTTTTTTTTTTTCACGCTCCCGATACCTTTTTTGGTACTCGGCTTTTTTTCGTATTTCTTTCCTTCAAAGAAAATAAAATAAAAAAATGTTAAAATTAAATCCATGAGTGCTAATCGAGGGAGGGGATGGAGAGGTGGGTACTGAACAAACTTGTTTGGAAATATTTTTGAATTTGAGAAAAAACAGTATATGAATTTATACAATGTTTTACTCAGTATATTATATAAATATCTAACTAATAGATACTCTAATAATAAATAAATAAATAATCTTAGATATTTTAATAATAATTCATCAAATCCTCGTTGGAAATCAAATTCCAAGGAATTTTTTCTTCTTCTTTAATTTTTATTTCCTTAAATAGAATAAATAAATAATAAAATTCAATTAATTAAATAAATAAATAAATTATAGGAATTAGTTATGAAATCAATTAGGGATTCACGGGGATTTTACACATACACCCACGATTAATATATAACGCTTACCTTTAGTAGATTTTTTTTTAATTGATTATTTTCTTCTATTAGTTGGAAATATAATAAATAAATTAGTAGAATTATTGCAATATTCTTTTATTTATTTTCATTTCATTTTCATTTATTTATTAATTAAGTAAGCACACCTTTGTTATTTGTTGCTGAATAACGAAATGTTCTGAATGTTCTGTCTCTGAATTCGATGCCATTTTATTGAATTCTATTATTCTGTCTATTAAATTAATAAAATTTTTAAAGAGGATTATTTCGATAAATAGAAGCAGAGAGGTAGAGGAGGGTAATGAAATAATACCTGTTGAATCGAAAGATTCAACATCGAACAGCATCGATTCCCGACCAGAGCGCAAGCCAGAGGCCCCGCCCCCAGAGTGGCTGAGTGGATGCGCGCGCATGAGCATTGGCTCGCTTGTTTTTATTTAACGTTACGGACACTTTTCACAGACTAGGGTACCACCCCGAGGCGTCCCATAAGTTCACTTCGTTCCAAAAATCGTTATAATTATCTCTCTGTTTTGAATTTTGGAGTCATCAAAATCCACTCAATAAATTAAAAGATATCGAAATAAAAAAATAATGGACTTACACCACTTTCAAAATAAATGGTCCATATATTTCCACCAAGTACTAAAGTACAATAGTACATTTTTTTTTAGATTCAAAAAAGGGATTATATTTAAATTTTTGCCCGCTCCCCGGACTCGAATAGATGATTTTTACTTTACCATACAGGGTATGGTAAAGTATTGTAATCGTGAATGAAAAAAGTGTTTTTTTTATTTTTTTGCTTCTTTTTTTTCGAAATATCTCAAAAACGGCTGAAACTATTTTGATAAAAAAAAAAAAATTGAGCGAAACCTGGACGTTTTGGTCTACAAAAAAGCCCTAACAAGTGAACATCGAAAAAATTATATTTTTCTAAGATAATAACTGTTTTGTCAAAATGTCTGTTAGTCTGGTTGTTAGTCTGTGTGTTACCAAATTTTTGTGGACGAGCTAGCTCAAAAACTAGTGTTAATAATATCAAAAACAAATTTCACATGTAGTTTTGGTGCATTGAGTTTGAGAGCTGATTAGATTTTGTGCATATCGACCCAAAATTAAGGAGGGTTGAGTGGGGGGTTAAAAATTAAAAATCTAGGCCATTTGAGCAAGCTTAACCAAATTTTGTATACATAATCAGTGGTCCCCCAGAAGTCTAAAAATGTAAAAACCAACCGCTTAAAATGGGGGGGGGGGTGTAGCGTTAGAAGATTAAAAAACTAAACCCTTGTACCAAACTCAACTAAATTTGGCATACATAATTCATGGGCCCGAAGAAGTCTAAAGATGCAAAAACTAACCCCCCCCCCTTAGGTGATTATAAATAATTTTATTAAATATAAGTGAGGGGCCAGGTTGTATGGTAAAGTCAAGTGGATGGCCACAAAATAAATAAATAAATAAAAACTTGTAAAATATACTCGTATTTTATTTTTATACTATTAAGCATCCCGCGATGAATTTGACCTAAACTGTAAAAATACAACGAAAGCTCGGCATATGGTAGATTTTGATTTTCGATTTTTTGATTACCTGACTATATATTCAAATGTTTTTTCATATAATAATAAGCCTAAAATTAAAATTTTATTTTATTAAATATTTTTCACCTAGAACATACACCATTCTCTCTGAACAAAATAACAATTAACGGTCAATCATTTATTTAATTTAATTTATAAATTTATTTATTTATTATAGATGCATGGCTGCAAGTCTACACACGTCTAGTATCCCTCCCCTCTGCCCTCCGCGCCAGCCCTTCTCCCACTGTCACGTGACGACTCCAATTAGTACTCGACGACTCCTGTTCAGGTCACCATCTCAAATTCGGCAGCTGAATATATTTTGATCCAATTGTGTTATATATTGGTTCAAGAAATTGAAAAGCCATCAAATACTAAGGTAACTAATCCACCTACCTATTGAACTAATTATCTTAGCATCCTAAAAGATTTAAATTGATTATATTACTTTTTAATTTCATTCCGGTACGCTTGGAAAACAAATGCAGAAATAATCGAATCTTATATAGATTGCTCACGAACAAAATTTGGTAAAATAGTTTATATTAATATTAGGCATCTTTTTGCTAAGCTTCAGCTTTCTAGCTTTACTTAAGTAAAAATTAGAAATTAACCAAAATATGCAAATTCGTACTGATTTTTGACAAAATTTTCACTTCCAATTTAGTTAATTTTTAGTTAAGGTAGACTAATTATATCGCAATGTATCTTTTGATTTAATACAATATAATAAAATATTCTTAACTCAGATTTTAAAATTTGTGAATTGAAAATCTTTTCACACGCAGTGAGATTTGAGATTTAATCAATCGATTTCTTGGTTATATTAATGAAATAATTTTACAAATTATTATTTTCCATGTTAATAGTTGTGAGGAGAATACTTGGTAAATATTTTTCATATCCATTTGTTAATGCTTATTTAATTTTCCAGGGCCATTCTCCGATACAAGTCCTAACTTGTCTAGCGAAATGATTCCAGTAGCGCCCAAATCTCTCTGAGTACTCTATGCATTCTTCCCTTGGCCGAGGTAGATAATATTAATTTAGTTACAATTATATTTTTAATATAATATTATTTCCCTTTCGATAAATTAATTTCAAATGTAAGTCAAAGCGAATAAATTTATCTATTTTAATTTTCCTATTTCATGATAATATAGTGAAAAGTCCGAATAAAATTATTTCATTTAAAAGATTTTGTTTTGTCGAGAATAGTCAGAGGTGTTGATTCATAAACAGAAATCATTCAGGTTATCTTCTGCTTGATATATATATATTTGTGATTATTAGAATCAACTAGAGGAGAACCTAAATGATTTTCCTTCATGAATCATCTACTCAACGATTCTCGTTAAAAAAACTTTTCAATTAAATACATACAGTATATATTTATACCAAATATATACATATATATATTTTATTTGATAGAGACTCAGGGCCGGATTTAGATAAATAAATAAATAAATCTTTATTTCTCGACCTGCTTAGAGGCACAGGTCCTCGGTGGCTAGGTCCTCCAAACATCAATACAATCTAGCTACAATACATTAATAAACATCAATACAAATTAATTACAACAATTTAACAAATAATAAACAAGTAAAAAAAAAGAAAAAAAGAAAAAAAAATAGAAACGTATGCTCATTAACAAATAACATGACCATAGATTTCCATCAAAAGACAAAAAGTAATTTAAATGGGCCTGCACTACAAGGGTTCTACATTTTTTACATGCTTTATATTAGCTTCACCTTTATCATTTCTCTATCTACTCAATTTAAATGAAATTATATAGATTGATCGATCGGGGAATGATTGAATGATGATATGATTGGAATTGGAATAATTATCGGAAAAGAGGTTTTTTATTTAATTAGTTTTTTCCTCTTATTAAAAACAAGGACTAAAAAGATGATCAAGGACAGTCGATGGTGGAGAACTAATCTCCGAAGTCGAAGCTCAAATACTTAATTCATGTAAAATAATTGGTTCAATAAAATTTAAAAAAAAAAAATGAAATTATATAAAAATAATAAAAATAAATATATTTCATTCTGTTCAATGCCGAAAACTTTTCTTCATAAAAATAATTAATACTAAAAAGTAAAATAATAAATTATATTTTAAAAAATTAAAAAACATACCTCTAAAAAGTTCATAATAATAATTATAATACTTAATCAAAAAGCGTGTTGCACTTTGTCGAAATTAATTAAAAGTTTCTGCGCCCCACACATTTTGATAAACTATTACATTATTTTGTACTTTTGGGAAGCATGTTTTTAATTTTTTTTAAAATATAATTTTTTTGTATATATTTAACAAGGTTTTAATAAAGAGTAATGCATGTTTATTTTTAAGTTTTTAATTGGATAATTGCTAAAAATGTTTTTGTAGGTTAATTAAAAAAAATATTTTCCCCGGTAGGTCCCGGGCGACAGTCCAGCCTAGGGACCCATAGATCCTAAATCTGGCCCTGTTGAGACAATGAAGGGTGTCCTTCATTATGGGTATTTTTAATTATAAATATTTTAACTGATAATTCTCATGGGATCAATTACCCGATTGAATATTTGTCTTGTTGTTATAGCAAGCTACATAAATGATGTTTGTTCGATACCATCATTTATGTAGCTAGCTTGTCATAACAATAAAACGAATTTTCTATTTGGGATAATTTATTTGATGAGTTATAACAGAATAAAATATTTCTAATTAAAAAAGAATGACTTCCTAATGAAATAATTTTTTGATATGCCCAACTAAGAAAATGAGAATTGGGATATTTTGAAAACATTTTTCTTCTTTCAATTTGTTAATCTTGGTTTTATTTTCCAGTGCAAGAAATCTTTCACTCACCGAAAAATCGTATCCTGTGATCGTTTCGGTTTCATCGACCAGCTCTATAATGTAAGTATACAACTTTGTAATTCTAATTTTTTTTTATAAATTTTATTAAACCAATTATTTTACATTAATTAATGTATACATTGTATTTTTGCTTCGATTCCGGAGATTACTTCTCGAGTGTCCTTATTCATCTTTAGTCCTTGTTTTTAATAAGAGGAAAAATCTAATTAGATAAAAAAACCTCTTTTCCGATAATTATTTCAATTCCATTATTCCCCAATCAAGTCGATTGGTCGCCATTCTTCCCATTCCCCATCCTGTAATTCTAATTAAATTTTGGTGGTCATATGGATAATTAGAATTTTTTTCATTTTGTCTTCTTGATTTTTTTATTGAATTTAAAAATTATAACACACACGATTAAATGACACCCTATGCATTTTGACAAAATAATTAATTTAATTTATTCTTCCAAAACTGGGTGTAAAAGAGACAATAAAGAGGGTGTCTTCTGCTGGAATAATAAATTAAAAATGTATTATTCCAGCAGGAGGCACACTCTTTTATTGTCTCTTTAATTTATAAAAATTCTGATACTCTCGTCAAAAAGAAGCTTAAAAGTGGGTGTGAATGTTCATACCCCTGAACGATCGCAGAATAAGTCTATCAAAAATTGAAACGTCGGAGTTATATTGTAATATTTGTTCGTGTTTAATAAATAATAATAATTAATTATGTATCTTTTAAGGTTTAGGACGTAATAAATAAAAATTTTATTTTAAAAACATAGCTAATTTAGAAATATAGTAATTTTTAGGGCCCATTCGGAACAATAACAAAAAACATTTTTTTTTCTAACTTGATATATACATGAGAATATGTTCTGATCTTTTCATTGTATTTTATTATAGGTCAAGATGATTCTCGCTGTCCTTCGACTTCAGCTTCTCTCTTGTTCAACAAGGCTGAAACGTGGCTCCTTCCCCCAGAAGGTAAATATTTCATTTTTTTATATACTTAATACTTTTTCTTTTTTTGAAACGTTAATTTAATAGGGCATTTTATAACATTATCTATTTTCACCTAGAGTACTAGATAATATTGCATGAAAATATCTTTCGTATATGATTTTATTTACCTTAAAATTAAATGAATAAATAATTTACTATAAGTATGCGAGAATTTCAAGCGATGTGTAGGCATAATTAAAAAATTTTAATTAATTTTAGAGAACCTGAATCCCAATATTAAAAAAAAAACATAATTATTTTTTGTTTTTTTGATACATTCAACCACAAATAAATAAATAAATACTTAATTAAATTTCGCACTTAAATTCATTGAATTTTAAAAATATATTTTTTTTATTATTATTACTATTTCTACTCTTAATTCTAGATCAACAAACGCTAAACGTGTTGTAATAATAAATATATTAATTTAAAATTTGTCTCTTTTCAGAAAATATCTTCGATAGCAAACAACAAGGGGGGAAGAGCTGAAAAAAGATGCTTGGTGAGTCAAATTTTATTTATTTTGAAAAGGTCAAAAAATGTATCGTCAGATTTACTATTTTATAAAAATCTATAAATTATTCAGTTTTTTTTTTCAATTAGAGTAACCATTTAATTAAACATCTTTGATATATTAATTGACCTTTTTGTATCCAAAGAGGACGCAAAATTAGTATTTTTTAATGTTATGATTATTATAGGTGTTTAGTCAAAAATTAGTTAATTTTGTTCAATTATCTTGAATAAAATAAAATTAACTTAAATATTTTAAATAAATTAAAACGATAAAATTTATATTTTCGTTTTCTTAGTCTAAAATATTTATTGTATTAAATTCACTAAATAATCACTAATTTTAATGACATATAATATGCTTTTGAATATTATTTTTTTCATAATGATTTTTTAATTAAATATTAAAAAAAAATTAAATTAGCTCTAAAAACTTCAATTTTTCAAATTAGTTTTATCAGAGTAATTCTGAATTCGTTTAATAATAACTGAAATTTATCATAAATTACATTTTTTATAAAATAAATTACTTTATTCATTCATTAAGTCTCCAAGTACATTTGAAATTTGATGAATTAGCTTAGACTTGAGGGTTTTCAGATCATCATTGACTGACTTCGGTGGACATCGAGAAACAAACAAACAAACATAAGTACATACACGTTTTGAATTTAGAAAATTTGGTGGGGCACACAGTACTAGGATCTCTTTCAAGGCTCCGAGAACTTCGATGGACACCGTGGGATTGACGCCTTTTTATTTATAAAATGTATTATGAATTAGCTTATCTTACAGACTTACAGATCAACACTGTCATCGCTGGACTTCGAGAAACCTACATTTGAATAAGTATATAAGAAAAAGAAAAAAAATTATAGAATTTAGGAAATTTGGGGGAGGGGCAAAAGTACTAGGATCTCTTTCAGAGCTCCGAGTAATTCGATGGACACCGAGGGACTGACTCTTAATTTATTATTTAAATTCTTACTAATATTATTATTATTTATTGCGTCCTCTTTACCTTTTGATATTCAATCAATCACTTGATACAATTTCTTTTTACATATTCTCAAAAAAAAACACTTTATTTTGAATTTTTCTAAAAAGTTATATAACAACCTAAAGATTCAAATCTTAAATATTTTAAATTTTATTAATAAATTTTGGAAAACTATACTTTTTAAGATTTTTTTTTAATTATTTAATTTTAACTTTGGTTTGTTTAAAGAAAAGATTCTTCTGACATGCACACCTATTTATTTTTCTTCAATTTTGATTAGATTTGTAAAAACAACATTTAAAGAAATCAAATATCAATTGAATTATGAGCTAATAATCTATAAAAATGAAGAACCTAAAGCGTTGCTTTTTATACTTTTCTAATTGCATATAATTTTTTTATTTACTTTTAAAGATTAATCCAACTGATTGAATATCAAAATTATCTCTTAGCATGTCTGTGTTGTAAAATTAACTCTTTGTGCATGTAAACCTAACCTTTAATAAATAGATCCTCGGATTTCTAACTCTAGCTTAGCCTAGTAGTTAAGAAATCCCCAGATCAATCCGATCCGCTTTTTACAATTGGGATTTAAACCAATAAGCGGATCATTTGACAAATGAAGGAAAATTTGGAATTCTTGGTTGACGTTCAGGGACGTGAGCTCTCCGTTTTGGGTTTTCGAACAAGCAATTTGAGGGAGACTCTATGGGTTGTCGAGGAGAGGCTCTGTCCTCAAGATCCGAGGCACCTCTGCACTGGGAACATCTGCTCGCCAGGTAGTACCTTTAAGTACTACTATTCGTAAGAAGGGCTCATGTTACTTCCATGACTGAGAATAAATACCTTTCTTATCGTGTTGGTTTGAGCTGAGAAGCCCAAGTTGCAAGTGCCGTCTTGAGGCTGAGAATAAAGACTAGCCTTGCAATTCAAATAGAGTTCTCCTCTCTTCTTGTCAGGGATTAGAGAATCTAGAAATAGGCAGGAACTTTGAGCGACGCTTCCTCAGTTCGTTAATCCATTTGCGGATCTCGAAAACTCTTTGTTCTCAGCCAAGCGGCCCAAGTTTTCCATTTTTCGGCTTAAATTATTATTAATTCAAAATTTAATTATTATCATTCTTCTGTAGATAGATTAGAAATCTTTGGTGGGGAATTAGGGCGCAATCATCACCTACGTAGTTTTTAGTTTAGATTAATTAGAATAATAATGAAATATTCTTAAGGGATGATTGAATTGATAAACTAATATAAACTATCATTTGCAGCTCTGAGCGCAATTTTTCTTTTTTTTCTTTCAAATCAACAAGTGATGAAGACTAAGAAGAAAATGAAGACTGAAGAATGGTGGTTAGTGGAAGCGATTACATATTATTATATATATTCGATGATTCTAAATAAAATATTAACCACATATTAATGAAATTTATATTAATGTTTCTTGTTCCTCCAGCTGGTTGGTTTTTCAAAAACCTGTATAAGGACGACAGGTTAATTCCGATTTGAATTATCTGTTCTCTTTATACAGGTTGCTAGTACTAATTTGTGGAGATTTTTTGTTGAGTTTAGGTAATGCAAGCAGCGACTTTCCCGATAGGTTTTCAATTCTTCATAGACCTTAATCCAATGAAGGCTTTCATCAGACTCAACTTAAAATGGTAAATATTTAGAAAAAAAACACATTATTTTTTAATTAACAAAAAAAAATCAATTTGAGGATCTTGCATTTAATTGTGCCCATAATTATGAAAGTGGTCCAAGTCATTGATTGTTAGTTTTTAGCAGGGATGGCGGAACCGTCAGCTGACACCCCTGGGAATTTGTCTACGTATTTCATACCCCCCCGGTAGGCCAACATCACTTTCCAAGTTTTGACCCCCCCACCCTGGCCTAAGATCGTACCGCCGTGCCTGGTTTCGAGATATTTAAAGTTTTATAAAATAAACAAGATTTGAATTATGTATAATGAGACAACTAGAAATCCACTTAACGGTTCAATTTTATGCAATTTTTCAAAACCGACATCTTGTTGCTGTACTTTTTAAATGGATGGAACATAAAATATGATTTTTTTTTAATTTAGTTCACTTTCATAATTATGTAACATATTCAACTTAAAAAAAAATCAGTACTTAGCTTATTAGTGATTGTGTCAGGGAAAATTACCCTTATCTTCACCTACCAGTTTTTTCAGGAATGACAAAAATGTGAGTTATATGTGGATATAATTTTTGATTAAATATTTAAATTCAGCAACAAAATTTTCATTTGGAATAGAATAATAGCGAGGGGAAAAAATGGAAGAAATGATCTATTTTTGTTTACTTAAAAATGATCCAAATTTAAACGTCTCTAACTCAAAACTACATTTTTTACTTCTAAATATTCAAAAATTCATAACTGAATCAATTGTTGGAATTTTCGGGCGCGACAAAAAGCATTTTGTTCAGTTATTTCTCTAGAAACAGGAGATGCCATTAACTCGATATTGACCAGGTTAGGATAAGGGCCCTTTTCCCTGACATCATCACATTTATTATTTTATGACGATTAAAGATGTTGCTAGATTCAATATTAAAATTGATGAAAAACTAGATGTTTTCAAAAGATTACATTTACATGATCAAATTATTTTTATTAACAGAAGTTTCTTTTTTTCAGGTAGGCTTTATCATCATTGTCGTTTTTCTTCAAATCATGCTGGAAAATTCTGGAATGAAAAGGTGAGAAATAATATTTAATTATTTATATTTTTTTACATAAAGGCGGGATTTGCTTTGCAACTGGTAAATAAATAAATTAGAATAATATCATAAATAATTTATTGATTGTTTTTTGAATATAAATAAATATATGGTATCATGATAAAAGTGATATAAATATAAACTAATGAGTTAAAATCAGTAATTTCCCTCAAAGTATACTTGTCATTTGTCTCCATGACTTCAAGGAACTGGAACTTTTTGAAGTGATAACTTCTTTTGGCCCGCCTTGCACACTTTTTATTTTGCTGGTCAGTAAATGAGATTGAGCCGTCACGCGTCACGCGTCACGGTTGGTACCAATTCAAGCCACATATGGCGCTGCAACATTAGCTCTAAGCTCAAATTAATATCTTATATTTGAATTTTGGCACTCATGTACATTTTATTTTCCTGGGCAGTAAATGTGATTGAACCGTCACGAGTCAAGTCACGTGTCACGTTTGAGCTGTGGTCTAGTTCCAGTTCAATCATTGTCGGAAAATATATTAATTATTCCTTTTCAAAAAATAATAAAATTATAAATGCCAGTTATCACTTCTGTTCTGTGGTCTTAAGCACATACCCGAATTTTTTTATATACCTTATAATGATATTGATACAAGAAGAAGTTGCACAAAAAGGTACAATCTCTCTAGTCCGCGGTTGATCATATATCGTGAAAATAAGTAGAGACTCTCCCAGCCTCCGTCTTTCCCAGCACTTATAATCTTCAAACTTTCAAAACCCGAGTGCACAAACACCTACGTCTCCACCCTCTCACTTGATCAACTTTCCCTTCTCTTCGGTAATGTAAGGGTCTTTTGAGATCCATAGGGGCTGCCCCTTCTTGCATACGATTGCATTAAAAAAAAATACAATTCTTTTATAAAACAATCTAAAAACGTTTATTAGAAATGCAAACGTTTCGAGAGAAATTCTCCTTTATCAAATGAAAGCAATTATTTTATCAAATTCCATTGATATAGGAGAATATCTTCTATAAATCGTTTGGATTTTCATTAAACGTTTATAGATTGTTTTATAAAAGAATTGAATTTATTTATATAGTAATATTTTTCTATTTACCTAAATAAAAGCCATTTAACTAATTGAATTTTTTAAATATTTTATTAACCATCTATATAAATAAAATTGATTTTCGGTTATCGCGGTCACGTTTAGGTTAGCCGGTCATTTTGGGAATAAAAATATACGA
This sequence comes from Forficula auricularia, assembly GCA_024734495.1. Taxonomy (NCBI): domain Eukaryota; kingdom Metazoa; phylum Arthropoda; class Insecta; order Dermaptera; family Forficulidae; genus Forficula; species Forficula auricularia. The sequence continues at coordinate 115,259 of JALMQS010000216.1, forward strand.
GTATAAACCAAAACCACAAACGTGGTGTGGTTTAATTATTAATTTTTTCTAACATAAAATATTAAACAATAACATCTTCTTAGTTGAGAAATTTCACATTCTTTCAGGTATTTTATTATTTATTTCATTGCGACAATGATGAACATTTTATTTATTTATTTTTTTTTAGTAATAAAAACTGTATAATGGATGTTGTTTAAATTGAATAAAGTTATTTCTATCCACTGAATTGTATATAATATATACATATAAAGGGAGATGAAACAGCCACCTGCAATTGAATCATTTGCAATGCATTAAATAGACCCGACAAAATACGCTGTTTGTGGTTTTATATGTATTTTCTCCCCAGCCATTTGTTTGCCCTTTGACTATTTTACTGTCCATTCCCTTTTTTCATCCTTTTCGTTTTACATTGCTAAGTATTTTTGTGTGGTATGGTCTGGCTAGGAGAAAGGGCTGGTCGAAAAAATACAATCTCCATAAGCATGAATATTTTTCAAAATTGATATTCTAGAAACAAACAAAGAAATTGTGATCACAGTGTGTTTTACAAAATTTATTCGTCTCTTGATCTAAAGAAATAATTATAAGAAAAAATCAATGATGTTGTCCTCTGCTTGATTCAATTAAAGGTATACATATTATATCAGAGGTGTCCATTGTCCAACCTTTTGGCTTACACGGGCCGCATTTGAAGGAAATACAAATGCCTCAGGCCGCATATAAAATTTACTAATTCCATTGATATCTCTTAATAAACCATCTACTATCTTTTATTAAAAAAATCATATTAAATAAATAATTCATTTTCTTGATAATTTTTTTATTTTAAACTTCTATTCATTCTACAAATTTTACGACCGGGTTGATGTGGTCCTATGATAATTACTATTTTTTTTCGATTTTCGATTCCACCAAAAAACCCTTCCTGGTAAATTTTGAAATTTTTTTGATCACTGGTTTAAAAGATATGAAATTTCGGTCTCCCGCTCATAACTTCTTCAAAAATGGTCCAAAATCAATTTTTTTTTTTAATCTTTGTCTTTTTACATACCTAATTTTTACAAAATTTTATTTAAAGTGTTTTTATATGGGATTTTTGAGTTTGAAAATTGTAATCTTGTTTTTGAAACTATGTGTCCTATTTGATTTGTTAGATAATTTTTTATTTTAAACATCTATTTATTCTTCAAATTTTACGAGCGTATTGATAGTGGGCCAATGATAATTACTATTTTTTTCGATTTTTAATTTTGATTTTCTTTCAACAAACTAAAATACTAATCATTTATTTTAAGCACCTGTTAACGAGAAAAATCATCAAAATAACTAAAAAAGAGGACTCAACACCAAAAAGTGGTTTTAATAATGGTTAATAGTGAATAAAACTTTTTCGAAATAATCAAAAATCGAAAAAAATAGTAATTATCAACCAACCCAGTCTTAAAATTTGTAGAATGAATAGAAGTTTAAAATAAAAAATTATCAAAAAAATCTAAGGCTATACTTACAGTTTCAAAAACAAGATTAAAATTTTCAAACTCAAAAATCCTATATAAAAACACTTTAAATAATTTTTTGTATTTTTTCTAAAAATGATCTAAAAAATAAAAATTATAAAAAAAGAATTTGGACCATTTTTGAAGAAGTTATGAGCGAAAAATCGAAATTCGATATCTTTTAAACCGGTGATCAAAATATTTTCAAAATTTACCAGGAAGATTTTTGATGGGTACTAAAAAATGTCAAAAAATGAAGGACATCAAAAATTTAAATTTTTCAAACAGTCCGATTTGTCATGGAATGCCCCCTATATAATATATACTATAATATAGTGTCTGTAGGGAAGCAGCCTGTCCCTTGAGCTCATCTCTTTCATCCGCCCTAAACCCCTTATTTTATCCTCGCTAGAATTTGATTAATATTTTGCCACTCGAGAAATGACATGGAAATTGTAGATAATTTAATTTATTAGTTTTCACAATTCTCAAAGCTCAAGTCAAAGAGAGAGATCGAGAATTGACATTACGTTTGGTTGCTTTAACATACGAGGTTTATTTAAACACAATCAAATTTTAAAATATATCCTTCATTTCATCTCCAATGAATTTCTAATCTGATTGTGTACCTCTTTTGAATACGCCTCTATAAATAAGTAGAAAGTACTATTTGTGGTATCAGTAGTTTAAAAAATATTTAAATGGAAAATAACATCCGAGAATTTCCTCCAATCGTTTAATTTTAAGAAAAGGCAAATAGTTCAAATCCTCTATGAGTGACAAATTGAACCGCAAATGTTCAGACCCTAAAGGTCAAAAGGAGAATTTGTGGCTGTTGGCAACTTCTCCTATACACTTTCTCTGTCTCTCTTCTTATGAGAATCACGTTTTATGTGTATATATGTACATAATAAATATTCCTTAAAAGATAAAATATATCTTGTCACAGACAATTCCAAAATCCAGATCGATTTTAAAGATGGATCGGAATTATATTTTAGCAATATCATTCAATGATGAGGATTGATGAATCAGTCAAAGTCGTTAGGGGGACAGGATAGTTTATTTGTTTTTATTTTATTTTTTACGAGCAGTACTTGGCGTGCCTACGGGCTGGTGCCCTGGCGGGCAGCGTCTCGAGATGTGATTATTAGCTGTCCGTAATTATATGTTTTGAAAAATATTTTTTTGAATAATGAATATTGATCATAGAAAGATGAAAAATATCATTAAATGCTTTATAAATACTTTATTAGAGCATGCAACCATTTCTCTCGAAATTCTCGATCGGTTGGAAACCTATTTCTTTTTTAATAATACATTTCAATATTTAAATTTATCTAAAAAGTGTCTCTAAATTAATTATATATAATAATTTTAAAATTAATTTATCTACTAAAATTTCAAATGACCCGCTCAGTAATAAATTAAGAATTAATCTCATTATCCCATTAAATCATATCTCATTAAAACTTATAAATTAAATATATATAATATATATATTTTAAAATTAATTTGTCTACTAAAATTTTAAGAATATATATTTTTCTTAAATTCAAAAAAAAAATTAATTTTCGCTGTATGAATTATTTCCAAAAAAATTAAATTTATTTTAATATATAATATATTTAAAATTAATAAATTTGTCTACTAAAATTTCAAATGAGACACGCCGTAAATCTAATATTCTAAGCTATATAGAGAAATATATTAATACTAGCTGTACCCGGCGTGCCTCCGGCACGCCTGTCCCAGCTAGGCCCTCCGGGCGGGTTGCCCTGGCGGGCGGCGTCTCGGAATGAAAGTATGAGGTGTCCAAAATTGATTACCTTTTATGTAAATTGTTTTTTTTTTTTTTTTTTTTTATATATATATAGTTGACCCGGCCACGCGTTGCTGTGGCTAAAGTTTTTGTTATATTACATTATAGTAAACAATCTAAGAGGAACGATAAGAGAACATCAGTCACGGAGTCCACTATGCTTTTTCACACAGATAGTATTTGTAAAAAAATATGGTGATCTCCTTATTTGACTTTCTACTACTATAACCCTTTAGTACAATGAAATTATTTACGAACAAAGACGAAAATGTTGATGTTGGTATACAAATTCACTGGATTGAGATTTGAAGGGGAAGTACGTTGAACACAATTAATTAAAATGTTCTTACACTTGATATTAAGCAGAAATCAATACAAAATAAAAATTTATCAGATTTATTATTTCCATTTAATTTTATAACAAATAAGTATATTACAGTATAATACAGTAAATAACATGTGACGCTTAAACTCATAAATGAGGTAGGCAAGGCAGACAGTCTTAAACTTTTAAACATTGATATCTATTTTTTGAATTATAAATACTTTCAATTTCAATTTAATTTAACACCAATCGGTGCACAATGTTTTTGGTTAACCTGTCTTTAGCTAACACAAATAGATTCGACGGTTTCCCAACACGTGAACACGCAACATATAGTTGCCCATGAGAAAAACATGTATTTTCCAAATCTAAACCACAAATGGACATTGTTTGACCTTGAGATTTATTTATAGACATGGCGAAAGCTAAACGAATTGGAAACTGTAGCCTTTTGAAGGGTATGGTAGAATCTGATGGTATCATCGGAATACGTGGCAGCAGGACCATTTTTCCTTTAAACTTCCCAGCCAAAATGGTTGCTTCAAGAATGTTTCCGGTGATCTTTTTGATGACCAAACGCGTACCGTTACATAATTGAGGTGGATTCAAATTACGGAGGAGAATAATAGGGGAACCAATCTTTAATCGAAGATTATGTGGTGGCATTCCAGGGATATCTAATGAATTTAAAAATTCAATCGGAAAATTTATACTTTCATTTTCATCAACAACAGTATCGATTGATTTAAAAGACATCAGATCGCCTGGTAACAACTGTTGTATCTGGAAGTTAATTTCGTCAACATCAACGTTTTTGGCTGCCAAAATCGCCCGTTGACTGAGCCATTCATGATTCAAATAATTATTAAATTATAAAGTTTTGATCAATGAAGCACAAATAAGTAAAAAACAGGTTTAATTTAACTGTATTATCTTCATTATAATATGAATGCAATTTACACTTCAGTCTAAGTAACACGTGGCCGGCTATGCTAACACCAAAAATTTAAAAGTGGAAATAATTGAATTATACGGTATTTCGTTCACTACAAAATAAATTTAATTAATTTTATAGCGTCAACAACACGTGGTAATTATGCTGTTAAAATGTAGCTTATATGACACGTTCGTAGATTTACCATAGCAGCGCCATCTATTGATTACTTACTCAACCCAGTCGAAAGGTATCGACATCTGTTAGAATCATTTGGAGTCAAATGACTGTCAAATAATAACAGACAAATAATTAGCAATAAATTAAAATTGCGACTATAATTTGAGATTTAAACTATCCTATTTCTCAAGTTGGATCGAACTGCACATGGTGTGCGAATTTTATTATAATCGGTTCAGTGGTTTAGGAGTCCATTGAGAACATACATTGTGACACGAGATTTATATATATTAAGATATAGGGATATTATAGATATATAATATAGAGAATAGATATGTTTTATTTGTAAAATTTGACAATATAACTACTGTCATTGAATATTAGTTGCTTTTTCTCCCACATGTTCCTTGCTGTGCCACGGGTATTGTCTGACAATTAATATATAGGGATATTATAGATATATAATATAGAGAATAGATATGTTTTATTTGTAAAATTTGACAATATAACTACTGTCATTGAATATTAGTTGCTTTTTCTCCCACATGTTCCTTGCTGTGCCACGGGTATTGTCTGACAATGGCTTTTATATATATAGAAGATAATGCTATTGATGCAAGAAGTTGTATCAAAAAGCTGAAGTCCGGGGTGGACTCTTGCATCTTGAAATGAAGGAGAAATGTCAGGAATTGGCTCAGAGTTGAGTCTTAGAATACTTATATTGCTGGAATAGAATTCTGGTCCCTAGAAGTCATAGAAATAAACTATCATAGTTAGTTAATACGATTTTTCGGATAGTTTAATCATGAAGGGGGGTTGAATCCCCCCACTGGTTAATTTTTTCAGTTCGATTGTTTAAATTATTATATTGTCACCTGAATTACCTATTCATCCAGAGTTTCAGTTTGATACGACAATTAGAAGTAGGATAAAATCGACTTTCTAGATTGGTTAACGTCGACTCCTGTTACATACAAGGGAAGCTAATATAAAGCGTTTAAAATAATTCCTTTCATCTTCAATCCACCATTCCACTCCCCACCCACAATCTCATTCAGACTTCTTCCTTGAAAGTAAAAGATATTTGTTTATAAATACTCTAATTGATTTGGACTCTTTGATTTCTCTGGGTATAGAATTCCAAAGCCTTAGGGAGGATACCACAAAGGGGGTGGGACCCAAAATCCTGAATGTGAACCCCCACAAAGGACCTAATAAACGAGCTAGTACTATGAATAGGGATCTGTAAGCCAGACCCCGAGTCTCAAACCTTTGGAAATGACATTTCTTTTGAAGGTAAACTTATCAAGCAAGTATAACAGCCTTCCCTCGAGAACTTCCAGGAAAATAATCTCTTCTCGCTGGTAACTTCAACCATCCAAGACCATCATAGTAAGGAGTTATATGATCGTGTAATGTTATGTTATACAGGGTGTTTCAAAAATTATTTTACAAACATCGGGCATGAGTTCCCTACACCAAAAGAAGGAAATAAGTTCATATGAACATATGTCCGATAATCCTTTGCCTTTTCGTTATTCATTTATTAATGCATTAGTTTTGTGTGTTGACGTGTTATGAGTGTACCATTGTGTTGAACAGATAACGAGAAAACAAATGATTATGGGAAATAAGTTCATTTGAAGTTTTTTCCTTCTTTTACTGCAGGGAACCCATGCCCGAAGTTTGTAAAAGTATTTTTGAAACACCTTGTATATAAATCTTAAGTAGCCGTTCATTAGACGTGACAACTTAGTGTTTTGTTCATTATAAATGTCATAATAAATCAAGAGACAATAAAGTGTGACTTCTGCTGGAAAAATAAATTTTATAATTTTTTCGAGACTATAGTTTCGAAGGCTTTGCCCCATTCATCAGTCTATTACCTTACCATACAATCGATTCACAGGAATAATCTAAAAAAAGGAAGAAAAACCGAATAACAAGGAGTTTTTTAATATAAAATAAACTGCAACGGATCGTTGCTAATCTATATCCAATGTACTATCTTATTCTAGAGTAAAGTATTTTAAAATATAATTTTGCAAAAAAAATTATTATGACCTTTTGGTCCTTAAGGTACTTATTTATAATATTAAATTTCATCAAAAATTGGTTTAGTCATTTTCAAAATATTTAGAAAAACTAAAAAGTACTGAAATAAATTACTAATGTTTGGGGGCCGTTATGTACCAAAAACTAATCAGCGCTTCATTTTGTTAAATTAATGGTAGGTTTTCAATTTCATTTCAATTGGTTGTACGGTGTGGAAAAAATTGTGGACGAAATAAACGATAACATCCATCCATCCGAACGCACTTCCTAAAAAAATCGCACTTTTTGGTCTCTGGAAGAGACCCCATGTAATTTTTGGAAAAACCATCACGTGCTAAAATTCAACCTAATTGAATACTACAATTTGTGACTAATTGAGATCATGGGTTCCGTAGTCTTTACCTGAGGACCCTTTGAAGTCGCGCTTGCCCCGAGACCGATTACAATACTATACCCATACTTCACATTAAAGTAAAAAAGAGTGAAAGTTGAATAAAAGATGCAGGAGACTTTTTCTCACCCCTCAACGGAACTGAATTTCAGACTATAAAACTGCTCTATGATGTGGATACAAGAAAAAAAAATCAACTTTGGTTAAGTAGCCTAAGAGGTTCAGAAGCGTGAAGATATTAAGAAATCTTTTCAGAGGGTTGTTTTCTTTTCTATTATATATTCCTTTTATATAAATATCTAACAAGTTCTTTAATCAGATGCCTTGGGAGTAGAATCGATATTCAAATAATAAAAAATTTAAAAAGAATCGGCAAACACCCTTTTATAGAAAAGAACTAAATTGCCGGTTTGAGACGAAAGTTTGCCAGAACCACCCCGCAAACTACCCTCAAACCCTTCACCCAATACAACATAGTCCACTCTCTTTCTCTTTCTTTCTTTCTTCACCTTTTTTTATACTTTTTGCGACAAACCTAAAGAAATAAATAAAACACACACACACTCACACACGAACATATATAGTTACATATAGATATATTTTCGTACATACATATATCTCTACAAGTTGGAGAACATTTTATTCGTTTCTAATGTCAAATAAAAATCTCTCGAAGGAAAATCCGGCGCCTCAAAATTTTCTTCTCTCGCTAATGCTTTGGTTCTTTTATGCGTTATTCATTATTAGATGAAAGACAAGTCAATAAAATACAGAAAAGAATTGTAAGCAGAAAGGACAAGTTTGAAAAATTTTATTCAAATGAAAATAACATTTAAAAATTTTCAAAACAAATTATTTGTTACTGAATGATTTTCGAGTTTTTTTATATGTTTGTTGTACGAGTCCAGGATTACTTTTCTAAAAGAAAGGGCAATGAGGTCACTATGCAGACATTCGTTAGTGATATACCAAGGCCCTCTCAATATTTTTGATTGAATTCTTTGGATTCGACTCACTGGCAATTCCCCTGGTCTGACACGAATATGACCATAGTGGTCTGAGAATTGATTTATATAATAGTAGTTTAGTTTTTAAGACAAGCTGTGAGTTTTTGCCTAGTAACCAGTACATCTTTTTGTATTTAATATTTAATTCGTTTCTTTTTTTTCTAAGTCTTTAATCCAGATTCATTCCAAGATATTGACTGAATTACTATATGGAATTTTTTTAGATTTTAAGTATACCTATGATTTTTCTATTTGTGAACGAAATATGAGTCGATTTTGCTTCGTTAGCTTGTATTCTCCATTTATGAAACCAATTTTGGGTGGGCCGGTCGTCAGCTTTTGGGTAGCCCGATCTTCAGCTTGTTTAAAATAAAATAAAACATTATCAATAATTTCTGCTTGAAATAGCAATTAATATGTATAAAATTTCAAATTATTTTATTTTATTTCCAGAGCTTCACATATCTGACTCTCTTGGACATAAAATACCTCATTTTGGAAGTTTATACCATACATATAAAATTAAAATTAAAAAAGTTTCAAAGTCAATATGTGCGAGAAAAATTAAACGTTCCCTTTACCTTATTTAAGGAGGTCCTTTCGCTCCAGTTGAGTCAAAAGAAGTGTAGTATCTTATATTTACTAAAATAAGTTAAAATACAAATGAAAAATAATAGAACTAAAAAATAAATAGTATGAAAGCCGTAAATGTTTGAAATAAAAACAATTATAAAAAAATAATTAAATTCAAAAGTTAGTTTGATTTATTCAAACTCTTGTATGATTTGGCAATGCGTTGTATTTTTACTGTTTATGTTTACATCCAAACATAGCATTTATGTGAGTTTTTAAAATAAATATCTCAGTAAATTCGTCGGTTAATCATATATTTTATTGCAAAACAAGAAAGTTTCAAAAAGCTAATTTTTAGTTTTTTTTTAACTTTATCTATTCAACTATTAGTAGTATAAATCAAGAGAAAGTGTCAAGTTCTTAATTTCCATAAGACTCTGAGAAAATGTTTACATTTTTAAAAATTTGCACACTAATGTGTGATTGAAACTTTCCAAAAGGACCTCCTTAATAAATAATACCATTACGTTTACAAACGCTCAGAAATTTTTATACCCTCTTAATTCTTTCTACTTTAGGTGCCATCTCCGTTTTGAAGGTTGGCAATCTTTAAGGCGATTTTTACTTTTGAGACCGCAGATCTAAATAGTTGGTGGTTACTACAACCAAACCATTCTCTCAGGTTCCCTAACCATGAGTTTCGACTCCTCCCTATAGATCTCTTTGCTATAATTTTTCCTTGCATAATATTTTGAAGTATTTGATATTTCTCCCCTCTCATGATATGTCCCATAAATAAAATTTTTCTTCTCTTAATTGCTAGAATCACCTCCCTCTCCTTCTTCATACGTCTCATCACCTCCACGTTACTCACTCTCTTCATCCATGAGATCCTCAGCATTGTTTTATAGAGTATATCCACATCTCGAATAGAATAGAATAGAATATTTATTTCAAAGAAGTAAATACATTGTAGGTATATATAAAATTTTTTAACCAATTAAAGACAATAAAACAAATTAAATTCTCCTCTGCATAAGTATCAGAGGCCTCAGGACAGAAATCCCGCAACCACCCCACCCAATAATCCCATATTCTAAGATTGACTGGACAAGTACCAAGTAAATTGTTATCAACAAGTCCAAACGAACAACAACCCTCAGTTGCCTGAACTTATGGATCATACCTCGTAATCTAGAACATAGATAATAGATGTGCTTATCCCATCGCAAACTCCCATCTACAATAATTCCAAGATATTTGTTTTTTTTTCATTTGGTTTGAGGGGGGTGCAGTTGCATTCAATCCCGATGCAGCCAGTCTCATGTATAATAATGTTTTGATCCCCATCTACCGGCGGCGATCCGGCCGCGCTCAAAGAGAAAGGGACATACACAGTCTTTTTGGTGTTCAGACTAACCAAATTATCATCCATCCAATCCATTAAGGTCACAAGTCCAGTGTTTGCACTCCCAAAACCTTCCCACCAGGAGTTCCCAGGCTCCTTACATCGGCTTTCCTCAGTGTCCGGGCCTCCATCCCGTGAAAGGACATAATATCTCATCATTTGAGTCTTTAGTTCAACGTTCAGGTCTCGGCAGCAGAAAAGTTTCTTCATTTTTACAAATGTACTTCTCGCCTGTTCAATTCTGATTCGTATTTCTTGGGAGCTGTCATTGTTTTCATTAATGTTTGCCCCCAGGTATTTGTATTCTCTCACCCTTTCAACAGGTTGTTTTTTTACATAAATCCCACAGTTATTTTGAGTTGCTTTAGATATTAACATATATTTTGATTTACCTATATACAGTGATAGTCCATATTCTTCACTTACTGTGACAATTTTATTAATTAACGTTTGTAGGTCTTCAGGTGTTCCTGCTAAAAGAACCGTATCATCGACATAACTCAAATTATTTATTATCGTACCGTTAATATTAATGCCTATGCCTTGATCATCAAGTTCTTTTCTTATTATATCTTCTGAATATAGATTAAATAGGATTGGTGAGAGTATACACCCTTGACGTACTCCTCTCTTTATTTCTATTTCTTCAGATATCATGTTTTCTATCCGTAGTATTGCTTTCTGGCCATAGTATAGGTTTGCAATTATTATTATTATTATTAATTCTTTAAGGCAGGTTTACTTTAATCTTACTATAAAAATAGTAAAAACAAATGCTTCATCATTTATTTTTATTTGAAACAAGTTTAGTACTTAATTCAATTTTTATCTATAATGCAGAAGCAAAAGCAAAATAATCGATCCACGGAAGAGTAAATCGATAATATTCCCTTGAAAAATATAGGAGTACACATCGGTTGGAGTCTTTGAAGAAGAAGAACTGTTGTTATATTTTATTGCATTTTATAACGCGGAACAGATGGCGGATTTATCAGTTTCGCATAATGTACCAGAGATACGCCAAATTCATTTTTATGAGTTTATTGATTGATTTCGAAGAGGGTGCCGGTGGGGTCGCCAGAGACCAATGGAGATAACTAAGCAAGTAGTCTCAGATTTCTGTTCTGCTCAAGTCTAATATTACGTGAAAAAAAAATTGAGGAAAAAGTGAAAACTTTTACTTGGTACGATATCAACAAATTTTACAGATGGTTGTAGAAAGATTGGAATATTGCAAACAGTTATAGCTGTCCTATACTAGTAAATTTAAATATAATAATAAAAGAAAAATGAGTTATTCACTAGGTCACTTGTTTCACGTGTAAGAAATAAAAGAGAGAGAGAGTTTTCTCAATATACATTTATGTATATTTCGGACGGTCAACACAACAGAAGATACAGAAAATAACTAATTTAACTTTTGGATTCCATAGTATATAAATAATAATAAAAATGTTTTTACTTTTCTTTTATTAAAATATATTTTACCTCGCACTGAGGGGTGAACCGCGACCTAATATCGTGTACACCTACTTCCACTTCCACTTTCATTTCCGAGTAGAAGACAATATATGAAGGGGCATTATCTAATGAATTCCAAAATAATTCCACATATTTCCAAAGACGTGTACACCTAATTCCAATCGCGGTTCACCCCTCGCCTCGCACCAACATCAAACTCGCTAAAAATTATTAAATATAATATTAAACTATTGAACTATATTTATTAATTATAATAATTATATTACATTATTATGTGTAATAGGCTATTTGTGAATATTTACACAATTAAATTGTAAGATTCTTCAAAAACTTAATTAACTATGTAGAATTTAAATTGTATAATTAAAGATTATTTTAGTCATATATAGTAAATAAAAACAATAATTTTTATCGATTTATTTGATTATTTTACCAGACAGTTTCGGCCAACTCTGATTAACCATCTTCAGCAGTACTGAAAATTGAAACATTTTTAATCATTTTTTTAAATTATTATACAAAAGAAAACAATACAATTTCACATTCATACATACAATTTCGTTCAAATATACTAGTGAAGATGGTCAACTAGAAATGACCGAAACTGTCTGTTAAATTAATCAAATAAATAATAATAATCCATGAAATTATTATATTTATTATAATTTCCTTCCATAATGTGTTATAATTCGAAAATTTATAATGAAAACCAAGGACAAGTTTTTTGTGTGATTTATTTATTTTTCAACCAACGTTTCGTCGACTTTGCCGACTTTTTCAGGGCTTCAAAAAGTTTTATCACACATTCGTCTAAAGTACATTATTTTCTTTTATCTCCGTCTGATGGTTTTTCATTGGTAACGGAGATAAAAGAAAATAATGTACTTTAGACGAATGTGTGATGTAACTATTTGAAGCTTTGAAGACTCTTAAGTCGGCGAAACGTTGGTTGAAAAAATAAAAAAATCACACAAAAACTTGTCCTTAATTCCCATTATAAACTTTCGAATTGTATTTATGTATTATATGTGACTAAAAATCCCTTTAATTTATAAAAAAAACTAGCTCGGGCTGGCGTCACCTAGCCCCTGGCGGGGACCGTCTCGTACATAACAATTTAATAATTGAAATTTAAACTGATACTTTAAGTATTGAAAAAATGTGCTGAATGAAATTGAATCAACAATAAGAAACAATAAGGAAAGATTTATTTAACACATTGGCTAAGCACGATCACTATCTGACCAATCAGAATCGTTCTAATAATTTAACGCTTTGCCATTGGCTATGCACTGACTAATCAGATCGTTTGGATCATACAAACATATATACATACATACTTTTCCATTTTATATATATATATATATATATATATATATATATATATATATATATGAGAGAGAGAGAGAGAGAGAGAGAGAGAGATAATTAAATTGATTAATAAAAAACTAAGCTTGTCAATGCTTTCGCACATTTATGGTTTTGCCATAAGTGTGACGATATTTAAGCCTAAATTATTTTTGATTACCTTTATAGATCTATACCATATATTTGAATTAATAACACTGAATGGACATAAATAAAACAGATTTAAGGGGTATAAAGGAAATCTTAAGAGACTTGAGATAGAGGGCGAGATAAACGATATATCCATTTACTAAGTGTGCTGGTCAACCCCAACATTCTGCCCTGCTTAACACCCTGAGGCGTCTATAGAATGGATTTGGCTAATTACTGATGGACCGAGAATCAAATCTTAATCCTCACGTTTGATAACCAGACATACAGAAATCCAGGCTATTGACGCCATTCAACCAATATGACGAGGACTTACCCAATGGAGTCCACCCCTATTTACCTCCCCGAAATAAATTAGTTACAAAACTTAAGTGTAAATCAACGAAAATCGAATATAAAACATCTTTTAAAATTTTATTCAACATAATTTTTTTTTTAATCCTAATTTAGATTTTCAAATAAAAAAATGTGAGAGTCTCACTATGAAAAAAATATTGTGGCGTGTTTAGTGCACACCAGATGATTTTCTCTTACTCCTCGTTAAAAATGAATCAAAATGAAAATCAAAAAGCGAGTGAAAATAAATTAAATTATTTTTAAATTGTAAGGTTTTTTTAGTCACATACTAATAAAAGGAAATAATTAATTTTTTTTTGCGTTTGGACCCTTGGGATCACGCAAAGCTTGATGTCTCTTTCTGGTTGGACCTTCCACGCCTCTATCTTTTTCCGGAACGTGTTATCGAGTTCTATGGTCAGGCTACGTAATTTTCCTGGCCGGATGAGTGTGTTGATGTTAAAGGTGCCCAGATATGTATGGATTTTTGGCGTTATTCTTCCATTGTTTCTTCCTTGATTTCGTGATGGTCCGGGTCCCCCAGAATCTGAATGCCTGGTTGCCACTCGAGGGTGGGTGGATTGGTTACCACCTGGGGTAATCTTGATTTGTCTCTCACGATTCATGGTTGCTTGTTACGATTTTTGTCCTGCGCATGCGCGAGGTTTTGTAGAACCAGAGATTGTCAGTTTCTAGAGCCGAGGGGCCGTTTTTTTTTAAATTTTATTATTATTATTTATTTATTAAATCACTAAACAGTTTCGGTCGATACAGGTTGACCATCTTCAGAAGTACTAAAATTTGAAAAATGAAACATTTCGTCAATTTTTTTAACAACAATTAGATAAAAAAATAAAAATTTACGAAATGTTTTAGTTTTCAAATTTTAGTACTTTCACTGAGAAGATGGTCAACTCAGTGGTGACCGAAACTGTTTAGTGAATCAATAAATAAATAATAATAATTAAATAAATTTATTGTCTTTTATTAGTTTGGGACTAAAAAAAAACCTTTACAATTTAAAAATAATTAAAAAATTAAGTCACTTAAGTTCTGGAAGAATTTTATAACAAAAAGTAAATTGAATTAAAAATTTGAAAAGGAAAAAAGAAACCGGTATCCTCTAAGCCAGTATTTTACAACATGGGGCCCCCCCACACGGGGCACTTTGATTATTAAGGGGGGCAATTAATAAATGGATTCGTCCAGATAAATAGAAAAATCTACAAATTTAGTTACCAATATTTGAATTTTTTTTTAATTTGTCTTTTCCCAGGGATTAGATTTTAGCCGGATGCCTCGAACCCGGCTCCACTTAGTTAGCAAGCTGGTACGCTAGCCCCTAGCCTAATCCGACCCCCATTTATTTTCTTTAACATTTATTCTAAACTGTTTGTCTTGGGGCTGAAAATGGCAAAAATGAATATTTCTTCTTTTACCTGTTCCTTGACTCGGTTTAAAGCTATCAAGTACTAGATATTATGGGTTTATAATGCATATTTCCTTTTAAAATGCATATTTTTGTGCATATTTCGATCTTTTAAATGCATATTTTGCTGTTTTTTAGTGCATATCGATCCGAAGAACCCTAGTTATAAATCTAACAGTCTTTCTCCGAAGAAAAACTTCTACATATTCTTACCTATACAAATAAAAGTTTTTAAATTAGTATTATACATACATTAACAATTGTGAAATATTTCAAAAGTTGGCCCACCGCATCTATTCAAAAGGACCAAGCTTTATTCCTTATATAATTGAATTCGTATTTGCTATTCGAATGAATCGCAATTTAATTTTAATTTTTTTTTTTATATTTTTAAAAGGATTTACTTAATTAAATTTTTCTAAAAAAAATAAAGTAAAAAAAAATAATATGTTAATACCTATATATAAAAATATGTTAATTCTTCTATTTTTAATTGAATTTTCAAGTTGAGTATATAAAATTAATTATTCATGTGTTGATGAAATTTAATTATTTTGTTTTTTATACTTTCCTTCAAAAACAATTTTTGAGTGAGAAAACTTACTATATAGTCTTTTAAAGAGTTTCTGGTTAGATTCTTCATTAAAAATATGTTCCTTTACCACGGTATGTTTTTGATAATTGTTAAAAAGTAATTAAGATGTTAAAGTATTGGATTTTGTTTAAAAGTTTATTTAGTTCGAAATAGGATTTTATATAACTTATATTAACGGACTTTGACCTCCTCGCCCGTTGAGGTGGCTCATTCCCATGCTCTTCTCGCTTTTTAACTCTATCCATTATTTAGGTCCCCGGGTCATAATCTATCATAATAAATACACTTTTATGGGTCAAAATTTTCAAAAAGTATTTTAAAATATTAATCGTATGAATATTTTGTGAAGAGTTCTATTTAATTCAGAGCTGTCCAACCCGCTGGTCACATGAAGTCCACCAAAGCAATGAAATTGGAAAATCTCCCAAAAAGTTTTCGAAAAATAAAAGGCAAATTTTCAGTTATGAATGTGAACAAATATATCAAGATTTCCGAAAAAATCCAATTGAAAGGTTTGCTGCAAAAAGGAGGTAGCTCCATCCTATTGATGTTGGGAGATATTAACACTATCTTGTGCAAAAAAAATCTTTTGTTTGGTACAAGAAGGATGTAACTCCAATCGTTATTTCCAGCGTTGCTCAACAGATGGAGCTGCACGTCATTTTGAATTTTGTCGTCGTTTTGAATTTTTTAAACGTTTTTTTTTTGGTTTCACAAAAACTGAAAAAATTGGAGCTACCTCCTTTTTGCAGCAACCCTTCAATTTTCGCATATTTTGAACCATTTTTATAGATTTAAATATTTTACGTCCAATCTTTCTGATTAATTACATGGAACTACAATTAGCCTATGAACTGGAATGTCTTTTTATTAAAATTTTATAATAATTATCTACCCTGAAACAAATATTACGGGCTTCACAATATTTACTCACTTTTTGGAAATATGAATTTACATATACCTCCTTGAAGCTCTTTTTGAGAATAAAATTCGCACTAAATGCAAAACTATAAGCTCAACATAAGGTATAAAAATAACGAAGTTTCGAATATTTAAAAATCATTCTTCATCTCTTATTTCCATTTTTTTTGGTTTTTTATATATATTTATTATTTCAGTAATTAAAACTTTATGAAAAGGTAATTTTTTTTTATTAACTCTTAGTGAGTTCAGCAATCTGCCTAAAAAGGCAATAAGCGTTTGTTATGACTTTTTTTTTTTTTTTTGGCTTTTTAGCCATAAGCCTAATAACAATACTAGTTATATTTTTTTACTTTATTTAAATTTGTCTCTACCCCCGGGGGTCAGATTTTAGCTGGATATCTCGAGGCGGATTCGAACCCGGGTCCCCTGGTTAGCTCGCTGTCACGCTACCGCCTAGCCTATCTGACCCCCCGTTTGTTATGACTTATTATTAAAATTATAAAACAATTAAAAAAAAAAAAAATAATAATTGAGATAAATGAATTAAAAACTATATCCTTAAAAAATAACTGACGTGTTCTGGTGTGGCCATCCACTTGACTTTACCATACAAATCGACCCCTCCCTTATATTTAATATTTAATAAAAATATTTATAATCATGTAGGGGAGTGGGTTAGTTTTTGCATTTTTAGACTTCTGTGGTCCCACTGATTATGTATACAAAATTTGGTTGAGTTTAGTACAAGAGCCT
This sequence comes from Forficula auricularia, assembly GCA_024734495.1. Lineage (NCBI taxonomy): Eukaryota > Metazoa > Arthropoda > Insecta > Dermaptera > Forficulidae > Forficula > Forficula auricularia. The sequence goes on from JALMQS010000216.1 coordinate 132,493, forward strand.
AGATTTTCATTTTTTGACCCTACACCCCCCTCCTCTCCATTTTGGGCGCTTAGTTTTTGCATTTTTAGACTTGTGGGGTCCCATTGATTATGTATACAAAATTTGGTTGAGTTTGTTCAAATAGCCTAAATCTTTAATTTTTAACCCCCCCCCCCCCTTTAATTTTGGGTCGTTATGCACCAAAATCTAATCAGCTCTTAATCTCAATGGACCAAAACTACGTGTGAAATTTGGTTTCGATATTCCCACTTGTTTTTGAGCTAGCTCGTCCACAAAAATTTGGTAACTCACAACTAACTAACAGAATAACAGAATAACAGACAGACTAACTAACAGACATTTTGACAAAACAATTATTATCTCGAAAAATATAATTTTTTCGATGTTCACTTATTAGAGCTTTTTTGTAGAGCGAAATGCTATGGTTTCGCTCATTTTTTTTTAATCAAAATAGTTTCACAGCCGTTTTTGAGATATTTCGAAAAAAAAGAAAGAAAAAACCACTTTTTCATGCACGATTGCAATACTTGACCATACCCTGTATGGTAAAATAAAAAATTGAGATTATGTTATTTTATTTGTGCACATATGTACTTAGCTATGGTTGTGGATGCATATGGTACACTCATTAACCAAAACATAATAACCGTGATTATTTTTTTCACGCTTTTACTGTTAACCATAGTAAATTCATGCATTGACTAGTAAGTGTATGCATATACGAAATTCAAAATTATGAATAGTTTTTTTACCAATCTGAATTAAAAAAAATATGGGGGGAGCGTGGGATATTGACTTGGGTTCCAAAAGGGCCGTGACTTCAACAAGTTTAAGAAGCGCTGCTCTTAGAAACCTCTGGAGCATTCCATCAACGACTGGACTCGCCTAGCTCTTACGCAGCTTTCATCCTTCTACGCTCATTTGATTGCCTCAATACAGGCGCATTAACTTCATAGCTCAAATTCAGACTACATTCTGAGGATTTTAATTAATACAGTTATCTATTTAGATTTTATAATTCAATATTTTTTGGACTTGCATTTATAAACCAAATAATATAGGCAGTGTGTCATCCAAGTTCGGAAAACTGGGTGACGCACCGTCCACGTGTATATTTACACGAACCATTTCAAGCTACATTCGACCCGCCCATAACTAAACAACTATTAGACTTACACCCTTGAAATTTTGCATGCCTAATAAGGGCCACTAGAACACCTAGAATCCCAGATTTCATAAATAAATCTATTATAGTTTTTGAGTTATTAAGCTCTAAAAAGTGCTATTTTTAACACTGACTCACTCAATGTCATATCAAAATCCTAAAGTACTTCCGCTTATCTTAGAATGCTGAAATTTGGCATACCCGTAGAGTTTGGGCTACAATTAAAGGAAAAATCGAAAAAGTGAAAATTTCCCTTTTACAGGACCTGAAATGAAGGGATGAAATTTATTATAGGCTTAATTAACATATAGTGAATATACAATCAAGTTAGAATGCTGAAATTTGGCATACTGGTAAAGCTTGATACAGTAACAAAGGAAAAAATTGAAAAACCGAATCTTTCTTTTCTTCACAGTCCGAAATGAAGGGGTGAACTTTATGAAAAACCGACCGGGTTTTAATAGATATTTTATGAGAAATATTTAATAATTATTAATACAAATGTTTAAATGTAATTATTTAGATAAATTAAAGGATACAACTTTCCAAAAATTAATGATATCTATCCAAAAACACAAATCTGAAAAAGGGGTCCAAGTTCGGTACAAATGGCTTCTGCCGACAAAAGAGTTAAGATCTAAACGGGTACCAAGTTCCATAGCAGTTGCATAAATAATAGCTATAAGGATGTACAAAGTTCTCCAATTGATTTAAAAGAAAATTTCTTTCCTTCTTTGATATTAAATTTATAACTTGGCAAGTTTTATATCCAACAAAATTGTTTGTAGTATAAAATAGAACAACTAGCAAAGCTAAATTTTAAGATTCTATTAAATATCATCGCGTTAAAGGTAATTTTTGACTATTGTAACTTTGCATAGTTATAAATTTAATATCAAATAACGTAACAATTTTTCTTTTAAATCAATTGAAAAACGTTGTGCATCCCTATAACTATGATTTAAGCTATTACTATGGAACTTGGTACCCGTATAGATCCCAACTCTTTTGTCGGCGAAACCGTTTGTACCGAACCCTTTTTCACATTTATGTTTTTGGTCAGATATGTTATTAAACATTACATTATTTCTACGCAGATGTTTACATGTAATTAAAGAGGAAAAATAAAATTTTGTTCCTAAATACGTCGGCATCCTCTATAGGTATATATATATTGTAAAAATGTATAGGTAAAAAATGAAACTTCAAAGAAGAAAAAAGAAAATGTGGACTTGTTTTTTTCTTCTTTTGTTGAATAAGTAAGAGTCATATTGGCAAAGTAAAGAATGAATTGATTAAATCAAAATACGAGGGAATCGGAATTGGAATGAATAAGAATAAAAATAAAAGAACAAGAAAAAAGGATGCTGCCTCGGTGTATGTTTTCCTTTCTTTACTTCTTTAGAATAAAAACATTCTTTTTCTCTAGATCTATCTGTCTTGAATTCTTTACTATTCTAAAAAATATTCCTATCAAAGAATCGAACTCATATATTTGCATATACTTATAGTATATTCATTTAAACTAAGAAATTGCTATTCCATTTCAATGATTATTATTGGAGACATAGATATGTAATAAAAATACCCTGAAAGTTAGGGGTGAAAAAAATATAAAGAAAAAATACTACCATGACCTAGAATTAAATAATTTATTTAAATTATGCTACTGTTTTAGAGAAAACGTGAACATTTTTTCACAACTCGGGACGTTCTTTTCTTACAAGTATATTAGATAAAATGTGGCCTTAAAATCTCAATAATATCAATATAAAAATTAAGTATTTTTCATTTTTAAATAGGCATTTTTAACCTTGGAGTAATCGCGCTGCATTTTGTTTCATTAAAGGTCGCGCGGCGTCTAAAGGACGCCAAGTAGAAGATCATATAAAAAGTCTCCGTGGTTTTTTGGTAAATTTTAGAACAAAAAATTTCTTTATTGAAAATCAATTTTAATCAAGTACATATTGACCCTTATTATCTATGACCTTTTGCCATTTTTTGGGTAGCTTCATAATTCCATCAGTGTAGAACTTCTGTGATTTATCGTCGGAAAACTTGGCCAAGTGATTTTCAGCGGCGCTTCGGTCGACCAATTTTTTATCATCCAGAGAGTTTCGCAGTGACCGAAACAAACAAGGTCTGGACTGTACGGTGGATCCATCAAAACTTCCCATTCAAGTTCCGTCAATTTGTTCCAAGTCATCAAAGATGTGTGTGGCCGCGCTCATAAGAATTGGAGATTTACGTTATTTCGTCATTGATCATATGATCAGAACTTGACCAATTTAATATGGGACCACTCAAAAGGCACCCTCTTTCCAATAAAAGAAGAACCATTGAAATCGCTCCATAAACAAAAAAATTATGCGTGAACATAGATAACTAAAATGGTCCAATACCAATGAAAAAAACGGAACCAATCGGCAGCTAGACTGAACCCAATGAAAAAAAAATCATCAAAATCGGTTCACAATTGGCGAAGAAATCAGGTAACATAGATACAAAAAAAATTCAGTAGAATGATAACCTGCTCCTTTTTGAAGTCGGTTAAAAAGAAATGCCCCTAGCATCTCTGAGACGCCGCGCGACCACTCCTGGGTTAAACAATATTAATTTATAGCGTTGAACATATTGATTAATAATTTTATATTTGTTTACGAACCACAAATAGTACAACAAAAATCAGCTAATTCTCTCATCAAACCTGAAAACCAATATGTTATATTTATCTGAATAGACCGGCGACACCTGCACGGATTTCGGGATTTGTAATCCCCTATAGCTCAAATGGCTAGATATAAATACTTTGCAAACAAAATCAATTTCCATTTTAGTAATCCCCACAAGAGTATTAAATTAATTGATGTATGTATGTTGTATAGGAGACGAATAAAAAAGTCTTTGTCTAAAAAATATATATATATATATCTTTATATAAATAAAAATAAAAAAAAAATTATATTAGAAATATCAGTTATTTTAAAATAATGGGAAAAAAGCGAAATAAAAATATCTTTTTCGTAAATATCAAAGCTTATTTCGCTATTAAAGTCTTTATAGAAAAAAAGAGTGGTGGGAATGTAAAATAATCAAAATTTAATCCGCATTTAATTAATTTTTTCGCATGGTAATTTCATTGGATAAAATTATTAAATGGTAGGTAGAGATTGTTGCTGTTGTTGTTATATTCGGTCATTTATTTATAAAAATTACAAGCTTTGTATAAGCCCTTACGTTGATGATTATTATGTGTGTGTGTGTGTGTCTAAAGCCAATGAAAATAATTCTAAATCCAAAAATTAACAACATGAATTATATACACATTCTGCATAAAGTAGATATCGCATGTCTAAATTCATTGTTATGAGGAATTATTTATTTGTTAATCTTATCATAGGGTTGAAAAAAAGAGACTAGGTCAGAGTCCCAATATCCATCCCTGGATTCAGGGCCACATTAAAGTATTATTCACAATTTTTAAGCACATTATTTTGGCTCTAAAGAACATTAAATTTATAGTCTAAGATCCCGACTTAGGTCGACCTTCACTTATCGAATTTCCCAATGAAATTAATATTTTTATAATATAATGTATTAATAAACAAAAATTCGATAAGGTCGACATCCGATTCCCCTGTATAACTATTTTTAAAAATTAAAGTTGTTAATTTTATTACGTAAATGTAGTTATTGAGTTTCCGGATAACTATATTACCAATCAAGATTAAAATATGTATATAAAAAGCCAAAGTTGGGTCTCCATCTTATTTCCGTGCATAAGTCCAGATAGACAGGCTATCAACAGATAACTTCTGAATTAGTATTTTGTAGTTATTGAGTTTCCTTTATTGTTATATATGACAATGAAGATAATTAAAAAAATAAATAAAAAATAAATAATAAATAAATAAATCTAATAAATTAGATAAAATAGCTATGCAGGGAAATTGGATGTCGACCCTATCAAGTTTTCTCTATTAATACAATATATTATCAAAATATTAATTTCATTACGAAACTCAATAGGTAAAGGTCAACCTAAGTCGGGATCTTGTACTATATATATTCTTTGCCTACCTCCCGGCCGTACCAATTTTTATTTTAACAGGTAACTTCGAATTAGTATTTTGTAGCTATAGATGTTTATTGTTATATATGACAATGTAGAAAATAAAATAAATAAATAAAAATAAATCTATGTAATAAATTAGATAAAATAGCTATCCAAGGTAATTGGATGTCGACCCTATCAAGTTTTGTTTATTAATACATTATATTATCAAAATATTAATTTCGTTATGAAAGCGATAGGTGAAGGTCAACCTAAGTCGTGATCTTGTACTATATATATTCTTTGTCTACCTCCTGGACGTACCGATTTTTATTTTATACAATTACAGTCGAACCCCATTTTTATATCAATTTTTCATACCTCAGTTCAATCTTTCTCAAACCCCATTTGAAAATATCTAAATAATATTTCTCTATCCTAATGTATCATTGATATTTCACTTTATTTATTCTTTCTAAATTTTACTTTCCAGGACTTCAGATTGATCTGCTGTTTGGAACTACAAAGTGCTCTGTGTCTACAACGATGCATCTTTGTCAACAAATGTAAGTCCAGATTTTTGAATACCTTATTAAAGGAATTCGATACAGCTTATCTATATGGTTGATCTACGAAAAAATATTTTGTATTTCTGCAGAGTGATAACTTCTGCCTATTAAATTTTAATAAAGAAATTGTTAATAATGAGGTTAATTTCGATTAACAACCCTAGTAGCACAATGTTTAAAACTATATAGTAATTACATAGTGCCTATAAAAAATTTTCACATTACCTAATCAAAAGTAAATCAATAACTACTTTATGATTAAAATGGCAATTTTTTTTTAGTTTTTTTTCTTACTCAGAATTCGGATTTAAATTTTTTTTTATTTCCCGCCTGGCCTTCGGCAAATTCCAAAAGAATGAATAAAATTTTTTTTTTTAATTGTCATTTTAATCATAAAGCAGTGATTTATTTTGATTAGGTAATGTAAAATTTTTATATAGAGTTATTTAAATAATTCTCAACTTTAAAAAACTAAATATAGTAATTTTTTACACATATTTTGATTTTCAATATTTAATATATTCAAAAAAATAATGGAGTTATACAATTATTAATAATAGCCAGTTTTTATGGACTGTTATTTTTTTAAGGGGGATAAAATTTTTGCACGAATTTTATAAAATCTAATATTTTTGAAATAACGTAAGGAACTTCGTTCCTGATGGGGTTCCTCCGACCGCACACTTTAGAATTTTAACTTGAGTGCAATTGTAAAGCTAAGATAATTTTTTCCGGGTTGGGGTGTTAGATTAGTATAGATATACTCCTAGGAGGGTACTTACGTATTAACGCCACCGCAGCTAGATTTGGCGGTTTTTAAATTTCGTGAATCTACACCTAAACTTTTTGAGATAAATCATAAAATATTATAAATCAGTTCCCTCTGTCAAAAAACAACTTGAATAGGTTCGGTTTATGATCTCGGTTTGATTAGATAAAAATTGCGTTCCCAAACAAACTTTAGGTCTAGATTGGAGAAATTTAAAAGGTACCGCGACATTTCAGCCCCCGACAAAATATCCTCCAACAAAATATCCCAACGACAAAATATCCCACGGCATAATATCTTCTGACAAAATATTCCCCAGTATAAGGGAGAATACAAAAGTGATTAAGTGAGAAGCTTATAATCATTATTTTGAATAATATAAACCGACTTTCATATTTTGGCGGCTAATTAGCTGTTTGAAAGTGCTGCTGTCTGTCGTGTTTGATTAGGAAAAAATGGGAGCCCCAAACACACCCCGCCCGACGATTGGCTGGTTCCGTTTTCAATGTGTGTTTGATTAGAAAAAAAAATGGGAGCCCGAAACACACCCCGCCTGGACTAAACTTTCGGAGGTTCGGTTAATATATATTCAGTTCGGCTCGGTTGGAGTAGCTCCTTTTCGGGCTGGCATTTAGACGCCAACCGAACCGACTAAAACCAGCCCGAAAAGGAGCTATACGAACCCAACCGAGCCGAACTGAATATATTGTTTTTTTTTTTAATTTTTATTGAACGTTTTTTATTTCCAGTAAAATTTCGATGTTTACCTCAACATTTCTACGGCCTTGAATCGTAATGATTAAAACTCTCTCTGAGTGGATGCCATTATTTGTTTGGACAAAAAACTGTCCATTCTGTTTCTCTGAACTATATATAACTTTTCAAAAAATAGGCCCCATACTTTTTTATACATTATTAAAAAAAAGACTGATGATATCTCCATGTCATAACGTCTCTCTTCTTATCATTTATTTTATATTTGTTTACGGTTTTTTTATATTAAAATTTTTTGATTGATTAAATGTCAATTTAACATGTTACAATTATTATATAAAAAAATATATATCATATAACTATATAATAGAATATATTGAAAAGAATACAAAAAAAAAAAAAAATTATTGAATACATTTTCTTTTTCTACTTGCAAAAAAAAAATCTTTATTTTTTAGAAAGTAAATGAAATGGAAAATTGCATGATATTTTTTTATATATGGGTAAAAATATTAATAATTTATGAACCTAATTGAATCTTTCTTTTTTTTTATTCTTTTTAATTAAAAAAAGAGAGGCGAAAGTGGAAGATGAAGAAGAAGAAGTAAAGAAAGTAAAAAACAACAATTTTAGGTGGTAGGGGTTTTAAAATGTCATTTATATAAGAAAAAAAATAATTTTTATAAAAAAAAAATACAACCGACTTCAAAAAAATTAAATTCAACAAATAAAATAATAAGATCTCAAAAATCAAATAAAATGCACTAAAAGGTATAAAATAATTATCTAATTTAGTTACAACTAAACGACGAAATATTTGCATGAGATCAGTTTTTGAAGTCGGTGCAAAAACATAAACATTTTATGAATTGAACTCGACGGATCTTACTTAGTACGTTTGGCGGGTAAGCTCGCTTACATAGTTTGTTTAGCACCGACTTCAAAAAGTGATTTCATGTTAATATTTCCTTGTTTATTTGTAACTAAATTAAATAATTATTTCATACGTTTTAGTGTATTTTATTTGATTTTTGAGTTCTGATTATTTTATTTGTTGCAATTAATTTTTTGGAAGACGGTTATATATTTTTTATAAAAATTATTTTTATTTTTCTCTTTTTAGTGATGTTATGTAATAGTGACTTAATATAATATTTATGCATCTCGTAAGAAAAAGTGTCGGGTGAATGAATAAGAAAATGATAATAAAATTCAATTCATAAACATAGAAATTCTCTCGAAACGTTTGCGGGTTTTAAATGAACGTTTTAAGATTGTTTTTTTTTTTATAAACGATTTTATTTATTATAATTTCGATTATTTGTTCATAAGAATTCGAGATTTACGTTATTTCGTCATTGATCATATCATTAGAACTGGACCAAATTAATATGCGACCACCCCTAAGTACCCATTTTCCATTAAAAAAAGAATCATCAAAATCGGTCCACATGGCAAAAAGATCTCGCTGAACATACATAAAATAAATAAATAAATACATAGTTAGGTATCTTGACTATCTTGGAGCTATACTGATCCAAACGCACAAACAATCATTAAAATCGGTTCATAAACAAAGAAGTTATGCCTGAACAAACATAACAATATAGGTCCACTACCAATGAAAATAAACAGGGACCAATCGGAAACTATATTGATCACAATGCAAAAAAATCATCAAAATCGGTTCAAAATTGGAGAAGAGAGTAATATAGTAGTAATATAGATTCAAAAAACAAAAAAAACAAAAAAAAACAGTCCAATTGAGAACCTCCTCCTTTGTTGAAGTCGGTTAAAAAAAAAAGAGCAGTGAATCTTATAAAAAGGCTTGTATTTTGATTTATTGAACGACTTAGTCTCACCCTTTCCTAACCTTCTTATCCTGTTATATTGTATATTTTTTTTTTTTTTGTTAGGATGCATTTAATAAATCCGGATTTGAGGAATAAATTCAACAGAAAAGATTAGAAGAATTTATCAAAAAAATATTTGAATATTTATTTCCCCTCCTTCCCTCCCCTGCCTCCAGTTTCCAATTTCGTTTTCGTTTTTCTTTTACATATCGATTCCAATTTTATTATTAAATTGATTTTTATATGAATGTGAATTCAGGGTAATAAAAAATGAAAAAAGTTGTTTAGTATAGAATTAAATTTGATATGCAAAACGTAAGCGTAAGTCTTTGGGCTATCCTAAGTTAGATTTAGATTTAAATTTTATTTTCACTTATTTACATAGGGTATTGGATTGGCTACTTAATTTATTTGTTAGAGACTAGGTATAAAGTTTCAAAGGTTTAACTTTCAATATCAGCGTTTTTAATGAGAAATATTTTATCTCTTATTTCTCATAGGTCCAAATATCAGATCCAATGTTTTTGTTTTCTTCATAGAGTAATATAGAGTGGAAGGCTACCGTATATAGAAAAAGCGCTCTCTAGCGACTGCAGGGCGAAAACTAGTTCTTAAGAGCTATCCAAAGATCATAGAACATTCAAAGCCTTTGTCATAGATAAAAGATACATACCTTTTATGTTATATATAAGAGTATTTTTTACTCTTAATAATGTCACCAAAATTTGCCCCGAAGAGAGAGGTTTCCGCCATTTTATTTCCCAATGGTTTCGCCCTGGACTCACGAGAGAGCTCTGTAACTTGTATACGCTAAAATACATTGACTCCTTATGGAGCCTTCCACTCTATATTACTCTATGGTTTTCTTGTTCAAAAATGGTCCAAATTCAAAATTTCTTTTTTGAAATTTTTCTTTTCTTACATATTTTTTAGAAAAAATAGAAAAATTATTTAAAGTAGTTTTTTATGCGATTTTAGTCTTGTTTTTGAAACAGTATGTACTCTTCGATTTTTTTGATAATATTTTATTTTAATCTTCTATTCATTCTAGAAATTTTACGACCGGGTTGATAGTTGGCCAATGATAATTACTATTTTTTTCGATTTTCTATTCCATCAAAAAACTCTCACTGGTAAATTTTGAAATTTTTTTGATCACGGGTTTAAAAGATATCGAATTTCGGTTTTTTGCTCACAACCTCTTTAAAAATGGTACAAAATCAAATTTTTTTGAAATCTTTCTCTTTTTACATAACTACTTTTTAGAAAAATTATTTAAGTGTTTTTATATGGGATTTTTGAGTTTGAAAATTTTAATTTTGTTTTTGAAACTGTAAGTACACTTCGATTTTTTTTGATAATTCTTTATTTTAAATTTCTATTCATTCTATAAATTTTACGACCGGGTTGATAGTGGGGCAATAATAATTACTATTTTTTTCGATTTTCGATTTTTTATTTTTTTATTTTCTTTAAACAAATTAAAATATCAATAATTTATTTTAAACACCTGTTAACGATAAAAATCAATTCAAAATAACTAAAAAAGAGAACTCAACACCAAAAAGTGGTTCTAATAATAATTAATAAAGTAAAGGGAGTGTAGTATCACACTGAATGAAATAAAACTGAAAGAGTTTTATACAAACTCTTTCAGTTCTACATCATTCATTGGGATACTACACTCCCTTTACTTGAATAATTAATTTCATGTTTCACCTAAAACCTACACCACTTTTTCCTAAGTAAAAAAGGTTTTAATAATGGTTAATAGTGAATAAAATTTTTTTCGAAATTATCAAAAATCAAAAAAAATAGTAATTATCAAGCCAGTCTTAAAATTTGTAGAAAGAATAGAAGTTTAAAATAAAAAATTATCACAAAAAATCGAAGAGTAGGTACGTACACACAGTTTCAAAAACAAGATTAAAATTTTTCAACTCAAAAATCTCATATAAAAACACTTTAAATAATTTTTTTGAATTTTTTCTAAAAAGTATGTAAAAAACAAAAATTTCAAAAAAAAAAAAAAAATTGAATTTCGACCATTTTTGAAGAAGTTTTGAGCGAAAACCCGAAATTCGATATCTTTTAAACCGGTGATTAAAAAAACTTACCAGGAAGAGTTTTTTGATGGATACTAAAAAAACGTCAAAAAATTAAAGAAATCAAAAATTAAATTTGTCAAACCGTCCTATTTTCGTGGAATGATCCCTATATATATTGCATCAAGCAAATGACAACCTTATTGATTTCTCTTTATGAATCAACAACTCTGCTACTCTTAGCAAAACATAATCCTTTCAATTAAATTTTCTCTTATCTACATTTAGATTATATTTAATGACAACTAGATGATTTCGGGAGGGTAGAGGGGAATCTCATCCCCCCTAGGTACGATCTTGCTGTGTTTTACAACTCAACTTTTCTAAACCTATAAATTTATCATGATTACATGTCATATATGGTACATTAAATAAAGTTTCCTATTTTGTGGTATAATCTGAATCTCTAAAATTTAATTAGATGTATATATGTAGAATTAATCAAACATAAATCCCTCCACTTTAGGCGCTTAAATATTATTATATATTAATTGCTGGAGGTTTTAGGTGGTTACCGTCTCGCCATCTTATCCCGAATCCCTTGGGATGCTGGGAAAACCACCAAGAACGCTTCACGATTAACTGCCTATTGATTATTAATAGATCCTATAGATTACCTGCAGTTTGCCTCTTTTACGTTTGATGGCAGCAAAAACACTTCATTAGAGATTCATTCAACATTAATATACTCACGTTCGATTTTTTTAGAGCCATCTACTAATATAATTGATAGATGATACCTACTTCACTCGTGTCAAGAATTTTTAGAAAAGTAATTTTATTATTATTATTTATTACAATTAATTGAAAAAATCAATTAGATTTGATTATACATATTAGATAATATTTGTTTTTTTATTTTTCACAAGTAGTTACTAATGGCCAAGTAAATACAGATGAGTAAAGTAACTTATTTTGGATTTTTTTACCTAAAAATTTGAAAATATAACTTTATCCCATCCCAACAATAATAATATAGTTTTGTTGCTCAACTATCTATAAACCAATTTCTAATAATGGTCATGAATTAAAAAATATTTTTTTAATTTTTTATGGGGGGGGGGTCAGATAGGCTAGGCGGTAGCATGACAGCGAGCTAACCAGGGGACCCGGGTTCGAATCTGACTCGAGGCATCCAGCTAAAATCTGACCCCGGGGGTAGAGACAAATTTAAAAAAAAAATATAACTAGTATCGTAATTAGGCTTATGGCTAGAAAGGCCAAAAAGCCAAAAAAAAAAAAAAAAAAAAAAATTATGATTTTTCCCATTCAGGTGTGACAATCAAGGGGACCGAATTGACATTAGAGAATTTTAATTTGGCTTAAAAATATAGAAGTTTACAATTTTGCTTATAATTCACTAATAGTAAAACAACACTAGAAAGTTTTTTTTAAATAAATATTTTTATATGACTTGTTATCGCAGAGACGGAAATGACACTTATGAACGACATAATTAATTACTACCTTTATGAAGTCATTTTTCTGTTACCATATGAATAAAATTAACACCACTGGTTGCTATTAACAAACCAACTCACCAACTGACAATAGTTTCTCTCTTGACCATTGCAGTGATGGCGCGAGTCAAGTTAAATACTAAAACTATATTGGGGACGGAATTGACAGACTGCGTTTGGACAATTTTAATAATTTTTTCCAATTTTTTTTCTTTCATCTTGATAATTTGAATTTTTCTTGTAGTCCCTTGGAATTCGAATTATCGATAGTCGACTGTATTTATTAGTTACGGGACCCTTGGTATGAAGGTCCTGTCTGGTTTTATTTTCTTAAAGATTATTATTTTTTCTACTTCTATTCATGGAAGTTTGTTTTTTGTCAAATTGTAGTTTCATCTGATTAGATTTTAGAACTTTCAAACCTCACCACTTCAGAAAAGTCTCTTTATTTTTCACAGTCTGCCTATGCGGAGTCTTATTACTTTGGTCGAAAGCCCAAGCCACTATTTGAATTCCAAACTAGAATATAAATTAGACTATTGAAAAATATTTTTTATTTTCATAAGTGAATCGAAAACAAAGATAGATTTTCAAAAACTTGTTGGATATGTGGAAAGTGTTATTGTTGATTCCCCCTGTGGACCGGGGGTAGAATAGGTCCACAGTATCCTCTGCTTGTCGTAGAAGGCGACTAAAAGGGGTTGCACGTGAGGTTAACAACCCCACTCCGTAAAAAAAACTTTCTAGTTATGATAGCCTATATACTGGTCGGATTTCACGGAATAGATCATGCATGACCAGGTAAAGAATCAATGTATCTGTTGATCTAAACAAAGAAGAAAGAAAATGAATAATATTATATCCTTTGGTGACTACACTTGAGTAATTTCAAACATTTTTAGATTAAATTTCAAAAAAAAAGTTTTAAGTAATTACTTTTTTGAATATAATAAATAAAACTTTTATGGTGATTCATCGTTGCCTGTCTGTCTGTTTCAAAGAATAAAAATTCGGGTGTGTGCTTAAGACCACACGACAGTAGTGATAACTTATATGGGATTTATAATTCTAATATTCTAAAATTATTAAAATTTATATTTTTATAAAAAAATAAATGTTTCAAGTAAACTTTTAATTCTTTTTTTGGGATTGTTAAATATATTTTTATGTTATGTTATTTTTTGAAAAGGAATAATTAATATATTTTCCGACAATGATTGAACTGGTTCTAGACCACAGGCAAACCGTGACGCGTGACGGCTCAATCTCATTTACTTCCCAGGAAAATAAAAATGTACATGACCGCCTAAATTCAAATACAAGATATTAATTTGAGCTTAGAGTTAATGCTTCAGCGCCATCTGTGGCTAGGTACAGGCACTAACCGTGACGCGTGGGTACCGTCACAGCGTGATTATTGACGCGTGACGGCTTCGTCCCATTTACTGCCAAGTAAAATAAAAAGTGTGCAAGCCGCGTCAAAAGAAGTTATCACTTCAAAATATAATATTTAAAATTTATACTCTCTATCGTCATTTCGAATAAAGATCTTTCTCATGGTTAAACTACGAAAAGAACACTGTCTATCTATCTATATTAATAAAATAGTGTTCCCTACGTCAAGCTTGAATCATTTTTCAATAGATGGCAATAGTACCGCATGAACCTTTGGCCAAGAAGTTTGGCACATTGATTAAAAATCCCGGAACGAGACGCTCCCTGCCAGGGGCCAGGGGACTCCTGGCCGAAGACCCGGTCGTCACGTTGTAATTTGTAATTAAAATTATTATAAACACAAAAATCGCTCTCTGCTTATTTTATAGATGTTATTCCATGTCAGAACTTAAAGGCTTGTCGTCTTTTCTATTATTATACATTATCAAAAATTAAGAATTTAAATTATTTAAATCTTTTTTTAAATTTTGACATTGAGATTTAAACTCCCCCAACATTCTCGCCAAATAGAAAAGCCATGATGAAGAAAAAAAAATTCTAAAACTTTTTAACGAATTTCCAGTAAAATATGATGATTTATGGAATTATAAATTTTGATGAATATCTGATGGGAATTATATTGAGTCCTGACGACGATGTAGATTCGTTAAAGAAACTTGAACAAACAATTTATAAATAGAAAAGCTTGCCGTCTATTTTAATTAATTAATTAAATTATAAGTATAACTTGTATCATTATACAACTTAAAGCTTATCAGACTAATTATTTTTCACTTTAACTTTGCGAATAAATTATTTTCAAGTTTATCTCATCATATATGACAAATATAATTTATATATGACACATAAATATTAATATATATGTATTTTAATTTCTAGTTCGTGGTTAATTATACTTTTCCTTTTTGAATACTTCGGTTGACCGAATCCTTCCTCTCTTGATTTTGCTTTAGGTCCTAAATTATTAATTATAAAGGGCTTATTTATTCACTCGAGTGAATCTTGTTTAATTTTCATATTTCCTGGACGGAGAAATTGGAAATACATAAAAGTAAATTCTTGTAATACAAGAAAAGACATAAAAGTAATTTTATTCTCCCTTTCTTTTCCAAGCAATTGCTTGTCTTTCTTTGTCCTGTTCACTTTTTGTATCAGGAGGATGTTCTTATAAAATGAAATTATTTATTTTATGATTTTCATTCATATTTAAATTATTTTTGATTATTACCATTGTTTTTTTTTCATTGAAACAATATTGATCTGTTTGTTCGCTTCAATTGGTAACTGAAAATTGCAGATACTCCAGCTCGTGGTGAAAGCTTGAACTAGCACAAATGGCTATTCCCTTCTTCTTCAGGGGTTTTGAAAAGTCAGAGAAGGAAATCCAATGCGACATTCCCCTAATAATAATCCAGTCATATAAAGATTTTTTTCTATAAAAAAAATTAAATATTAACGATATTTTCCATCGTAATTTGAATGATTATTTCTAGTGCAAAAAATATAAAAATAAAAATAACTAAGTACATATAATATCTAATAAAGTTTAAGTAATCGAATAAAAGTTTAATATTCTTTGATTATTTGTGACCGCGACCCAATTGCGTTAGTTTCAATTTCTACCACATGGCGGCAACACCGTACTTACCAATTGAATAGGGATCAGAGAAGAAAAATAAAGTATTTACAATATATTTTGACTTTACTCAGTGTCTCAGTTTTGATACTTATAAATTACTAAAAAAAAGAGAACTTTTTCCTTCACCTGCCAAAAATTGAATTGTTGTGTTTGTTCAAACTCAGGAAAGAATATTTTTGCATCCTAGCCTCGAAAAAAAAGTAAGAGTTGGAACTTCATTTGTAATTTTTAAGGAATTTGGTGTTGGTACTTGGTGAAACATTTTTTAAAATTATTGGATAAAAATACTTGGTAGGTTAATGTGAAACCTACCAAGTATTTTTATCCAATAACTTCATTTGTATTTCAATTAGCTTGATGTTTTGATTAAAAGGGTTCTAATTCTAATTGGTTTTTATTTTAATAAATAATATTTTATTTTAAATATACTATATATATTTTGTAATCAAATGGCCTCGGGAGCTAAATGTCCATTTAGCTTTAATAAATTTTAATTGAAAAAAAAATACAATATACATATATGATAAGAAAATGATTCAAACCAGCAAATTCAATATCAGAATCCATTTATCCATTTGCCTAAAAGGGATTCGAATAACAGAGTAGAAATATTATATTTATTTCAATTAATGTGAAAATATATTTCTCTAAACTAAAACTATTATTTATTTATTTTTTAAACCTGTAAAATAAATAATATAGTGTATGCCATAAAGGGAAGTAATTTAATCCTGCCTTAGTATACACAAATTAATTAAATTACTTTTTTTGTTTATTTTAATTAAATTTTACAAAATTCAACTTTAATAATTTTGTTAAGCGAGAACGTTGTAGTTTCTAGGTGAAACAAATTTAATGAATTTAATTTTAAATTTAAAAATAAAAATTTCTAGGTAGGATTAACAAATAAAAGATAAATTGCTTGTGAGCAAGGCTATAATATATAGTGCTATATATTTCGGGTTTTGAGCCCATTTTCAGGAGTCATATTAAATATAGTCTTGCTCACAAGAAATTTTGTCTTTTATTTGTGAACCCTACCTAGTAATTTTGTATTTTTAAATTTTAATTTTACTATAATTATAAATTGATACTTGCATCAGTGAAACAAAAAAATAAAATAAGTTTTAGAAATAATCAAAAGTTTGTTGTAGTTTGTAGTGTGAAGCTATATAGTCTTGGAAAATTGAAGATTATAATTCAGGAAAGATATAGTTGTAAAATTCCGATCTCTAGAAGTCAAAGAAATAAACAAATTGATTAAAATTGTTTTCAATTTTACTGCCAGTAGGAGATATTTGTGAATCATTTGCCATATATTTTACGAAAATGGAGCCTTATGAGTAAATTGAAAATTAAAAATCATACTGGTCGACAAAAGTTTGTGACCGTAAACCTAACACATTGGATTTCAGTAGAGTTTTTTACTCTGATTTTCATGCAATTTTCTGATTTTTTTACAACAGATCAGAGTTTGGATATATTATCGGTCAAAACGACGAAAAAGCCAATTTTGAACTAGATAATAAGCAAAAATATATTTTTCTATGTGGGTTTCACAAATAAAACAAATATATGTTTTGAGTTTTATCTCGATATATATTTCGGGTTATGAGCCCATCATCAGGAGTTATAAAAGAAAACTGAAAACGTTTTCTTTTGTAACTCCTGATGATGGGCTCATAACCCGAAATATATATCGAGATAAAAACTCAAAACATATATTTGTTTTATTTGTGAAACCCACATAGAAAAATATATTTTACTTATTATCTATTAAAATGTTTCACCTAGAACCGACACCAAATTCTTTAAAGATTATAAATTTTGACCTATTTTCGAGTGCCAGTAGATATAAATCAGCAATATTAGAAATCAAAATATTCTGCTGACCTAATAGAAAACAGCCTCCTCTTTGATTTTCAAATAACCTACAACTTGTTTTCAGCTCAATTAGAACTATAGTTATATCTAAAAAACTAAAACTACGTGATTATAAAGTATAATAAACATAAATAAAAACATATGGTCTTTTTGTTTAGTTAAAACTCGAGTTGTAATTGAGCTAAAAACAAGTGGTAATTTGAAAATCAAAAAGGAAGATGTTTTCTATTACATCAACAAAATATTTTGATTTAAAATATTGCTGTTTAAATAAATAATTCTTCCTCAGACTCTACATTGTGGAAGAGTCTGTGGAAGAGAAGAGGTCAGATGATGGGGCACACCCTGAGACATGGGGGACTGCTTAGGGATATCTTGGAGGGGGAGGGGGAAAAGAAAAGGAGAAGGCACAGATTAGAATATTTCGACCAAATAATTGGGATATGGGATGCCGGACATTTAGAGAGGTCAAACAGCTGGCGGGGGACAGAGCCGAGTGGAGACGACGGGTGGTTGCTTCAAACTAGCCTTAAGACTGTATACTCAATGATGATGATGCTGTTTAATATTTAATGGGACTCAAAAATAGGTCAAAATGGCTGTTTTTGTCGTTTTGACCGATAATATCTCAAAACTCTGACCTGTTGTAAAAAATCGGAAAATTGCCTGATAATCAGCGTATAAAACTCTACTGCAATCCAGTGTTAGGTTTATGGTTATAAATTTTTGTTTAATTTTTGTCAAGCAGTGATCATCGAAAAACCATCGAAAAATAAATTTGATATAAATAAATTGGCTATATTCTGCTTATATCCCCACAAACTTTAATGTATAACCTTTAATTATGCGTGAATACATTGAATAAATAATTTCTCTCAATATTCTTCTATAACCTTCATTAATCATTTATATATAGAAGGAACACGCCTTGGATTAAATGAACTGCAACAAATCAACAGTGTTTCTGAACGTCCACATTTCCTAGAAGTAACACAGCTTCTCATGTTGCGCTCAGCTTCGATCGATGAGATCAGATGTTTTCAACATTCCAAGGTCCCTTAGCTTGCTGTAAAAAATGAATCAATATGAAAACCAGTCAGTACACCTGCTCTCAATACAATTTATTGATTTTTAAATTCATTTTTGCTATTTTTTTGCTCTTGAATCATTTTACTTGAAAACTGCTAGCTGGAGATTTGTTTTCAAACTCGAAATTGGATGGGAAAAAATTACCGGTCCACTGCGGAATCCTTGATGCACCTGTCTTCCTTCCTTCTATCATAACTCCGAGCATTTTTATTAAATTTTTCTTCAAATCCTTTTTTTGTTTTGACTTCCTTTCATATCCTAACTATCCCTACAGAATGCTTGTTTGTTCACAATATATCTGCCATTGTTTTCTTCTCAAGCTAATTTAAACTTTGACTTAATTATAGATAATCAATTAGGCAAGCGGGAGGAGCCTAAGTGAGATGATGATGGCATTATGGATATGATATCTTTGATGATTGGACATCAAAGCTTCTAATCGTATACATTATATATTTACTTAATATAATTAGGATCTATCTATCATAGCGATACTGAGATCAATTATTAAGTATCTTGATGTTTATCGGATGTACTATATATGTTGAAAGCAATAGATGCTATTCGATCACTTATCACAGTGTTTTTCAAAGTTCTGAAATCTGCATACCTCTTCTAAAATTTTAGTAATCCTAAGTACCTAAGCCTCATTAATAAATATTGCTTGAACTTTATTAACAACAACATGTTTGTATGTCTCAGTATTGAATTCACTCGTCTTTTTTGCCTCTCTATCTATCTACATAAAATGGAAAAGTATGTATATATGTTTGTATCATCCAAACGATCTGATTGGCCACTGCGTAGCCAATAGCAAAGCGTTAAATTATTAGAACGATTCTGATTGGTCAGAGAGTGATCGTGCTTAGCCAATGTGTTAAATAAATCTTTTCTTATTGTTCTTTATTGTTGAAACAATTTCATTCAGCACATTTTTTCAATACTTACAGTATCATTTTAAATTTCAATTATTAAATTGGTATAGACGAGACGCTCCCTGCTAGGGGCTAGGTGACGCCGGGCCGAAAGCCCGGTTGTCAGTTAGTTCATTTATATTTCTAAAAGTGGAGAAAAATGATTTCAGGCATCTCTTTTGTGTCTGTTTTTTTTTCTGGATTATCATACCCACGATAACCCAAGAACGGAGATTGATAGATATTTTCTTCTGATGCTAAAATGTTTGTTATTCCAAAACAAATAATTAATTAATGTTAAGGTATTTTGTGCCGTTTCACAATAAAAAATATTCATAAATTTGAAAAATACAATACGGGATATCAGACTATTCGCCTTTTCATTGGATTTTACATAAGATGGTATCTCTATATAAATCAAATCCTTCCGTGTCATAGAATTTTTTTTGAGTACTTCGCGAAAGGCTCAAATTCAGTGGAAACATTCATCGGCACCAAAATTGGATGAGAAAAATCTAATATATATTATTTTCCATTGTGGGTGCGAAAAACCGGGCAAAAATATTAAAATTGTAAACGCTTTGTTGGATCTGGATCAAATCTAGTACCTACACTTATTCTTTAGAATACTGTATTTCTACAAAAGTTCGTTTAATTTTTTTTTTAGCATAATAGTTTTAACAGTTTTAGAAAATCCATTCAAAAACTCCTCTTTTGGTCAAATTTTTCCTAAACTCGCAATTCTCTATACTCTTAAATATTATAAACGTTGCGTTTCTAGAAAAGATAGAACTCTATTATTTCTCTTTAAGCTTTCCCACTCAAATTTAATGCAACCTGACGGATATTGGGTAAGTATTGGAAATTCTACGAAAAATGTGAAAACGTTATTATGACTCGGTACGATGTCCGTAAATTTTAATGATTTGTCAATATTCGTCATCCAACACATTGAGTCAGAAAGTTGAAAACTTTAACTTAAAATTAAAGGTATGCCGAATTTCAGATACTAACATGCTATAGTTCTTCATATGCGAATTTGATTTTTTTCCTAGTTTTCTGTATTTGTGAATCTGAAGCTACTATAAAACCCAAAATCAGTTCTTCTTTATGAAAATAGAAAAATAGAAACATTTTAGAATGAGAAAAAACTTTCTACGAGTTTCTGCCCTTTAATTATAGTTGGTATTATGAATCCAGACACATAGAAAGAAAAAATATCATGCTTAAACATGATTTCCCCACTTTTTCTTCATTTCTAAACACGATAAGGAAAAATTCATGATGCTACTGAATATAAAATTAAATTATATAAATAGGCGAGAGGAGCCATGTGTATTATTGTTAACTCTTCATTGCAGATACGCCAACTGGTGGTGAAAACTTGAACTCTCTCAATTGGGTCTTCTGACAGCTGATTGATCAGTGTTTAAATGATATATACCATAAACAAAAAACAAACCTATTTATTAAATAATATCTATTCTTTGATTATGCATATGACATATTGCCGCCTTAGAGTGTAAACCTGCTAACTCACAACAAATAAATTTTACAGGGCAGAGAAAAAACAAACAAAATTTAATATTGTTATTATGGAAAGAAACTATTTTTCCCATTTTTTTCTAAAACTTACGATCGTAGTTTTACTTGGACGATGCTGCATCTCTTTTTCTTTCGAACGGTATTAATATGTCATATATGATAAAAAATGGATTTAGCAGGTTTACACTCTAAGTCGACGATATGTGACTGCGACCCAATTGAGTTAGTTTCAATTTCTACCACATGGCGGCAACACCGTTATTTACCAATAAAATGGTGTGTGGTTATAAAGGTGCTTAATAGTTCTCGATTTTTTAAACTATTTGTAATGCAGTGGGAATTGAACCATGTTCGCACTTTGAGCTTTTCAGCTAAAAAATCAAATAAAATGACAAATTTTAATACTAAGCTTTTAAATCAGACAGTTTTTATTAAGATTCAAAATTACTTTTTTTTAACTTTTCTGGGATTCATTTAAAATAATTTCATTTTCTTCATTCTGCCTCATCTAATTAATATTCTTCATTTCCATCGCAATTTAGATATTCCACGAAACAGAGATATCCACCCCCTCTAACGAGAAAGAAATCTAAATAGCTTTTATTTTTTGGTCCTTGTAATGAATTATTCATTTTTGCGCTTGCTGATAGAAATCGATATCATAATGAACTCAGGGCGGAAAACAAAACGATTAGACCGATAGCATCTATTTGCTACTCAACTTGAATTTCTATCCTCTCTCATTTACCGGTCTATACAATTCTCATATTACCACATATTGAACTAATTTATGAATTTCAAAATGAATCTAATTATATTGTATTTCACCTACAAATATCGATGATTATTTTAGCCATCGATTGTAATTTATTAGAATCCATTCATTTAATTTCACCTATAAATAACAAATAACACTAAATCGTCCAATCGATGGTGTTTCAATAATCACACTTTCACCGCATTCATTTATAATGTCACTCAATTATTTAATTACCTGTTATTTTCCAAGAACCTTTCATTTTTTTATTCATATTCGATTACTGTCATTAAAATCGGATTATTTTCCCCAAAAAAACTTGCCTAACCTTAGTAATTTACTTTATTATATTTCTTGTAGAATCATTATAACTAATTACATTATTAGAATTAATCCGTCAATCGATCGTCTTTGCTTATTGGCTATATTAACAAATTTAATTTTAATTTTTAGACATTAAAAAGCAAGTAAAAAAAGCCTTACGGGATTCTTTATTTTTTTAACCGACTTCAAAAAGGAGGAGGTTATCAATTCGACTGAATTTTTTTTTGTATCTATGTTATCTTCGTCAATTGTGAACCGATTTTGATGATTTTTTTGCATTGGGTTTAGTCTAGTTCCAGAGTGGTCCCGTTTTTTCATTGGTATTGGACCTTTTTTGTTATGTATGTTCAGCCATAACTTCTTTGTTTATAGACCGATTTAAATTATTCTTCTTTTATTGGAAAGAGGGTACCTTAGGGGTGGTTCCATATTAATTTGGTCAAGTTCTGATGATGTTTGTTTGTCGATTTCTCTGGACCGATTTCGATGATTTTTTTGAATGAAAAAACATTGTTCCTTTTTAGGTGTTACAATTAATTTAATAATAAACAAGCTAGAAATTCAAAAAATTTTAAAGACCTTCATTTGCATCTAGCTTACAAAATATTGTTCAATTCTTGTATGCAGATTTTTCCTAAAAGTAAATATTATATTAGCCTTAAAATGGAAATTAAAATATTGTTTTCCAATTTCTGTTTAGTAATGAGTAAGTGTAGTAGTGTTCATTACCGAATAATTTTCAATATTGAATTGGATCTCTATTTATTATTATTTTTCTAAAATTAATTTATTTAAATTTATATATAAGCTATTTTTTAATTTTCTTTTTTTCAGGTGGTCGCCATTTTTGTTATTCTTCAATTAATATTTCTCATCCAGATTCAGGAATTTAAGGTAAGAAAAAAATATTTATTTAGGAATCTTCCCAGATATTTTTATTATTTCAAATTATCATCTTTGTAATTTCTCAAAAATTATATATTTATATAATATAAATGACGCAGAATAAATTCCTTACTTATACTTATACCTACTAAATACCAAATTAAAAAAATCTTATTTTCCTAAAATAGGAAATTTATTTTTGACAGCTTTTAATATATTCACTGACCTGGAAGATTTTAACCAATTATTACTTGCTTTTAATTTAAATTGATCCTCCGTGTTTCTAAGTAGAATTTTATAATTGAAATTCGACCAACTCATATAGAACTGATTTTCTTGAAATTGCATACCTACAAGATACCAAAGGGTCAGATATAAAGAAAATATCTATATTCTAGACGATGTTTTATTCAGCTTTTAATGTTTTAATATACATCTTTTAGAGTGTGCAAAAAAATATTTTTTTAAATATCATTTCTTTACTGTCGACGTTTTAATAAATAAATAAATCTTTATTCCTCCACCTGCTTAGAGGCACAAACATTAATACAATCTAGCTACAATATATTAACAAACATCAATATAAATTAACTACAACAATTTAGCAAATAATAAACAAGTACAAAAAATAGAAATGTATGCTCATTAACAAATAACATTACCATAGATTTCCATCAAAATACAAAAAGTAATTTAAAAATTCCGAGCAAAAACCCGATACCAGGAGCAAGCGACGCATTAGTCACCCCAGCATTTGCCATAAGTTGTTTCTGCTTGTGAGAACTAAATAAAATTTTGAACCACTCTAGGACTGAAGGACTTGACAAAATTTATAATTGATTTAATCATAGGAGACAGAGAACTATATAATCCCAAGTAGTAATAGACTGTTCCACAATCAATGCCAGATCCTTTGTGCCCTAAGTCGGCTGTACATTTTCATTACATCTATATAATAAAAATGAATTTCTGTTTCTTCGTAAGCGCAGATCTCTCAAATGCCTGGACCGATTTGGCTAATTTTTTTTTTAATGTTCGTAATAGTCCAATTCAGGTTAATACGTAAAAAAAAATTAGAAAAGTTGCCCGGAAAATTGGAAAATTCAGGAAAAACGAAAAAAATTCAGGTTAGCCAACATAGCTTGCCAAACAATAAAAGAACTAAACTAGCAAAAAACAAGTGTTGGCGGCCCTGTTTGTAAGATTTTTGAATGTCATTCATTCTCAATAGTTCTAACTACATTATCGTTGAAGAAGAATTTAATACTGCAACAAAGATTTAAAAAACCTATTTTTTTAAAGTAAATTTCAAAAAAAAACGTCATGATAACTAAATTTTTGAAAAAGTTATGGTTACTTAAAAAAAAGCTATTTTTTTCAAAAATTCATAACTTATTTTGGGTTGGGTGAAAATTTTTTAAAAAAATTCTGAAACCCGTCTTTAATAGGGTAGAAAAAGATAAAAAAGTTTCAGCCAAGGTTTTGATTATATATATAGATGAAAAATATTTAATTTAAAATAAAATATGTTATTTAAAAATCATTTTTCTTAAAAATACCCTTGGGAATCTCACCTCATCCTTTTTCTATTGTATTTAAGACCCTCAGCCATTTCAAAAGAACTAAGCCTTTTGGCTTTTGTATTCGAGCTCATTCATTCATTTCAATATTATTTATTTATTTCAAAGTTAATTATAAAGGATTATTGAAACTATACTAACTAAACTAACTGAAAGGAATTCATTAGCTTTTGGAATTTCTTTAAAAATATATTTTAAAGATTAAAACTAAATATATATTATATATGTATATATATATAATATATTTATTCTCTGTAACTAATAAAACATCAATAAAGCAGCCAGGTGGGGTCAAGGGGCGAAGCCCCCAGTAGCAAAGGCCCACCGTAGGCGGGCCTTGAAGCTAGTATTATATAAAGTCTGAGTTGTTATCATAGATGCGATGATGTATTTTATAGGTACACAGACAAGTTCATAATTTAATTTTTCTTGTAGAAAATTATTTGTTCTACTTTTTAGAGAATTTTGGAATAAAACCAGTTTTTTTTTATTTTTTAATTTTACCATGAAATTAATCCAACTTGTAGAAATTTTCCAGTTGATCAATTAACGAAAATTCAAACTTTCTGAAAACTTTCAAATAACACTATATTTATGTTGATTTTTTAACTTATCAGATTTGAAATAAGAATAAAATATTAGAAAATTTATTTATTTTTTAAAAAGAAATATATAGGGGTATGTATAAATCTTTGTACAGGGGAGGATGTATTAAAAGATCTGCCTTCGTACATCCCCATTTCCGATCCCTCTCTCTCTCACTCTCTCGCTCTATCCAATAACTCACGATGCTATCTTGCAAAGTGGCAAGAGTAATTGCCCTCTAGCAAATGCAAAATTCAATTTGCAAATCTCATTGTGACTAAAGGGAATTTGTATATATATATATAAGTCGTGAAGGTGAAATATTACAGATGCAAAATTCAACTTTTTCGTTTAATTTTTATATAAAAGAGATCGAAAGAGAGAAAAAAACTTGTTCGATGACAGAAAGTGAAGCTCTATGAATACACAGAGTTGTTCTATGATAAATCATATTCTGAATTAAAAATAAAGTATGTTTTTAATTAATATTATTTATTTTATTTTTTATTTGGCCTGGATAAATAAATTAGTCAAGTTATTAGAACTTAAATTAATACATAATAATTTTTAAGAAAAAATAAAACCGACTTCAAAAAATTAATTGCAACAAATAAAATACACTAAAAGGTATAAAATAATTATTATCTTATTTAGTTACAACTAAACGACGAAATATTAACATGAAATTACTTTTTAAGTCGGTGCCAAACATATACCTTTTATGAATCGCACTCGACGGATCTTACTTCTTGTTTGGAAGGTACGCTCGCTTATGGGTATAGTTTGTTTGGTACCGACATCAAAAAGTAATTTCATGTTAATATTTCGTCGTTTAGTTGTAACTAAATAAGATAATAATTATTTTATACCTTTTAGAGTATTTTAATTGTTGCATTTAATTTTTTGAAGTCGGTTTTATTTTTTTCTTAAAAATTATTTTTATTTTTCTCTTTTTAGTGATGTTATTAATAGTGATAATATCATCAGAACTTGACCAAATTAATATGACACCATCCCTAAGATACCCCCTTTCGGTTCATAAACAAAGAAGCTAGGCCTAAACAAACCTAACAAAAAGGTCCAATACCTATGAAAAAAATGGGACCAATCGGAAGGTAGACTGAACCCAATGCAAATTTTTTTTTCAAAATCGGTTCACAATTGGCGGAGATATGAGGTAACATAGGCACAAAAAAAAATTCATTCGAATAGATAACCTCCTCCTTTTTTGAAGTCGGTTAAAAAATTAAATCTTCTTTAAGTGCCATATCAGGTCTCCCTGACGTTTCGACACCTCTCCACATATACCTGTGCTGAGTGTGTTTAGCTGTTTTACACACATAAACGGGACCTACATTTTAACGCCGGTTCCGAGCGGCTAGTTTGGAGAGGTTGACTAGGCAATTATACTCTTGGTAGTTTACTATTGCTTTCCAAGAGAAGGCGACTGAAAATATCTGCCGAAACTCAGTCTCGAACCAGGATACTTCAGAACAGCGTCCCGGCACTCTAACCACTGAGTCACAGTCGCCTCTTTAAAAATATAAATACTTAAACTAATATACGAAATAGAATAAACTATATGGTTGAGTATTTAATCAAGCATTCACTAGACGCCGGTTTCGGTTACCACTGCTGAACCATTTTCACTAGTACCTACTAAGAAATTAAACATATTTACAAACTTTTTTTTTTAAGTACACAAAATAAAACATACAAATTCACAATCATAGATAAAATTTTGTTCAAAATTTGTCAATTTTGTCAATTCACATCCATATTCCATACTTAATTTAGTACAAAAGATATATTTAATTGTTAAAATATTTATTAGAATTTTGATAATGGAAAATGGGATAAGTTCTTGGTGAAAAATATTTTAATAAAGTAAAGAAAATTTAAAAAAATTAAAAATATAAAATTCTAGGTAGGGTTCACAAAAATAAAAGACAAGATGCTTATTAGAATGACTATATAAGTATATTTTGGGGTACGACCCCATCTTCAGGAGTTTTCTCTTTGAACTCCTGAAGATAGGCTTGTGCCCCGAAATATATAGATTCATTCTAATAAGCAACTTGTCTTTTATTTTTGTGAAACCTAGCTAGAATTTTATATTTTTAAAATTTTCTTTATATGATTATTTATTAGAAGGCCATTTATTTATAATTTAATAATTCTATTCTCACAAATTTCGGGCACTAATAATTTTAGTTGTTGATTCGTCCTTAAACCCTAATATAGTAATAATAATATTAATAATTATAATAACAGTAATATAGTATAACATCTTTATTATTATTACTGCTTGCAACAACATTAATAATAATAGATACATGTTCATACAAAACAAAATTTGTTTTTGCTCTTTTGGCTAAAATCATCACGGGAGTTATCAGTTGAAAATAGGTAGGGTTTGCTTGTATTATTCAATTATCGTTAGAGTTGACCATGATTTTGATAAGATTTGGAACCACTGTTCTCTCAGATAAATATTTGAATTAAAATTTTAACTTTTAGTGAAATCACACATAATTAATTATAATTATTTATTGAACAAGAACAAATAATACAATAAAACTACATTGTTTTGATCGATTTATTCTGCGATCGTTCTCAAGTATGAGCACTAGGATGGTCCTTATTTTGTGTATTTTCGAATTTTTACTCTAACAAAGGTTCATAAGGTTCGAAATAATTAAAAAAAATATCACCCCAAGTTCCAAGTCTCTATTTCAATTTTAACCTGTACCCCACAACGATGCAATTTTCCCATCTAAATATCATGGGGTTTTTGGCATTGAACGATCAATTTTTTATTCCGGCCAAAGCAATAGTTTAAAAAATTTGAAACTCTGTAGACTTTATCCTTATAATAGTAGCTAGTCTTCGGAATTTTTAAAGGTTTTTAGCTATTATAATTTTGAAGTTATAGCTAGATAAATTACTGCTATATCTTAGTGTTAGTAAGTTACAAATTATAATATCTAAAAATCTGTAAAAATTCTGAAGCATAGCTACTATTATAAGAATAAAGTCTACAGAGTTTCAAATTTTTCGAATCATTACTTTGGCCGGAATAAAAAATTGATTGTTCAATGCCAAAAAACCTATGTAATTTAGATAGAAAAATTGCATCGCTGTTAGGCAAAGGTTAAATTTGAGATAGAGACTTGAAACTTGAGGGATATTTTTTTATTTATTTATAACCATATGCGCCTCTGTCAGCGTAAAAATTCGAAAATGTCATAAATAATGACCACCCTAATGAGCACCCACTCTGATTTTAGGTTAAAGTAACTTGAAAACGATCGCAGAATAGGTCGATCATAAGGTTATAGTTTTATTGTATTATTTGTTCTTGTCAATAAATAATTATAATTAATTATGTGTGATTTTACTAAAAATTCAAATTTTAATTAAATTAATCACAAAAATAAAATCTTCAACAGCTTCATTACTAATAAATATTTTAATATATATCGAAAAAGTGCGCAGAACTCTATCTTCGGTGCATAAACAAATATCGAGCTGACAGAGCGGACTTTAAATCAGAAAATAAAACTAAATTATTTTCGTAAAGTAATATACAAATATAAAACTTCATAAATTATGAGACGGAATGCAATTTTCGCTTGAAATTACTTTTATTAGAGAACATATATATTTGGTTAAAAGTTTATGAAAAAAAAAGAAAAAAAACTGTAATTTACTCCCGGAGATGTGAAAAGTTTCTAATTCAAGTCTGCAAAATATAGATTAATTTTTTTCACTACTAAAACAAAAAAAAATATTTTTTAAAAAAATGACAACATATCTTGATCGTTTTCGATGTTATTATCTGGGATCATAAAAGGACTAAAAGAGGGGATAAAAAATAGCAAATCGAATAGAGTGTGATAATAAATCATTTTCTATTTGCTTTGCATTAAGCTCTGTACTGATAAAGCCGAAAGCCCATTGGAGCCGAAGCTCCTCTTATGAGAAACATTTCAACCACCGAAGAATCAAATGTTCAAAAGTAATTTTTGAAAAAAACAAAATAGTATTATACAGGGGTCTCAAACTTTTCCGAGTCACGGCGCCTTTTTTCAATTAAAATTTTTCCATGGCGCCCTAAATAGAAGTACATAAATCAAAAGAAATACCTTATTTGGCCTCTCTAAATATCCTTGTATTAAAATCGATAAAAATATCTTTGGAATTAATAGTTTATATTTCTATGAAAATCAAAAATTCACACCATAGGGGGACCCTTTGCATATATTTCAGATTTTTTTGAGGGTTTTAAATTATTTTTTTTTGCTCTATATCAAAACAAATACTGTATTTTGTCTCTCTAAATACTCTTGTATTAAAATCGATCAAAATATATTTGAAATTAATAGTTTATTTTTCTAGAAAAATCAAGGATTGAGACCACGGGGGTGGGACCCTTTGCAATAATGTCAGATTTTTTCGAGGGTGAAAAAATTGAATTTTTTCGCTTAATATCAAAATAATTAGCGTATTTATTCTTTCTAACTATCCTTATATTAGAAATAATAAAAATATGTTTGGAATTAATAGTTTATTTTTCTAGAAAAATCAAGGATGGGACCCTTTGCATTCATGTTAGATTCTTTCGAGGGTGAAAAAATTGAATTTTTTCGCTTAATATCAAAATAATTAGCGTATTTATTCTTTCTAAATATACTTATATTAGAAATAATAAAAATATGTTCGGTATTAATAGTTTATTTTTCTAGAAAAATCAAGGATCGAGACCACAGGGGGACCCTTTGCATTCGTGTCAGATTTTTCCGAGGGTGAAAAAGTTAAATTTTTTCATTTAATATCAAAATATATAGCGTATTTATTCATTCTAAATATACTTATATTAGAAATAATAAAATATGTTTGGAATTAATAGTTTATTTTTCTAGAAAAATCAAGGATTGAGACCACAGGAGGGACCCTTCGCATTTATGTCAGATTTTTTCGAGGGTGAAAAAGTTAAATTTTTTCGCTTAATATCAAAATAATTAGCGTATTTATTCTTTCTAAATATACTTATTTGAAGTCCATGACAAACATATACATTTTATGAATCGCACTCGACGGATCCTTACTTAGTACTTTTGACGCGTAATGAAGACCTCATTGCCTAAGCTCACTTATATAGTTTGTTTGACACCAACTTTAAAAAGTGATTTCATGTAAATATTTCATCGTTTAGTTGTAAATTGGATAATTATTTTATACCTTTAAGTGCATTTTATTTTATTTTTGAGTTATTATTATTTTATTTGTTGCATTTAATTTTTTTGAAGTCGGTTTTATTTTTATTTTTTTATTTTATAAAAATTAGTTTTATTTTTCTCTATTTAGTGATGTTATTAATAGTGACTTAAGATAATACCTTGGATGCATCTCGTAAGAGAAAGTGTCGAGCGAATGAATCAAAAAACGACAATAAAATTTAATTCATAAATATGATCATATCATCAGAACTTGACCAAATTAATATGGGACCACCCCTAAGGTACTCCCTTTGCAATAAAAAAAGAATCATCGAAATCGGTATACGAGGCAAAAAGTTCTCCCTGAAAATACATAAAAATAAATAAATAAATAGGTAAGATACCTATCATCTTGGAGATATGAGCCGTTTATTTTGAAAATGGCCTAACTCCATTATTTGTTATTTTGAGATATTTGTATTTATATTTTTATAAATACATATATTTATATATATTTTGATGTATTTATTTTGACAAATTCATGATGATATTGTACTCCTTTGGCTATGATGTTATAAATTTGAAAAGAAGACATCTATGTCTAACTAAATCTGTCATTAACTCATTTTTTTCAAATTTGGAGTTAGGCCACTTTCAAAATAAACGGCTCATATATTGATCCAAACGCAGAAATAATCATTAAAATCGATTCATAAACAAAGAAGTTATGCGTTAACATACCTAACAAACAAGGTCCAATACCAATGATTACCAATTGATATTTTTACTAATCGGAAACTAGACTGAACCCAATGCAAAAAAATGATCAAAATCGGTTCATAATTGGGGAAGAAATCAGTTAACATAGACACACACAAAAAAAAAATTCAGTCGAATTGAGAACCTCCTCCTTTTTTGAAGTCGGTTAAAAATATGTATTAAAAAAAATAGCAGCATATCTTGATCGTTTTCGATGTATTATCTGTGATCGTAAAATGCCCAAGAGAGAGAGAGAGAAAAAAATGGCAAATCGAATAGGGTGTGATAATAAATCATTTTCTATTTGCTTTTCATTAAGCTTTACAGATAAAGCTGAAAGCCCAATGGAGATTTTGTCCGTCTGTTGTGCTGTTTTTGTCCTGTCCCCTCACCAAAACACCGCTCTTAATAATGGTCTCTTTCATTAGAAGGTCTCTGGGAATAATAAACAAGTTGTTTAATAAAGGTGGTGTGCAAACGGTGGGGATGGCCGCCGATCATTAACCTAGACGGTTCACAGTTCAACCCCCAAAACCTCCCACCCCGCGAACATCCCCCTAGGCACGGTTATTCTTCCCTAAACAATCTCATATCGTTGGAGATAAGAAATCAGCCAGGTGGAAACAAAGCACGTATTTATTTTTTGTACCTAGCAACACAATTGCTGGGTCATGATAGAAAATTGAACCAGGAAAATTTTAATCCTATAGGGTATTTTGTATTCCATGTTAGTTAAAAATTAAAATATGATGGGATTTTTACAAATCTGGTTATTTATTTAACATTTTTTTACTTTACCATACGAGTTATAATGAAAAATTACAATCGTACTATTTCGAAAAAGTTGTTTTTTAATTCGTGTTCTCGAGAGATCTCAAAAACGACTAAAACAATTTTGATAAAAAAAAATTTGGGTGTGTTCTTAAGACAGTAGGCATTTATAATTCTACGTATTAGGTATCAATGGCTGTATGAAGCCTGTTGACTGAATTTGTAATATAATATATTATTATTTTTCTATCTATAAATAGTTTTATTCAGTAAATTATTTTCTATATGTATCTAAAATATTTTCATATTTAACCGCTTTCAACTTTGGGTTCATCAAGATGGCCCCACCGTTATTCCCCAATAGTTTACTCACCACAGCTTATGGACCACATGTAGTATAAATTAATTATATTATTTTATTATTATTTTAGAAAAAATATACTCTTTTAAACATTAGTTTTTTAAGTAAACTTTTAATTATTTTTTTGGAGTTGTTAAAAATATATTTATGTTGTGTTATTTTTAAATATAATATTATTATATTTAATGTTTTTAGTTTTTTTTTTTTTTTTTATTCTTGGTTTTGGACTAAGTATTTCTATTTTTCTATTTAGCCTTAAAATTTAACTTTGACACCATCAAAAAATTTTGAAATGTATACAAAGGGTCCCATCTGTGGTCTGAATTTTTGATTTTCATAGAAAAAAATTATTAATTCCCAAGATGTTTTTATCGATACTAATACAAAAGTATTTAGAGATACCAAATACGGTATTTTTTTGTATAAGGTGAAAAATTTTAACTTTGACACTCTCTAAAAAATCTGAGATGTATACAAAGAGTCCCCTCCTTTGGTCTGAATTTCTGATTTTCATAGAAAAAAAAAACTATTAATTTTCAATATATTTTTATCGATTCTATTTTACAAGTTGTTCCCGAGGCCAATAAAAGAAAAAAAAAATTTACAAGTCTAAATAGACCAAATACGCAATTTATTTTGATATAATAATAATATATATTTTGATAATATAAATATAATTTTACTTGTACTAAGAAAAGGGTTCCATAGAAAAATTTTAATTGAAAAAAGGCGCCTCAACTCTAAGAGTTTGGGAACCCTTGGTGTACAGCGAAAGATTTATATTATAGCATTATAAGTGATATTAATTATCAAAATATCTATTAGTAAGTTAGTGGATTTTTGCGGGTGTTATCAGATTTTGTCTACGCTCCAGCCCAAAAACAAATGAAGGTATCAAAACGAAATTTTATATTTATCTTCATATTTTATATTGAGATTAAAAGCCAATTAGCCTAGTCTTTAGCGAAAGATCAATATAAAAATCAGTGTTTTCTAGGCGTTTCCAATATTGTAGTTCGACTTTTATCCAAAGTGGGTACTAGTCTTAGATAAACCAAAGATTAATTTAAGTGCTATATTTGTTTGATAGTATATTGAAATATGGAGTACGTACAGGTAGAAGGAGTATAGTGATAAGATTGACGTGGGAAGCTGCTTAGTTCAGTTCACTTGAAGGACCAAGTGGTTGAGAAGTTTTCTACTTCAAAAGAGAGAAGCCCATTATTATAAAGAGACCGCCCTTTTACCCCTTGAGGAGGATGGGGTTACCACATCTCAATTGAGAATAGTTGGAAGTTCACGCAGTTTGCAATAATATCTTTGTAACCAAGTTTGGCAACTTATAATGATATTTGAAAACTAAGATTTCGACTGATTAGGAGTGAAATCTACGGATCCAACGAGTCGTCAATGTGAAGGAACAAAGTCAACGTCAGCAGGGATAGACAGATAGACAGATAGACAGCTGGTTAGAGAAGGGGCGGAAATTATCAGCTCCTCTCGTTCAGTAACTTTGTCTTTCTTGTTTATTTGTTAAACTTATTAGAATGGATATTTTTACAAATTTGATTCTAAGCCTACAATAAATTAGAAGAAAAAGCGAAAACTTTTTTAAGCCTTATTAAGTTAAAATAAAGAAAATAATTGATAGGCATATGAGGACTCGTGAAGCAATACCAAATGAGCTACAAGTCCCCGAACCTAAACTAATCCTAAACATTTAAATGAAGATAGTAATTCAGTACATTATTATATATCAGCCGGGTTTCGAACCCTGATCTCTCGTAAATGGAGTTGGAGTTTTCTAAAGCGGGTTTTCGTAGACATAGTTATACTTTCGAGAAGCCAAAATTGCATTTAACCTATTACTTTACCATACAGGATATGGTCATGTATTGTAATCGTGCATGAAACAAGTGTTTTTTTCCATTTTTTTCCAAATATCTAAAAAACGGCTGAAACTATTTTGATTAATAAAAATTAGCGAAACCATGGCCTTTCGGTCTACAAAAAAGCCCTAATAAGTGAACATCGAAAAAATTATATTTTTCGAGATAATAATTGTTTTGTCAAAATGTCTGTTAGTATGGTTGTCTGTGCTTTACCAAATTTTTGTGGACGAGCTAGCTCAAAAATTAGTGTCAATATCGAAACCAAATTTCACACGTAGTTTTGGTCCAGTGAGATTAAGAGCTGATTAGATTTTGGTGCATATCCACCCAAAATAAAGGGGTGTGGAGGGGGGTTAAAAATTAAAAATCTAGGCCATTTACTAAATTTTGTTAACATAATCAGTGGGACCCCAGAAGTATAAATATAAAATGCAAAAACTAACCTCCAAAAATGGGGAGGAGGGGGTGTAGGGTCAAAAAATGAAAATATAGGCTCTTGTACCAAACTCAACCAAATTTTATATACATAATCAGTGGGCCCCCAGGAGTCTAAAATGGAAAAACTAACCCCCCCTCCCCTACATGATTATAAATAATTTTATTAAATATTAAATATAAGTGAGGGGCCAGGTTGTATGGTAAAGTCAAGTGGATGGCCACATCCGAACACGTCAGCTTATTTTTAAACTGCAGTGTCCAAGGATTCTTTCGCTCCAACCTTATCCACTTCATCTCAAACCACTTGACAGGATGGCCTTTATCAGTTTTTTTCCTGTTGACTATAATGTCTTCTAGTTTTTTGGTGGATAAAATTTCAGGTGTTGTTACTTTGAAATCCAGGAAAGACTTCTTAGCCTTGGCCACTGATTCGTTTTTGGAAGACAGGGTCTGAGCGTGTATCAGAATCCATTATTTTAAGTTTTACTATACAAAAAACATTCACAAGAATTTAAAGAAAAATCCACCTGCTACGATTTTGGACTTGATCCACGTTGGCGCTGAAATTTTATGAGAGTTTTTCAGGGCCAAACACAGCTGCTGTTAAAAAATAGCCATAACAGGGACTTAATTCATTATGTTTCTGAAAATATAGACCATTAACAAGTATTAATCCGCAAAAAACGAAATTTTTAAAATTTTGGTCTTGATCCACTTTAGCTCTGAGCGCCTCTATGAACATGGAATTTCGTTATTTTTCAATTCTTTCTTTATTTGTTTTAGCCGTTGCATAGTATAGTGGCTTATATAAAAGATCATAAAACGTAAAAAATATTTTTTCTTTATTTCTAATTTGATAAAGAAAAATTTTCATTGACAAAAGATCAATTGTGTAATAATTTGTTAGTATTTTTATCTTTGTTTGCTTGTTTAAATTTGTACGATGCTTAGAGGTTTTTTTTATTTTCTGTTTTTTCAACCACAATTTCTAAAATCTAATCTATAATCAGTTCATTATTTTTGGAAACACAAACACTTAAGTAGCCACCAGTACAAACTTTCTACAAACTTTTTCTCTTGAGTTATTATGGATATGGAAGTTGAAAATAATTAATGCTTTAAAAGATTTTTCCCATATACAATCCATGATCTTATTTGAAATTTCGAAGCTGTTTCTCCACTGAAAATTTTTTGGCAAAAACGAAAACCACGTGTTACTGGACTTGATATTTATTTTTACTTTACTATACAGGGTATGGTCAAGTATTGTAATCGTGCATGAAAAAAGTGGTTTTTTTCCTTCTTTTTTTCGAAATATCTCAAAAACGGCTAAAACTATTTTATTTAAAAAAATTGAGCTAAGCCATGTCATTTTCCTCTACAAAAAAGCTCTAATAAGTGAACATTGAAAAAATTATATTTTTCGAGATAATAATTGTTTTGTCAAAATGTCTGTTAGTTAGTCTGTGCGTTACATGGAGGAGCTAGCTCAAAAACTAGTGTGAATATAGAAACCAAATTTCACAAGTAGTTTTGGCCCATTGATTTTTCGTTTATTGGGCCACGCAGGTGGGGCCTCCACTAACAAGAAATATTTACATTATCGGGTGAATTTAATTACAGGATTATTTACATGATTATAGGTATATTAACATAATATATTTACAAAAAAAAAAATTTCTTTTTTCTTTTTTTATCTTTTTTATATACAATTTCTAGCGGATGGCGATTTCCCTATAAGTTCTCCTGTTGAAGCTGTAAAAATTCATTAATGAACCCCTCATCGCCCTGAAGGTCATATCGTATAAAGTTCTCTGAGAAATTCCCAGGGCGACAAGGGGAGGCTGATTAGATTTTGGTGCATATCGACCCAAAATTAAGGGGGGTCGAGTGGGGGTTAAAAATTATAAATCTAGGTCGTTTGAGCAAACTCAACCAAATTTTGTATACATAATCAGTGGGTCCCCAGAAGTCTAAAAATGCAAAAACTAACCGCCCAAAAGGGGGGGGGTGGAGGGTCAAAAAATGAAAATCTTGGCCTTTTACCAAACTCAACCAAATTTTGTATACATAATCAGTGTGCCCCTAGGAGTCTAAAAATGCAAAAACTAACCCCCTCCCCTACATGATTAATTTTATTAAATATTAATGTAAGTGAGGGGCCAGGTTGTATGGTAAAGTCAAGTGGATTGCCACATCAGAGCACGTCAGCTTATTTTCCTTCTTATTTTCAAACATTTTAAAATAAAGGAATGGCACATGGGGAACGAACCATCTGTGTCCCTGTCATTTCTTTGTTTTTCCCTATGGTCCAGCACTTCCAGAGGCGTTGGCGTG
Organism: Forficula auricularia; assembly: GCA_024734495.1. Lineage (NCBI taxonomy): Eukaryota > Metazoa > Arthropoda > Insecta > Dermaptera > Forficulidae > Forficula > Forficula auricularia. Next base: position 169,619 of record JALMQS010000216.1, read on the forward strand.
CTTGTTTGCAAATGCTGGATCACTGAGCTTGACTAACCTCCCCCGTCAATGTCAGATGGTCGCGCATGCAAAAAATAGTTCCAGATATTTTCTTTGCTCTCATGAGAACTAAGTGAAATTTTTTTTTGATTTTCTCAAAAAGGGCTATAACGATGTTTTTTTTTAATTGATGTACTTATCAATTGTCATAGAGTACAAATTTTAATAAAGGAAGAGGGTTTAAATTAGAAGTGTTGAAAAATAAATATTTTAATGGTTCATATCTCGGCTACGGTAAGTCGCAGAGTTTTGGAATTTTAAACTTAAGCTATCTAGAAGAAGTACCTCAAGATTTTGGCTAAAATCGAAGAACCGGATGTACGTGTTTACTCGAAGATTTTTGGTATTTTCAAATTTCGTCTGGTTTTCTCAAAACGGCTGGAAGGAAAACCAAATTGAAGTAATTTGAATGAGGAAAATTGGTATTATGATTTCAAATAAGGAAAAAACTAATGTAAAAGTCATGTGATGTCACTAGTTGATTTATTTTGAGCTACATAAAAATACAACCCTTCCCAAAATAAACATCTATTAAAATTAAAATTTAATTTTTGATTTCAGAAAACAAAAATATATGCAAATTTAAAGTTGATTACATTGAATTGACATACAGACAGATATTCTAGCGACACAAATAGTGTTCCGTTTTAGTTTTTGAACGGAAACTAAAAAATAAGACATAAAGAAAAAATTATAAACTTAAAAAATTCTTTATGGTTAATCATCATCATCATCATCATCAGTGTCACTAACAAAGTTTCAACAAAACAAAAAAAAGAACAAAAGTAAATTTATTGATTTAAAATACAAACTAAATTGAAAGTTTTTGTGCCGAGGGTATCAGAATTTTTATATAGGGTCCGCCAAATAACTTTTTTTTTTAAATGCTATAAAAAAAAACTACTGAATATTTTCTCAAATTTCTTTTTTTATTTGAAAGTACAATCCTTCCGGTTAATAATGGAAAATAATTTAATTCAAATGGCTGCCTCAGCTGGCCACGCAGTAGCCTACACGATCGGTCCAATTTTTAAGCACATTATCGATTGTGTGCAGCTGTATTTCACCAATGGCTTCACGAATATTGTCCATTAAAGCGTCAATTGTCTTTGGCTTGTTGGCGTAACACTTATCTTTGACGGCACCCCACAAATAATAGTCCAACGGTGTCAAATCGCAGCTCCGAGGTGGCCAAACGACATCAGCTCTGCGGCTGATAATGCGATCTTCAAAAACAGGGCGCAAAACATCGAGTGTAGCTTCGGCTTTGTGGCACGTAGCGCCGTCCTGTTGAAACCAAATGTTGCCAATATCCTTTGTGAACAAAAATTCGTTCAACATGGCCCGATAACGATCGCCATTAACTGTAACGGCCACTCCTTGCTCATTTTCGAAGAAAAATGACCCAATTATGCCTCTGGACCAAAATCCGCACCAAACAGTGACTCGTTTTGGGTGCGTCGGCTTTTCAATGTATGCGTGCGGGTTTTCTGTGCCCCAAATGCGACAATTTTGCTTGTTTACATACCCGCCAAGATCAAAATGAGCTTCATCTGAAAAGATGATTTTTTGGCAAAATCGGCATCTTCTGTAAGTCGATCGCAGGCCCAATTAGCGAAGCGAAAACGCATTGGATGGTCACCATATTCGTTCAGCGGAAGGATAAAACTAATTATCTGTCAAATCAAACATGAGCTAAGTGTTACCATTCACCAAACAAGCACTAGTTGAAAAAAAAACGTTAGATGGCGGACCCTATATATTGAAGGAGACAATCAACTACAAACGATATACTACCTACACATCATTTACTAACGAAACCTGAAAATATATACTAAACGAGCTGCTCCAGGCGTGCCTTCGGTACGCCCTCTACAGCTCGGGCCTCCGGGCAGGTGGCCCTGGCGTGCGGCGTCTCGGCATGTGATTATTAAGTCTCCAAAATTGATTTAAAAAAAAGCTCCAAATATTTAGATATTTGCAAATAAATAACTCTCAGTTTTCTAAAGAGAAAATGTACAAAAAAGCTAAAAATTTCTATAATTTGCCCCCCCCCCCAGAAACGAATTTATTTTTGGAGAGACTTTAATCTCGATATACTAGTGTATATTTCGGGTGGCTAACTCATCTTCAGGAGCAACAGAATGTAACTATAAATATATATATATATATATATATACTAGTATATATATATCGAGATTAAAGTCTCTCCAAAAAAAAATTTGTTTTATTTTTATATCTTAACGAGCTGCTCCAGGCGTGCCTTCGGCACGACCTCTACAGCTCGGCCCTCCGGACAGGTGGCCCTGGCGGGCGGAGTCTTAAAAACTAACATTACAAAATTTGATCTATATCGGAGAGAGTATTAATTTTTTGCCCCCACTCACATTTTGGGAGGTTGGAAATTATTTTTTAGATATTTCGGCGGATCTTGAAGCTAGTAAATAATATATATACAATATACATTATATATATGTTTTATATATATATATGCGTGTATGTTTATTTGCATCAAGCAGAGGACAACTTTCTTTATGAATACTCTAAATGTTTGAAAATTTAAGGATGCGCCTCATCCACAGCTTCCATGGACCGCACGCCTCTGATATATAGGTAATTATTTATTTATTTGTATTATACAAAGGATACCTCTTCGATTTTCTATTAAAAAATCAATAGCTTAATCTGATAATCTTGGCCAAAAAATGTCTTTCAATTTCCAATATCCGACTGTCAATTTTTCAATAATTATATTAAAAAAGATTACTTTTAATTTTCTCCTATTATATGTCAAAAAATAAATTCATGATTTATTTTCCATTTAGTGATATTTTTTTTTATTATAATTATTTTTTTTTTGTTCTAAATTTTGATAATAATTTTCGGTATTTCCGTGACACTATCTTTTTTCAACTGAATTGATATGATATCAATCTAACTTAGCTCCAGGCCAAAAGACAGCTCTCCTCCTGCTCAGAGAGCTAACCCAAAGGGAGAGAGGAAAAGGGGTGGCAAAAAGGGGACTAAAAAGGGGCGAAGGGGAAAAAGGGGGGCATATACCACCATCATCTATCGATCATTTTCCGGCGGCTCTTAAATTGACAGACTATCAAACTTTATGATCAACTTCCTACTTCGGAATCCAAACTTTTTCCTTTTTCTTTTTTTTCTTTTTTACCACGCTTTGATTCCATTTAATTTCTTCATTTCTGATGTCTTTTTTCATTCTATAGCCTCTTCGATGAGATATATAGAAGGCTTTTATACCCTCTCTCATTGAAGCAAAAACGAAATTTTCAAATGTATAACAGCATCTCTCTTCGGTCAAATTAGATACAAATTGAAAAATTGTATTTACTATCTCCTTAAGGACGTTCCCTAATATTGAGCTATAGATGATTAGATGCAGTTCGCTCTTTCCCCTACTCTCGCATGCGCAGAAAGGCAAAAATATTTTCATTGCTTCGTTTCTCGGATCTGGCAACATTGCACTCTTACCGAAGCTAAAAGACAAAGAATAAAAAAAACACTTAATGAAACAGCTCAATGCGAAATTCCAGATGAGAACAGTATAGTTAGGTTGAGAGAATTAGCTAAAAATCTCAAATGCACCAGCTGCAGAAGTTTTTTAGATATGGAAAAATTGAGTGATTTTAGTGCGACGTTGCCAAGTCGCCATCTCTCACTTGCCATGCCATGAGAGAAAAAATGAAAATCATCAAAAATACCTAACTTTTAACATTTTTCATACAAAACGAATACCGCTTGATACAATTATTTTAACAGAAAAATATTTGTTAAATCTTCAGTTAATGATTCTCAGTTTTTCAATATAATTTCAAGAAAATTACTGTTGTTATTTAATGAAACAGTCGCTTTAACATCAACCGGGATATGGTTCGCGTGTTAAATATGGAAATTTCAATGGTCACTATTTATAAATTTAGTGCCGCAAGGACTATTGAAAAAATTTCTACGTATAAAGGACACTTATAAATATGTGTATTCAAAGTTTTAAAAGGATTGCAAGAAAATCGATTTATTATGGAACGCCCTTAAACCAGGATGCCCCTGCCCCTAGCTACATGACTCACCACCCCCAAATTCATGAAAAGTAACACCCCCCCCCCACCCCACCATTTTATTCAGTTCTAACGAATTAGAACAGATTTTTTAAAAGTACTTTTTCTATGAAGTTATAACTTGACTTGACTGCCGTTTTTATTTTAGGCATATAATACTAAAATGTAACAATTTCCACCCCCAGTTTCATGAAAAGTACCCCCTCGCCCATTTTATTCAATTTTAACGAATTAGAACAGATTTTTATTAAGTACTTTTTGTTAAAATTATAATTTGACCTCCGCTTTTATTTTAGGCATATAATACTAAAATGAAACAATTTTCACCCCCTTCCTAGTTTCATGAAAACTACCCCCTCGCCCATTTTATTCAGTTATAACGAATTAGAACAGATTTTTATTAAGTACTTTTTGTTAAAATTATAATTTGACCTCCGCTTTTATTTTTAGGCATATAATACTAAAATGAAACAATTTTCACCCCTTCCTAGTTTCATGAAAACTACCCTCGCCCATTTTATTCAGTTATAACGAATTAGAACAGATTTTTATTAAGTACTTTTTGTTGAAGTTATAACTTCACTTTGTCCGCCTCGGTGGGGTAATGGTCAGAACAACTGACTGGCAACCCGGACGTCTCGGGTTCGATTCCCGGCTATACCCAGACATTTTTTCTGTAAGTATAGGGTCTGGTAATAAAAATTAAGTGGGAGATAAATTTAACCGAATTTATCGCGCGGAGGATTTACCACTGCTCGAAGCCCCTAAAACCTTGGTAAATTGGATATTGAATTGTATCTAAGTTTCTGAGATTGGCTCGTGATCCCGGCTTCTTTTCCTTCTGCTCTGTTCTTTTCACGATTGAGGGGCCAGTCCATACAGGCCTTTAGGGGATCCACCTTCTGGTGTATCTCCTTCTCTCATCAATATCATTTATTTTTTTACTTGAACTCCGCTTTTATTTTAGGCAAATAATACTAAAATGTAACAATTTCCCACCCCCCCCTCCCCTAGTTTGATGAAAAGTACCACCTCGCCCATTTTATTCAGTTCTAACGAATTAGAACAGATTTTTTTAAAGTACTTTTTCTATGAAGTTATAACTTGATTTGACCGCCGCTTTTATTTTAGTCATATAATACTAAAATGTAACAATTACCCCTCCCCCAGTTTCATGAAAAATACCCCTCGCCCATTTTATTCAGTTCTAACGAATTATATAAGATTTTTATTACCTTTTGTTGACGTTATAACTTGACTTGATCGCCCGGCTTTTATTTTAGTCATCCTATACTACTAAAACGCATTTGTGTCTGCCTCTGTATGTATCTATGTACCTACCTATCTATCTATGTCCATCCCCAACAAAAACAGTCGTAATGGTTACCAATTTAAATGAAATTATCTATATATATAAAATTAAGGTTTTGTCTGTACATTGGGGTGGTGGTGTGGGTGGGGATGCTGGGTGGGTTTCGGGGGGGGGATTGGGGGATCCAAGGGAGCCTCTTGGCTAGCAAGAGGGCTTCTGAAGGCGGGCCTTGCAGCTAGTATTTCTACTAAAATCTTAGAATTTGTCTTAATTTGGTTAGTTTTTCCATTTTTTGCCTTCTGGGGCCACAGAATATGTATACAAAATTTGGTTGAGTTTGGTCAAAAGGTCTAGAATTTTCATTTTTGACCCTCACCCCCATTTTGAGTGGTTAGTTTTTGCATTTCTAGCCTTATTGGGGCCCACAGAATATGTATAAAAAATTTGGTTGAGTTTGGTCTAAAGAGCTAGAATTTTCATTTTTGACCCCCCCCCACAATTTTTTTTAGTCTGATAATGTTTAAAACACATTTATAAAAAATATATTTTATGTTCTTTTCTAAAAATATATTCAGCTATTTTCTAGTTAAATTTTTTCATTTTTTTTTTACTTCTTCAAAATGTGGTAGATCTTTTTGCCCCAACCTGTTCTTTAAACAAATGAATATTTTGAAAATACACAACGATACAGATTGTTTTTCAGAAATTTTCAATTTTCCATTCCGAGTCTTGACTTTTAATTTTTCCAATTTTTTTATATTTTTTTTTTTTATTTTCGGTACCTCAGAAAAAAATTTAATACATATAATATAATAATGATACACCTAAATTGATATTAAATTTGTTCTGTTCCCGGTAGGGTCGAAAACCTCTAAAATTTCATTTACGAAGATGTAAGAATGAACGGGCGTCTTTATTCTAATTTTTTCTGATAAGATTGAATAAATTTTGCAAATCAAATGAAAAACATTTCGGCGAAATTGATAATCGGCTGGGCAGGCATTTGGCCTCAGTCTTTCCCGTTAAGTGAAGGCGAGCGCACGGGTTCCCAACACGGCTACATATACAGGTAAATAATCACTTTCTTCTACTTTCTCCATTAATATCTTTCATTCTAAACCATTCTCTATGTACCTAATTCTTTAATAGATTATAATTATAATATGTTATATCAATTCTTCGATTTATTTATATACCGGGTGAGTTTTTTTATCTCTGAGACAGTAATAATAATAACTCAAAAACAGTGCATTATATGAAAACAAGTTTCAAATTAAAGTTTATTTATATCAAGGGGAAACTAAACTACTCTATTTTTTGACGACCTAGGTCAAGCTTTCATGGGTATTTTGAGCTCAAGTTCTGTTTTTTAAATAGAAACCTATATTTTTCTTTACATTTCCTAAATCTAGAAAAACAAACTGAACAACTTTCATAAGAACAATTTTTTTATACGTCATCAATTAAAAAAAATATTAAATCAATTAGATCTCAAAAAAATCAAATATTTAATTATTAAATAAGATAATTATTAAATTGAAAAGTCACAACAATGAAAATAAGTGTTTATAATGTATCTTAAGTCTTCATTATACACAGATTTAAGAGATTATTTTCTACTTAATAGATCTATTTAAAATTCTTGAGCTTAAAAAAGTTTATTTCTCGTGTCAATTCAGTAGATAGTTATAGGTATTGTATTACCATAATAAAAATGGAGCATTTTTTTGTTGAAGGAAGATATATTTCATCCAGAAGACTTGCAATAAACTCTGGAATGTCACAGAACATTGTCGGAAAATGATTAAATTATCAATTATTATTAAATCATTTATTTAATAATTAAATATTTGTTCATTATTATTTAAAAATTAAGTTGAATAATTGTTAAGAATAATTAATATTTGGATTTTTTGAGATCTAATGGATTTAAAATTTTTACTTTACCATACAGGGTATGGTCAAGTATTGTAATCGTGCATGAAAAAAGTGGTTTTTTTTCCTTCTTTTTTTCAAAATATCTAAAAAAAGGCTGAAACTATTTCGATTAAAAAAATTGAGCGAAATCAGGCCATTTAGGTCTACAAAAAAGCTCTAATAAGTGAACATCGAAAAAATTATATTTTTCGAGATAATAATTGTTTTGTCAAAATGTCAGTTAGTTAGTCTGTGCGTTACCAAATTTGTGGACGAGCTAGCTCAAAAACTAGTGTGAATATCAAAACCAAATTTCACACGTAGTTTTGGTCCATTGAGATTAAGAGCTGATTAGATTTTGGTGCATATCGACCCAAAATTAAGGGGGGTCGAGGGGTGGGGGGGGGGGTTAAAAATTAAAAATCTAGGTCGTTTGAGCAAACTCAACCAAATTTTGTATACTTAATCAGTGGACCCGCAGAAGTCTAAAAATGCAAAATCAAACCGCCCAAAATGGAGGGGAGGGTCAAAAAATAAAAATCTTTGCCATTTACCAAACTCAACCAAATTTTGTATACATAATCAGTGAGTTCCCAGAAGTCTAAAAATGCAAAAACTAACCGCCCGAAATGGGGCGGGGGGCGGAGGGTCAAAAAATGAAAATCTTGGCCATTTACCAAACTCAACCAAATTTTGTATATATAATCAATGGGTCCCAGGAGTCTAAAAATGCAAAACTAACCCCCCCCCCCCTACATGATTATAAATAATTTTATTAAATATTAAATATAAGTGAGGGGCCAGGTTGTATGGTAAAGTCAAGTGGATGGCCACATCAGAACACGTCAGCTTATTTTTATTTGATGTCGTATAAAAATAGTTCTAATGAAAGTTGTTCGTTTTTTTTTTTCTAGATTTAGGGAATGTAAAGAAAAATATAGGGTTCCATTTAAAAAACAGAACTTGCCCTTGAAATACCCTTGAAAGCTTGTTCTAGGTAGACAAACAATAGAGTAGTTTAGTTTACCCCTTGATATAAATAAACTTTTATTTGAAACTTTTTTCATTTAATGCACTGTTTTTGAGTTATAAGACTGTCTCAAGATAAAAAACTCACCCGGTATACTAATGTTTTCCTGAACCGGTGAATATTTATAAAGTATTTAATCCTTGGGAATTGTTTTTATTCTTATTAAAAATCGATCGAGTGTCCCGAGCACACGACATTCGCCTTACTTTTCGTCTTTAAATTGATATCAACATCTTTTCAACTTTTTCAATTAAAAATAACAAATTAAATATTATAAACAAATAATTAGTTTTTTGAAATACATGTCGTTTTATTCACCCCATTTAATGAAACTAGCACATTTTTGAACATTTTCAATTGAAAAGATTTTCTTTTGCAGAGAGTATAGATCAAGAGCCCACGACGGCCAGACCTTCGTTATTTTATAAAAGCTGAAAGTTTTTCTGTGCATGTTCCCCTATACAGGTAAGAACGACCAGCGACTATAGAGTCTGGGTTGTGGTTACTTTGGCAGCTAACAGGTAATAAAGGTGTATAAAATAGTACTTTAAATTCGTTAAAGTATAAAGCTCAATTTTTTTATATTTTCTTTGGGATAACTTTAGAAATCTCGTCATCCATTGCCGGACACTTATGACAGTTGCTACCCCCTGCCAGACACCCCTAAACTTTCTTTTTGATTTTAAGTCGATTCTTCCACGTTTTCAGTAGAGGTTGCCATTAATAGTCAAAACAACAAAAATGGAATGCAATAAGGTTATTCCTCTAGTATTAGATAAGAATCGATGGTTATTTTTGATTTTAAGACGATTCCTCCATGTCTTCACCAATGGTTATCAATAATAACCGAAATGTCAAAAATCTATGTAAAAACCATTAAAACTGTCCGCCTATTGAGGTAACATTTTTTTATAGGTCGCCAAGTAACATATATAAAATTTATCTTTTATATTATAACGAAAGTATAATTTATATAACAATATAATTTATTAAAGTTTAGGGGTGTAGGGGTAGCAACTGTCATAAGTGTCCGGCAATGGATGACGAGATTTCTAAAGTTATCCCGAAGAAAATATAAAAACATTGAGCTTTATACTTTAAAGAATTTAAAGTACTATTTTATACACCTTTATTACCTGTTACCTGCCAAAGTAACCACAACCCAAACTCTATAGTCGTTGGTCGTTCTTACCTGTATAGGGGACATGCACAGAAAAACCTTCAGCTTTTATAAAATAACGAAGGTCTGGCCGTCGTGGGCTCTTGGGCTAATAGCATAGTTGTTGATTCACAAAGAGAAATTAATGCGGTTGTTATTTGCATTAAGCCGCCGCTTTTATTTTAGTCATATAGGTAATACTAAAATGTAACAATTCCCCCCCCCCCAACAGTTTCATGAAAAGTACCTCTTCTACCATTTTATTCAGTTCTAACGAATTAGAACAGATTTTTATTAAGTAGTTTTTGTTGAAGTTATAATTTGACCGCCGCTTTTATTTTAGGCATATAATACTAAAATGTAACAATTTTCAACCATTCCCCCCAAGTTTCATGAAAAGTACCCTCTCGCCCAATTTATTCAGTTCTAACGAATTAGAACAGATTTGTATTAAGTACTTTTTGTTGAAGTTATAACTTGAGTTAACCGCCGTTTTTATTTTAGGCATATAATACTGAAATGTAACAATTTTCAACCCCTCCCTCACCCCAGTTTCATGAAAAGCACCCCCTCGCCCAATTTATTCAGCTCTAACGAATTAGAACAGATTTTTATTAAGTACTTTTTGTAGAAGTTATAACTTGACCACCGCTTTTATTTTAGGCATATAATATTAAAATGCAACAATTTTCACCCCCTTCCTAGTTTTATGAAAAGTACCCCCTCTACCATTTTAATCAGTTCTAACGAATTAGAACAGATTTTTATTAAGTACTTTTTGTTGAAGTTATAATTTGACTTGACCGCCGCTTTTATTTTAGGCATATAATATCTGCAACAATTTTCATCCCCCCTACATGTGGGCACCCCTGCTTAAACCCTACCATATCTACATATTTGAATTCTCTTACCTCGCCAGTCTTTCTCGTAATCTACAACATTTCAAAGATACAATACTTAGAAAATCATAAGATGGTGTCATATATTAAATCCGATGGAATGGAATATTTTTAATTATTTGTAGAGGGGTTGTTTTTTATCCCCTCGGGAATCGAACCCGAGTGCCAGTAACAGCAATCCGGGCCATCTGGCTCACCTGCGGGATACGAACCTCTCTGACATATGCAAACGCGTAAAATATTTTACTCAAAGATTGTTATCTTAATTTGTAAAATTTCGCGATAAGTGATTCTAAATTTAAACATATAGCCATGCCATATAATTTAAATAAAGGTGGTTGAGTGTTTCGAATTTTGAAGAAATTCAAAATTCGAAGGGCAATGGAATGACTTTTCCTAATTTAATATGAAAGATATTAATTTGCCGATGGTAATAGATTCAAATTTACTAGAAAATCATAAGATGGTGTCATCTATTAAATCCGATGGAATGGAATATTTTTAATTATTTGTCAGAGGGGTTGTTTTTATCCCCTCGGGAACTCGAACCCGAGTGCCAGTAACAGCAATCCGGGCCATCTGGCTCACCTGCGGGATGCGAACCTCTCTGACATATTTTCTAGTAAATTTGAATCTATTACCATCGGCAAATTAATATCTTTGATACAATACTTACATTTACATTGGATATACCCGACCCCTGGGTGAATCCTAACTTATAGATGCTACCCGCTTACCCCCAAGAAGGTCTATAACCTTCTTACATCAATATAATTAAAATAGTTGCTAATAATAATTTAACTATTCCGAAATATGATTATCCCCAGGAAATTTATCCAATAAAAGGGCATGTAAACACAAAAGTCTTCTTGTTTTTCTTATTCTTATCCACCCATTTCTTTTTGAATTCCGCACTCCTCTCAAATATTTTCACTTTTCTCCCTGTCGCACAGTGTTAAATTCAATTTTTTTTTTTTAATTCCTCATTTCGGCTGTTTCCAAGATTTGTGTTGTTTTCGTTGTTTCAAAATAAAACATTAATTATTATTATTTTTTTAATGGAATTCAAGACTTAGGCTCAATGCAGGGTTCTGATACATACCTAATACCCAACAAAGCCGTACCCAGGGGGAGGGGTTACACGGGGTTGAACCCCATCAGATATTAACCTCCCCCCCTGAAAAATCCTAGTTACGGCCCTGATACCTATTATCAATATTCAGTTTATATGTAAACATACCCCCTTCGGCAAATTTTCTAAAGCGGCACATTTTGGGAAGCGGGAAATTTTTTGTAATCTGATTTCAAAATACAATGGTGTTAAAATTTGTTTTTCAAGATTTTGTAGTTTTTGGTCTATGACAGAGACCCATAAAGACTTCATAATTTTAAATTTTATCAAGAAATAAATAAGCTTGGAATCATTGGCGAATAGAAAGCTGTTTTCTCACACTATAACTCCAAATGATTGTTATTATTATTATTATTATTGTTTTGTTTATTTTTCTTTTACTTTTTACATAGTTGCCGGGGTATTTACCCAAGGCAAAAATTTATGTACAAAGGTTGATATTTATATGTACAATATTTACAAAGGAATTTAGGGATGCGAATCATGCATGACACTGGGTGGTTTATTGGAGACTTAAAAATTTCCTAACAATATTTGCAGTAATTATTATTATTATTATTATTAACCCATTTACTATTTGTTATCATAATTTACTTGTTTTATATTTGGCATTTGAGAGTAGGGACTAGCGGCAAATTCAAGTTTGCCTCCCCCCCCTGAGAAAGGACCCAGATCCGGCTCTGAATTGAACATTTCTCTTTTAAATTTTTATTTATTTATTTATTTTATTATTAATGTTAATATCTTTCAGTTCCTTGCCTGAAAGTTACATCATTATTGGTTTTAATTATTTATTTATATAATCTTCACTTAACTTAAACGAATAAGTAGCCAAATCGATGTATTTTAATTAAAACTGAAACCTCATCTTGGTTATTGGTTATAATTATCCATTAATTTGTTATTTAACATTTTAACAAGCCTTTTATAAAGTTCTTCACTGGGTAACTGCTCTTGTGGGGGTTGAAAAAACAAGAGAGAACAATAGGCGAAAAAAGCCTACTAAGTAATTAAAGAACGTGCATTTTGAATTAGGTTAATTTTCAAATGCTATTACCCGAGAATGTAAAAGTGTTTGCTCTTTTTATGTTTTTGTTAAAAAAATGTCATTAACGAGTTTTTTTATATGTTTAATATATATTTTAAAAAGCAGAAATGATAAAATAGCCATGTTTAAATAATGCTTCTACAATTCTTGTTTAAATTATGAGAATTTTTTTCAAGAAATGGTGGACGCTAACCATGGATGCTAGCATCTGATATTATCGAATAAAAGTGTTACTATTGACTATTTCATATGTGTAGTCGATATCATGAAAGAATGGGCATGAAATTATCAATATATATTCTATTTATTTTTTGTTTTATTTAATTGATTATTTATTTATTTATTCTTCCCAGTGTATTTATTTATTTATTTTTATTGTTTGGACGACGTGCGGTATTCCCTTTTTTATTGTTATTATTATTATTTTATTCTTCGTCGCAGCATACTAAGGTTTCACACCGTTCTGCTGTGGCCACACCCTGAGCATCCACTCAACCGGATCCTGAGTGGGAGGATCGGAGGCCTATAAGGGTAGATGTGGAGACCCTTAAAAAAAAAAAATACAAAATAAAAATTTCAAAGAACTTTTATGAAAATTTAGTCTGAATGAATTTATTCTTTTTAATTTTATTTTTTAGTCTTTTTTTCAAAGATTTTTAATGATATTGATGCAAGAGGGAGTTACACCAGAATGTTGCAACCACTTGTGATATGCCTTTTCGACATGTTATATAAGTCTACGCGGAAGAATTAGGCTTATGTAATTACGGAAACAACAAAGCATGACCTGATTATAATGATACTTAGGGCCAGTTTCATAAAAAAAAACTAATCCTCGGCTTACTCAACTCTAGGTTGAGAGTTACCCTGGAGTTTCAAACAATATGAATTTCATAAAACAAAATAGAGTCGAGTTAGCTCACCCTGAGTCAAGGGTTGGAAAATAGGTTGGCAACGGCCAAATTCCCTACATTTTAGTTATTTTTAGAAAAAAAAACAATTACGTTTAGATTTTTTTGTTTTGTATTCATTAAATAAATGAATGTCTTGTATTCTTTTATTATTTAAAAACAATCAAATTTTTTTTTCTATTTAATCATATAAAAATAAAGTGGTAAAAAAGTAAATATATAGATACAACAAAACTGAGACAAATCATGTAATTTTAAAAATTTGAAATGTATTGAATAAGTGAATATTAAATTTTAGATAGAATATGGACCAATCTTCAATTAAGAGTAAAAGAAGTCCCAATTTCACAATAGAAGAGGAGAAACGTCTTGTTTTTCTCGTTAATAAATATAAAGATGTGTTAGAATCTAAGCGTTCAGATTCCGATGCTAATTTAAAGAATAAAAAAATATGGGATGATTTGGCATCAGAATTTAATGCTGACTCCAATCGTTTCCGATCTAATTTTATTCTACGAAATAAATATAAAAATTTAACTATTTTATTAGAAATATCTGCTTTCTTCGATTTTAGTTAGAAATTTTTTTTAATTTAATTTATTAGATATTTACTTTTAAAAAATATACCTATATAATGAATTCTTTTGTTTTATTCTAATTCCGTGTTAACATAAATTAAAATTCTATATACATTTATATAGGTATATTTGGCTATATTTAATATTATATAATAATAATAATAGTTAATAGAGTAAAGGGTGTGTAGTTTCACAGTGAATGAAATAAAACTCAAAGAGGTTTATACAAACTCAATATATTTCTGATTATTAGTCCATCAGGAGTTTACAAGTCAATACTACTATAAACCTCTTTGAGTTTTATTTCATTCACTGTGAAACTACACACCCTTTACTCTATTAACTAACATCATGTTTCACCTAAAACCTACACCACTTTCCATAAGTAAAAAATAATAATAATAATAATAAAGTTGATACAATTTGATGGCTGTATATGCATATAATCAAGCAATGGAGAAAATTCAGCCACGGTAGCCTCTGCTGAATAAAAAAGACTCCCAATTATAGAAAACGTTTCGGCTTTAATTAAATAATGCCATCATCAGTTCCTAAGAGTTGATGAGTCCTTGAAGACGAGCCCCATATTTGTGTATAAGGTGTCCGAGCATGATGATATTCCTCAATGGTTATAAAGTTGATACAATCTGATGGCTGTATATGTATATAATTAAGTAATGGAGAGGAATTCAGCCAATGGGTAGCCAGCCTCTGCTGAATAGCGAACTCGCCAATTCATAGGAAACGTCATCGGCTCTAATTAGGAACTGATGCCATGGCATCAGTTCACTAAGAGCCGATGACGTCCTCTGATAGACTGGGCGCCATATTTGGTGTATTCAGCAGAGGCCGAGCCATTGGCTGATATCCCTCTCCATTACTTAATTATATACATATACAGCCATCAAATTGTATCAACTTTATAACCATTGAGGAATATCATCATGCTCGGACACCTTATACACAAATATGGCGCTCGTCTTCAAGGACTCATCAACTCTTAGGAACTGATGATGGCATTATTTAATTAAAGCCGAAACGTTTTTCTATAATTGGGAGTTTTTATTCAGCAGAGGCTACCCATTGGCTGAATCCTCTCCATTACTTAATTATAAAAATAATAATATTATAAAAATAAATAATATAACGATTTGTTTTGAATTTTTTTTTTTTTTTTTTTTTTTGCCTTTCTAACCATAAGCCAATTTACGATACTATATTTTAAATTTTGTCCTCTACCCGGGGGTCAGATTTTAGCCGAAGATGCCTCGAGTCGGATTCGAACCCGAGTCTACTTGATTAGCAGATGATACGCTACCGACCTATCTGATCCCCCATTTGTTTGAATTCTTTTGAATTGAAACTCTAACCTATAAAATGTTTTCTTATGTAAATAAACACGGTTATCCCCAGTATAAGGTTAACCCATCAAGTTCGGAGAATTAAAAATAGAGGTTAAGTCGATCACCTATGTTTTTATGAAACATATTTCGAGCTAATCCCAGGGTCTTCCCTAGCACAGGGTCATCTTAGTTTTATCAAACTGACTTAAGCGCTTAGTTTCGATAATCAGGTCGGATAACATACGATCGAGAGCCTGTCACATATCTGGCTACCCTTCCTCTGTACTTATTCTCAAAAACCTTAATATATTATTAAATAATACATCTTATCATAATTACTTACCAACCTCTAACTATATTATAACAATTGGCGCCCTCACACAATATATTATAACACACTTTTAAAAAGTTAACTCTTAATTTTGAAAAGGAAAGATGAGGATCTTAAACATCGAAAGTTTGTGAATTGTGGAAAAACTATCACAGAAATTGAGTTCCAATACAAAGTCATAAAGATAACGAATTAACGAATGTTTATTTCTTATCCAATATGACAATGAAGTGGTGTTGTAATATTTGAGTCATTCCATTGGCCCTCGATTTTGGAAAATTTTCATAAATATATACCCTTAAAAAATTTAACATATTTTGCTAGACTTAGAATCTCTTGACTGTGAGATTGTTTAAAGACTAGTTTACATGGGCTAAGTATTAGAATCTACTAACCACCCGCACTAATTCTGTGTCGTGGAAACAAACAATATAAGTGGTTTGTATTAGTAAAGTGGCAAGTGAGAGTGAATAGAAATGGTTTCTATTTACTAATAGCAAGTAGCTTCCTCCACCACATATATTGACAACTCGAATTGCCATCTTGCAACTTCCACTATACACTAATTACAGTGGTTAGTAGAGACATGTGAACCACTACTAACCAGTTAGTCTGCTAAGTGCTAGTAAATGGAATAGTACTAATGGCAAGTACTAACTAAGTTCATGTAAACTAGCCTTAATAATGAAAATTAAATCTGAATCTGTCCTCCAATGCCTCCAATTTCCACATTAAAATTTATTATTTTATAAAAATTAAATCTTTGAAAAAAAACTTTTACACATTGTTTATATTATGGAAGACTGGTTTACCTTGAAGGGTAAGTCAAAATGCCCCGAATAGCATCTTTGGTACCTACTTGAGTTCAATTCCCGAGTGGGTTTATTCAACACTTCTGCCAAATGATATTAAAATCATTATAATAGGTTGGAGTTGGTGGTGTTTCACAGTGAGGAAAAATAAAATAATTTGAGTTAAATCATTTAATTTTTAAATTCTCAATATATTTTACTCCTGATGATGGGTTGACAATTCGAAATATATTCAGAATTTAAAAATTAAATTGTTCAACTCAAATTTTTTAATTTTTCCTCATTGCGAAATGCCACCAACTGGTCCAACCTATTATAATTTAAAAATATTTCACTATAAACCCGCACCACATTCGCTATTTTTTTTTTTTTTTTAATAAAAATCATCCCTAACACCTAGGATTTATTAGTGAACAATTTTTGGGGGATTTTGAGTTTTTATGTTATGTTTAATGGCTTAATTCTAAAAAGGTATTTTTAGATTTTTCATGACTATTCTCTATGAATACGTATTTCACCAAAACATGAAAACGGTTCAAAAAGATTCGATAAAATATGCTTTCCGTCAACTTAAAGGAAGCACTAGACGGTCAATTTTTTGATCAAAATGATTGAGTCAAGCATGATTGACCGTCTAGGAATCCGTTTAATGCTTGAGTCAATCATTCCCGTATGGAAATAAATAGATTTTCGAAATATGTTTTTTATATATTTTTGAAAATATATTAAAAATATAAAATGTTTGTGTTAAATTTATATAAAGTTTATGTTTTCTATAAGTATATTCTTACAATATAATTATTTTTATGTCGCTCTAGTATAAATTTTATATAGATTTAACACAAAACTTTTATATTTCTTATATATTTTCAAAAAATATATAAAAAACATATTTCGAAAATCTATTTATTTCCATACGGGTTGACAGTGATTGATAGAAAGTTTGATTCTCTCAAATGATTGAAGGGGCGCATGACTGTTTATAGAAGGGTTTTGATCAATCTTTCTCTCAATCACGCACTCGGCAGCAAACATAGAGGACTCTCCGCTAGCTTCCAACCCCGAAACCTAATCGAAACTCCACTACGAATGAGTTTTGATTAAAAGAATTATGTTGATTGAGGGGATGATTGAGTTAATGATTGGCTCAATCTTTTGAGCAAAATGATTGACCATCTAGGGCCTCTTAGAGAATAGCCTATTAAATATTATGGTTTATCATTATTTTTTACTTTATCCAATGCAAAGCATGGGTAAAGTATTGTAATCGCTCTCGGGGCAAGCGTGGCTTCAAAGGGTCCTCAGGTAAAGACTACGGAACCCATGGACTCAATTAAAGTCACAAATTGTAGTATTCAATTAGGTTGAATTTTAGCACGTGACGGTTTTGCCAAAAATTACATGGGGTCTCGTCGAGAGGCCAAAAAGTGCGATTTTTTCATTTAGTGCGTGCGGGATGTATGTATGTATGTATGGATGGATGTATGTTATCGTTTTTTTGGCCCACGATTTTTTCCACACCGTTGCACCGATTGAAATGAAATTAAAAACCTAGCATTCTTTTAACAAAATGAAGCGCTGATTAGTTTTTGGTACATATCGGCCTACAAACATTAGTACTTTATTTAAGTACTTTTTTAGTTTTTTCTAAATATCTTGAAAATGACTTAACCAATTTGTATGGAATTTAATATCCTAATTAAGTACCTTGGGGACCACAAAAAAGGTTAAATAAAGTTTTTAGTAAAATTATATTTTAAAGTACTTTACTCTAGAATAAAATAGTACTTTTTTAATTTTTTATTTTAAATTCTTTAAAATTTATTCATTTGATCGTTTTAAGATAGCTCATTTAACCTAACTTAAGTAAGAATGGTTAGGCTTCTCGCTGTGAAATGGTAAAAATTTGGTAGGAAATTTTATAAGTAACCATAGCAACTGCGTTGTTTTCTTATCCGTTACCTTTGCTTAAGACAGAGAAATCGACTTTAAACCAAAAATAGCGATTGATTCTCATCTAATGCTTGAGGAATAACCATTCTATATTGGATTTTTGACGTTTCGGTTTTTATTGGTAACCATTGCTGAAGACATAGAGAAATCGACTTTAAACCAAAAATAGCGATTGATTCTCATCTAATGCTTGAGGAATAACCATTCTATATTGGATTTTTGACGTTTCGGTTTTTATTGGTAACCATTGCTGAAGACATAGAGAAATCGACTTTAAACCAAAAATAGCGATTGATTCTCATCTAATGCTTGAGGAATAAAAGGGAAGATGAAGAACTTTATACAAAAGAATTAGAAAAAAATAAAGAAAGAATTAAAAATTTAAGAGAGGATGGCGAAGATATGCTTTTACAAAAGGATTAGAAAAAATAAGAGAAAGAATTAAAAATTTAAGAGGAGGATGCAGAATATTATTCTGAAGGATTAGAAAAAAATAAAGAAAGAATTAAAAATTTAGAGAGGATGCAGAATATTATTCAGAAGGATTAGAAAAGAAAATAAAGAAAAGAATTAAAAATTTAAGAGTGTATTGCAGAATATTATTCAGAAGGATTAGAAAAAAAATAAACAATTTTAAAGTAGTGAATAAACTGCAACGGATCGTTGCTAAACTTTATCCAAATTCATTTGAAATATTAATATGTTCTTGAGTAAAGTACTTTAAAATATAATTTTACTAAAAACTTTATTTAACCTTTTTTGTGGTCCCCAAGGTACTTAATTAGGATATTAAATTTCATCAAAATTGGTTAAGTCATTTTCAAGATATTTAGAAAAAACTAAAAAAGTACTGAAATAAAGTACTAATGTTTGTGGTCCGATATGTACCAAAAACTAATCAGCGCTTCATTTTGTTAAACTAATGGTAGGTTTTCAATTTCATTTCAATTGGTGCAACGGTGTGGAAAAAATCGTGGGCCAAAAAAACGATAACATCCATACATCCATCCATACGCACGCACTAAATGAAAAAATCGCACTTTTTGGCCTCTCGACGAGACCCCATGTAATTTTGGCAAAACCGTCACGTGCTAAAATTCAACCTAATTGAATACTACAATTTGTGACTTTAATTGAGTCCATGGGTTCCGTAGTCTTTACCTGAGGACCCTTTGAAGCCACGCTTGCCCCGAGAGCGATTCCAATACTTTCTCCCTTAGCGTCGCACTGGATAAAGCAAAAAAGGGAAGAAGAAGAAGAATATCGTTTAAATGAAAAACAAAATACTAAATCAAGAATGTCCTTTTTAAGACAGTCCACTGAATATAAGGAAAAAGAGGCAACAAATAAATTAAATAAAAGGGAAGTAAGAACTGAATTTATGAAATCACGATTTAATTTTTATACTAATTTAATTCAAATAAAAGATAATTCTTCAAAATTAATGTTGGAATTTATTCAGAAAAGAAAACAACTACCCACTTATATTTGCGCATGTTGTGAAGGGCTATTTTTTTCACATTCAGTCAGAGAATTTAATTTCAATAATTGTTTACAAGATGATTTTTTAAATAAAGTTTATAATTATAAATCAAATGTTGCCTGTATTACCTGTTTAAAATACATTAAACAAAATAAAATTCCAAAATTGGCGACAAGTAATGGGTTGAAATTTAGAGAATTACCTGAATTTGTAAAAAACCTAACCCCTTTGGAGGAACGGTTTGTTTCGCCAATCATTTGTTTTCAACAAATAAGGCCGATGAAATTTGTTCAAATTAATCCCCAATTAGGTATGAAAGGTAGTGTAGTCAATATAGAGATTGAGATCGAAAACATGATTGATATTCTGCCAAGATCATTTAATGAATTAGAAACAATTCAAGTTAAGTTAAAAAGACATTTAAAACATTCGACCCATTATATGTTTGAAACTATACGACCGGCTATCATAATGAAAGCATTACATTATTTAATTAATACTGATTTATATAAAGAAAATAATATAAAAATTAACCCTAACTATTTTAATAGATTTAATGGAATTTATGAAGATGAAATTAATTTTATAATAGATCAAAACGATTTAAATAATAATGATAATAATGCCCACGATGATAATTTGGAAAACCTCTTTTCGGAAACAGAAACAAGTGATATTGATGATGATTATGAAGAATGTTTATTAATTGATAAAAATAAAGAAATCTCTAATCAGATAACTGAAATTGCCCCGGGGCAAAATAAATTTCCTCTTCCCTGGCATATAATAGAAAAAATTGATGAACTATGTTTTCCAAGTATTTTTGGGGGCTTTGGCTTTGAAATCTCTCCAAATGCTAAAATCAGTTACAGTGACCGAGCAAAATCTGAATGTCGAAGATTCGACAGAAGATCTTGTAAGCCCAGCCGAATTTTATTTATGGCTAAAAAGAAGCTCGAGTCATCAATTTATTCAAATATTAATATTTGTCTAAGAAAAAGCAAAACAACTAAAAACGTAACCGTTGGAGATATTTTAAATAAAAATTATCTTAACCAATTGATAAGAAATGACGAAGGATATAGTATTTTAAAAAATATTAGAAATTCTCCGTCATATTGGCAACAGAAAATGAAAGACCTATTAGCCATGATTCGTCAACTTGGTAAGCCAACAATGTTTTTAACATTATCAGCAGGTGAAACAACTTGGCCTGAATTAATTCAACATCTTTATAAATTCCAATTTAATAAAAATATAAATTTAAATGACGCGATTAATTTAGACAAATTTACAAAAACAGATCTAATCAAAAATGATTCAGTTACTTGTGCTAGATATTTTGATTATAAAATTCATCAATTCATGAATTTAATAAAAAAAAAGACAGTATTTTTGAAAAATGTAATGTTATTGATAGTTACAGTCGGGTAGAATTCCAAATGAGAGGTTCTCCACATGAACATATGTTCTTATGGCTTGAGAATGCACCTATTTATGATCAAAATAATGATGAATGTGTAATATCTTTTATTGATAAATACATAACTTGCCATTATGATCCTAATGATGCATATATAAGCTTGCAAAAACATAGGCATTCTCACACATGCCATAAAGGGAGAAAAAATCAAAACAAATGTCGTTTTAATTTTCCTAGGCCAGTTATGCCTAGAACAATGATTTTAAGACCTTTAGCAAAAGAAAATTTAGCAAAAGAAAATGAATCAAACGATCTCAAACTATCTTATAATAAAATCAAAAAATTAATGACCCATTATTATTTATTAAAAAAGAAGGATGCCACGATTATTCCTTTTTCAGAGACTTTAGAAAAACTTGAAATGACCGAGGAGAAATATCTTCTCGCTTTAAGATATTCCCTCAAAAGAGAGGAATGTTTCTTAAAAAGAAATAATCTAGAAGTTGGCATAAATAATTATAATAAATCCATATTGCATTTATTCGAATCCAATATGGATATACAATTTATATTGAATGAATATAGCGTAGCATCTTATGTAGTAAATTATGTTACTAAAATAGATGCTGGCTTATCTAAATTATTAAGGGACATTTCGGAAGAAAAAAATAATCAAAATTTAAAAGAAAAATTTAGAAAAATCGCTAATGTATTCCTAAATTTCAACCTAATGTCAACCCAAGAAGCAACATACAATTTATTAGGATTGCCATTATCAAAAAATAGTAGGAAAACCATATTTATCAATACAAGTCCTAAAGAGGAAAGGACTAAGATGATAAAATTAAATAAAGAATTAAATAAACTTTCGGAATATTCTACTGATATTTTTCAAAAAGATCTAATTGAAAAATACAGTGAAAGAAAGTCACATTTCGATGAATGCCTTGCAGATTTTGCTTCAAAATTTTCTTCAAAATATATCCATTTAGAATTTGAAAACGAAGATTTAGAAAATATTGATGAATTAAAATTGGAAAAAAGAAACAAACCCGCGATATTACGATTTAGAAAATATAATAAATTTCAAGACGAAACAAATTATTATCGAGAGCAAATTTTGTTATTTGTACCTTGGAAAGACGAAGAAAGTGAAATTCAAAATGTTAATTATAAAAAAATATTTACAAAATATTGAAAAAATTAAAATCAACAGAAGTAAATATTTTGTAATTAAAGATGAAATATTAGAACAGGCTATTGACCAAGTAAATAATGAAATTGAAGAAATCGAGGAAGAAGAAATTAATGAAGCAAAAAGAGATGAATTACCTTCGGAATTACAAATAGACATTTATGGTCAAAAAGGAGATGAAGTGACATGCGATAATAATGAAATTACTAGATATAGTTGTCCCAAAAGAATTAATTCAGATAGTCTGTTATTAAAAATTTTAAAATTAAATAATTTACAAAAAAAATTTTATTACACATAGTACATTCATTTAAAGTAAATGCCAAACCACTGAGAATTTTTATAAGTGGATCAGCTGGTGTTGGTAAGAGTACACTCATTGAAGCAATATACCATACAATTACAAATTATTTTGATAGTCAACCAGGCGGAAACAAAGAATCTCTTGTTGTACTTTTATGTGCTTTATCAGGAAAAGCTAGTTTCCTTATATCAGGGGTCACTTTACATTCAGCATTTGCCTTACCACTTGCGGAGTATTCTGGGGATTTGAATGAATTATCTAACGATATCGCGAATACAATCAGAGCTAAATTAATTAATTTAAAATTAATAATTATTGATGAAATATCAATGGTTGGTTCTTCATTATTCAGTAAAATAGACACCAGATTACGCCAGATTACTGGAATCAATTATTCCTTTGGGGGAGTATCTGTAATTTGTGTTGGTGATCTAAATCAATTACCACCCGTTAAAGATAGAGCAATATATAAAGCACCTAAAAGTCAATCAATGGAAAATATTATAGACGAAAATCCATTATGGAATGAGTTTAAATGTTTCGAATTGAAAGAAATAATGAGACAAAAAGATTTGGACTTTATTACAGCATTGAATAATTTTGTTTCTAATAAAATGACTGATTCTGATCTTAATTTATTTAAAAGTCGCGAAACAACTGAAAAAGAAATTGAAGGTAAAAAAATGATAAGATTATATCCAACCAATGCACAAGTAGATATGTATAATGATCAGATGATTAATAGACATTCAGAAAGTGAAATTCTCAGTTATTCAAAAGATCAAATCCTAAATAACAAATTATCCAAAAACCAAATTTCAAAAGAATTAGATAAATTGAAAACTATTGATCGGAATAAGACAAATGGAATTCCATATTTAATTCGTTTGAAAATTGGAATAAATTATATGATTGTAAGTAATATTAATGTTGAGGACGGTTTAGTTAATGGTGCTTCAGGTTTATTAAAATATATTAGTATAAATGAAAAAACTAATGAACCAGAAATTCTATGGTTTCATTTTTTACCAGAAAGAGTTGGTTTAAATACTAGATTAAATGAAATTAACCATAATAATATAAATATAGACAAATTTTGGACTCCGATATATAAAAAAATTACTTTGCTGAAGAATCATACTTTTCAACAAAAAGGTCAGGTAACTAGAATTCAATTCCCAATAGTTGCTGCAGAAGCAATGACCATTCATAAAAGCCAAGGACAATCATATAATGAAGTTTGTGTTAATTTGAATGGAAGAATAACAAAATCTATGTTATATGTTGCTCTCAGTAGAGTTACATCACTTTCTGGATTATACATTCTTGGCAAAGTTAAACCTTCAACCTTTTCGAATAAAGAAGAAAAAAATTTAGAAATCGAATTATTAAAATTAAAAAATGAAAAAAAATTAGAATTAGTTTTTGATTATTGTAAAGAAAAGGACGAAATTAAAATAAATTATTTAAATATAAATTCTTTAAAAACAAAATTAAACCACATTACAAGTGATGAATGGTATTTAAATTCAGATATTTTGATATTTAGTGAAACATTATTAAAAGAAAATGATCAAATCGAAATTCCGAATTTCTCAGAAATTTTTAAAAGTGATCGATCAAAAAATAAATTAAGAGGAATCATTTGTTTTAGTAAAAGCGGGGATATATCAAATATTAAATATAGATATAATTTTGTTGGTAAAGGTCATTTCGAATTATTAAGCTTTTTTTATAAAGGCCTGAATATAATTACTGGTTATAGATCTCCACAAATGCCCATTAATGAATTTAAAAATAATTTAAATCAAATTTTACTTAATATTAATTTTACTAATGAAAAAATAATTTTATTAGGTGATTTCAATATTGACTTATGCCAGGAAAACAATTTATCTTTTGAAAAATTTTTATTCGAAAATTATCATTTAAAATCTGAGTTTGGTAAAGAAATTTTCACAACTATTTCAAAAAGTCAACTAGACATAATATTTTCTAATGTTGAAATAATAAAAACCGGAATATATGAAGTGTACTTTTCGGACCATAACTCGATATATTGTAAATTAAAAGAGAATTCTAAAATTATCAATAAATCGCAAAATTTTGAATTCGAAACTCATAGTAATACTATTTCCACTACTTCTAATAAAACTGTACTTTCGAATAATTCCGGTTCTAACATTTTGGAAAAATATGTTATAAACTATTCAATTATACCAAAAAAATTTGATCCTAATCCTAATTTTAATATTAATTTTGAACAAATTCTACAAGTTAATTATTATTTAAACGATGATATAATAGATTATTTTCATAACATAATGAAAGCATATACTAATTTTTCCCCTCAGGAAATTTATTTAAATCAAATTTTGGACAGAATCAATCCAATAGCTAAAAATCAGAAAAATATTCAAATTTTATATCAAGCTGAAAATATAAATTATAATGAAAATAATAAACGAACAGAAATCGGTCATTGGATTTG
This sequence comes from Forficula auricularia, assembly GCA_024734495.1. Lineage (NCBI taxonomy): Eukaryota > Metazoa > Arthropoda > Insecta > Dermaptera > Forficulidae > Forficula > Forficula auricularia. The sequence goes on from JALMQS010000216.1 coordinate 195,061, forward strand.
TACCTATTTTGATGGAAAAATAAATCATATTTACGACAGTTTAAACAACACAAAATTAAAAGATTTAGATTTAAAATACACCTATAAACTCTATGGGAAAGACGTTGTTAATCAATTTCATAAAGTAATGCAACAACCAAACGTTTATGACTGTGGGGTTTTTGCAATTGCATTTGCAACGTCTTTATGTTTTGGTAAAAATCCTGAAAACGAAAACTATATAAAATGTGGAATGAGAAAGCATCTATATAAATTATTAACTCAAAAACAGCTTTTGGAGTTTCCGAAACATCAAGATGTAAAAATAGAATCATTAAAATGAATGATAAAAAAATGAACCTTCTGGCTCTAAGTGTTATAGAAATTAAGGTTTATATTTTTTAATTTAGGACCCCTTTTTATTTCTTCTTTAAATTCAGTTTTAAAATCAGTACCTACTCATATTAATCGTAAATGTACTACATCATTTAAACAATAATCAGTCTCATCTTTGCCTACTTTTGAACCTACTCAAATCAATACACCAGCTATAAACAAAAGTTTTCATGTTTATAAACAACTTCTAAATTGTAAAGCATTATTAGTTTTCGTTTATAATCTTTATAATCCACCTACTTGTAGAAAACATAATTTATTTTTTCATTGATACTCATGAAAGGTAAAATGATCATTGTAAATTATAACTTTTTTTCAAAAGTAAATTGTTTTAAATATCAGACATGCATATAAAATTGCTGAAATTTTTTTTTTCTATTTGGATTTATTTTATTTCTTTTCTTTACAAACTTTTGCACGCAAAACACACAGATTGATTATCTTAAAGGAGTGCACATCCAATGCCTTTTTTCACTATTATTATCTGTTTCAATAATTATTTCATTAGTATAAAATCAAATTTGCGTAATACAGAACTGTTAATAATAATTCATTTTAACATATTAAAACATTTTGTATGCTTTCTTAAAGTTGTGGAAATTTCTGATAAACTCAGAATAAAATCAACATAGTTTATGACACCAAGAAATATCTGTAATTCATCTGTATTTATTGGTGTATAATATTCTATAATAATTGCTTTTATACGATCTGTATCTTAGCTTACTGTTTGTTGTTTTTTGTGGAAATTTATGACCATGATACTTCATTTACTCGACATTGAAACTTCTCAACTCTTTTTAAATTTCACTTTTAATTCTTCAGCTCTTTCCATGATTTTTTTAAGTACTTCAGTATTCCCCTGAATAGTAGAACCAAACTTTGGAATATCATCAATATATATTCTGATTATCAGTGGAATTATTTTCATTATTTTTCTGAATCACTTCATCTCCAATATTTAATTCAGATAGGTGTTCTCTTAAAAGAATAGTATTCAAAAACTCTAATATCTAAAAATGCTATATACAATTTATCTAATTCATTTTTTAATTTTTTACCTTATCTCTTAGTTAAATAGAAAGTCTCTTGTGGGAACAAAATTCTTCTTCGATTTGATTTTATATTCTCCGTGAAAATATTATATTGTATTTATTTAATAGATAAATCTTGAACATCTATGTCATTTAAGAAATTCCGTAAAATAAACCGCAGTTTTCACTCGCCTTTCTACAAAAATTTGATGTTTCATTTTATGTTCATTATCACTAATAAAATGTTCATGTTTTTTTTATCATTATACTGAATTTCACAACTATCTTAATATTATAGTCACCGTAAGAGTTTAAATTACATAGTGAGCCTTTTAATTTCAGTTTATAATTATTGTTTCTCTTTTCTTACTACTTGAATTCATTTATTGGAATAATATTAAGATCACTATCAGTAACAATCTTCAAACACATGTCTTTTTTTCTTGAATATTTAATTTTTTATTCTAGTCATCTCTAGTCTAATTATTGATGAAAGTGATTTTCCTCGTTAAATGCTGCTTTATTTTCAATCTGGTTTTCAACCTTTTTATAAGCCCTGCTATAAAAATTATAACAAATGTCCTTCAAACATTGTTTTCCAATAGTGGGTAGGAGATTGACTCGTATGAGAAATTTCAACATGCCGCAAAAACATAATACACTTTTTAGGACAGTGATTACAATTGATGTAAAATACCATTCGGTAAGAAACTAAATTTTTATCGCCATTTACAATCATCGCTTTGCGAAAAGTTTGAATGCCGCCTTATACTATTCGTGATTTCAAAAAAATTTCATTTTTTATTTTTCTTTATTTTTATTATTTTATAATCATTTTTTCCGCTTGAAGAATTTAGGTGTTGGACATATATTTGTATTTATTTATTTATTAAATTATTGTATATGTAGGGCGATTTAGCCCCTTTAATGTACCATTTTAGACCATGTAAGCTAAAAAAGTTAAAAAAATAGATTTGATACAAAAGAAAAAAACAGCAAAAATAATGAGAAAAATGTATGGACACTATTTGGTAAGAACCTAAATTTAAGTCTAATTTTAAACATGAAACAATTAAGTTTTACTTTTTAGGGAAATATGACAGACCAACTGATGAGTACACGCTTAGGCTGAAATCACTTCCCAGGAAGTATTGATGGTGGAGTAGAAATATGCTCTCGTAATGCCTTTCATCCACTCATCGCATATATCTTACCCGCTGCCTATTAATTTGTAATTGAATTCTATAGTAATATGTGTTTTTGATTATTCTCATTGAAAAGTAACAATCAACGACTTTCTGATACAAATAAAGAAAAAAATATTGAGTTTTCATAAGTTAATTCTTAAAATAACGTAATAGCGATTCAGCGTAAAAGGGACCAAGGTATAACGAGGAATTAGTGTATACTGTACATACATATTTCATTCCTATTAAACATAATTATTTTTTTCAGATTATTCCAATGAAAACAGTAAATTTTTTCTTTTTTTCCTGGAAATTTTGAAATGTAAAAAATATTATTTTTTATTGATTGTTTTGTTAAATTTTTTTTATTATATTTAATTGATGAAGGAGACATGATTAAATATTTTAACAATCATAAGCTCGATGTTGTGCAGAATTTACTCTCATCTTCAACAGTTCCGATATATAAGTGATTGGAAATATTCAAGTGCTAACAGGTAAGAAACATTATTAAATTGTAAAAACAAATATCTTTTTATTATATTAAATTTTGAAACTACAAATTTTTTTCTTTATTTTTTTTAGACTTAGAAAAAACTAATAAAACCCCCATTTTTCAAAGTAAATGATTATATAAATGACACAAGTTTTTGCATTCGAAATATACTAAAACCATGTATTCTCTATTTATTACTTCGTTTATTATAAATAGTATATTATATTATAATTGAAAAAATTTATGTATGTAATGTTCATTTACCTAAAATTGTTACTAATTGTTTAATTGTTTATTTGTTTTTTTGAAAAAAAAGGCTACTTGCTGAGTTTCTTTCGGAGTTTCTTCTCAGCATGGTCATTTTCCGAAACTCTGGTAGAATCATACACATGTAAAAAAACTCTGTCTAGTTATAAATAATAAACAAATATTTGTTAACATTATTGAGTTACTATTATTTATTTTCCTTGAGCTTGGCGGCAAAGCACATTTAAACAGAGCACAAATAAATAGCTAGTCCACAAGAATAAAAATAAAAACAAAAATGAGTTTATCTCATTAAAAATGTGCAATCTAGGTAATATCCGACGAAACGCATTTTTTGGTAAACACATCAACCATAAAAGCATCAAATTTGGAATGGCGTTTTTTTTAAATTATATTAACTTAAATAGCAATTGATACCTGATTAATAATAAAGAAATAATTCATCAATGGTTACCAATAATAATCGAAGCGTCAAAAATCTAATGTAAAATTGTTATTCCTCGAGTATTATATGAGAATCGATGGCTATTTTTGATTTTAAGTCGATTCCTCCATGTCTTCAGCAATGGTTACTAATAATAACCGAAACGTCAAAAATCCAATGTAGAATGGTTATTCCTCGACTATTAAATGAGAATCGATCATTATTTTTGAATTAAAGTCAACATGAACTGCAAATTGCAAGTGATATCTGATTAATAATAAAGGAATAAACATATTATTTTTTTATTGTTAAAGGATAAATAATTAATATATCCAGTACACACCAAGCCAGCAAAACATATTAATATTTCAAATGAATTTGGATAAAGTTTAGCAACGATCCGTTGCAGTTTATTTATATTTTGCAAAAGGAGAGAGTTTCTGAGTCTAAATATATCAAGGGTAGTAGGTAAATATAATACAACAATAAAATTTTTGACGTTTGAAACATTGTAGTCACAATCTCAGTTTGTCATTTTTGCTACCACATATTTCAGATCTAATTATCCAGAAAAAAGATTAAAATATAAGCAATTGGACACGGGATTTCGAATTAAACTCATAAAGTATAATTGAAACTGTGAGATAGAGTTCCTTTTTCATCCCGCTTGCCCTACAAATACGTATATATCCTGAGTACCTGGTTTGTTCCTGTATGATTTGGTGAACGTTGGTCTATTCCGATTCATTTAATCTACCTCGTATGTTGTTGTTTCTTGATGTTGTTTTTCACGAGAAAAGCCAACTCTGCAATTTTGAGGTAAAGCGAGCAAAAGAGCAAAGGGAATGAAAATGGATTAGACTCTAATTGAATTTGTGTTATGCTGACCTCCGGTTATCAGACTCGGTAAACGAACTTGGCCAAGCTGTCTTAAGTGATTAGTTCATGAATCAATAACTATTGATCAATTAAATCATCAATCGACTCTTTGCTCTCAAAACTTGATAAATATTAAATAAATTAAATTGTATCTCTTCCTCTATATCAACCCCTGACAATTAGCCTACCAGTAGTGAGTGATTGCATTTACTTTTAAGGTAGCTGTCGTAAAAACTCATTTTTTTGGGAAATTAAATGAAATTCTTACAATATATATAGATCCCTTCAATTTAAACTTGATTGTGAGTTCCAAAAGGTGCCGTCCATAAACACAGTAAAGGGAGAGGGGTCATCTCAGATTTGTGACAAGTTGTGACAGGGGGGCCCGGGGATCTTAAAAATTGTGATGTCACAAAATTCAAATTAAAATATTAAAAAATATGTTTGAGCCTCATCACATAAGCTCATGGGGGAACTGAAACTTTAATTTTAAAAACTTTTAAGAAAAAAATAAAACCGACTTCAAAAAAATTAAATGCAACAAATAAAATACACTAAAAGGTATAAAATAATTATTATCTTATTTAGTTACAACTAAACGACAAAATATTAACATGAAATTACTTTTTGAAGTCGGTGCCAAACAAACTATACCTATAAGCGAGCGTACCCACCAAACGTACTAAGTAAGATCCGTCGAGTGCGATTCATAAAAGGTATATGTTTGGCACCGACTTAAAAAGTAATTTCATGTTAATATTTTGTCGTTTAGTTGTAACTAAATAAGATAATAATTATATTATACCTTTTAGTGTATTTTATTTGTTGCATTTAATTTTTTGAAGTCGGTTTTATTTTTTCTTAAAATTTTTTAAAAACCCACTAATAGCTGATGACAAATAAAATTTATCAAAATTAGGAAATTTAAATTATTTTTTTAAACCCACTAATTGCTACTACAAACAAAATGTATTAAAATTAGGAAAATTTAAATTATTATTTTAAAATCAAGACTTGTCTCTTATTTCCCCTCTATTAGGTCATTTCCCCTTTATTGTAACAAAAAATTCAAACAGATACGTCGCTAAAGAAGTTTCACTTCAAAAATTTCAAATATCTAGGTATACTATATTTTTTTTTTTGATTTCAGGTTATTATTATTCCAACCTGAAAATGATTGTAAAATAAATTTTTAGCAAAAATACTTAAATTTTCTACAATTATTAAATTATAGCGTATAAAACTGATAGTGTGACGTCACAATACATGGGGCTCAATGAAAATGTGACACAGGGAGAGGGGGATCTAAAAATCTTAAAATTCGTGTGAAGTAATTTATAGACGGTCCCAAATCAAAAGTTATTGTTAACTAAAAATATAATTTTTTGAATATCTCTCCCCTAAACTATAGAAAGTTATAATTAGGACAAGACTGACTTCGGATTAAAATAAAACTCGTTATATTGAAATTAGATTTATATATATATATACACTAATTTTATCTATCCCAGTGGTCCCCAAACTTTTTAGAGATAGGGCCACATGTGAACATTGAAAACTATATGGGAGAGCCGAATATAACATATTATATGGAAATTATATTAATATATTAATAATAATACTCTATTATATGGCATTAATAATTAATATAGTGAATATTGTGAATTAATTCTGTAATAGCAGCGGGCCGGATTTGGCCCGCGGACCGTAGTTTGGAGACCTCTGATTTATAGTTCTTAATGTTTATTTTTTTATAAAGAGAAACAAAGAGGTTGTCCTCTGCTTGATGCAAATAAACATACACACATATATGTATATCAAACCTTTTTCTTTACGAATAAACAACTCTGCTACTCTCGGCAAAATTCAAATTCAATTTTTTTTTTACTTTAATAAGAAAATTGGGTCTGATAAGTTATTTTATCACACCAGGGTGGTTAGATATAGTATCCAATGTGATAAGTAGATAACATACATCACTTTTTTAAATCAATCATGTAGTACCTAATATTAATTTTATTTTATAAAATAAATTTTTGATGAAAATCGAAACATGACTAAACGACCAGAATAAGAAATTTTATTCCAAATTTTAATTTTTATCTTTATTTTATAGTTATTTATTTATTTTTTATTTATTTAATGTCACTGGGAACAAAGCCCATTTAGACAGCACATAAGTAGAGTGTTATAGTAGGGTTAGTGAGGGAGCCGAGTTTTCAGCCCGTAGAAATTTTTATTTGCCAGCCAGGATCGAACCCCGGACCTCCACTCCAACATCGTCATAATCGATCGATGCCGAAGCGAGGCCAGTGCGTTAGCTGACTGAGCTACCCGACTCCTCTTTTATATATTTTATATACGCTGTATGTTTATATAAAATCAGCTCAAAAGTCAGAACACTTTTATCTATGGTATATGTGTGTTTGTCTGGTTTTCAGCTCCAACTAAAGAATGGAAGGATGCGAACAGTTCGTTCTTGTATCATAATTCCCAAAACAAAGAACTGATTAGATTTTGAACTTTCTAGCTTAAGATCTTCCGGTTGAAAATTGCTGAAAACCGAAAAAAAACTTTGTCTAGCCAGCTCTTGAAACTTAAATTAGGTTGGAGTTGGTGGTGTTTCACAAGGAGAAAAATTAAAATACAAAGATTTTTTTAGTTTACTCTATATATTTCTTTTTTTAGCTCTTGAAACCCCTTAACTGATGAGTGGACATTTGACACGCAAGTTAGAATTAATAAAATGCATCTTTTTACCAAGTTTCAGATTTTTTGTTCAATCGATTTCCTGACGAAAAATTCCTACTTCGCTGAGAGTGTACCGAGTTTTAAAAAGTTTTCACTGAAACAAAAAGTTAAATCTTCTACTAACTTGATATTAATTATTTTAAAACTTTTGACTGTTAATTACATTTGGTTTGTAAGGTTAAATTGTACTCGCTCTCACACACAAGGTGGAATCCCTTTGAGGTGGTCGAATTCAGTATTCAATGAGCTCGAGATGGAAACAGAATTCATAGAACATTAAAGGGAATGTTATTTAATTTCACTGCTTCAATTGATATCTCTTGTATTAAATTATGATTGTCTAAGAGTACTTCCCTTATGTAAAATAAGTGAATAAGCGAAATGGTTTCTCCGGAAAAGAACTTTTTGGAATTTTTTAATATTGTTGAAATAGAGTTTGACTTTAATAGGAAATTTTTAACAATGTATTAGTAAAATTTTCTGAAATAATAGCAGAATTTCATATTTACTTTCTTTTGATTGTTTATTTTTTTTAACAAAAGGTATGATGAGAGTAACCAAGATTCGCTAAAATAATGTATTTATCTATTGAAATAGGATTCATAGATTACAAAAAGCATATTTATTTTTATATTAATAGCGAGATTGTTAAATTAGTTGCTAAAATAAAACTATAAAATACTGCAATCCGCCATGTTAGTTAGAACACCAATTAGAGCGAAGAAACAGGACTGACGTCACGAGCAGACAAAATTTCAGATGCGACAACATTTGCCGACTTTTGTATAGCTTTTAGGATCTCTCCTTGCAAGATTAAGCCATTTATTTCTCATTTTTTTCTTGTGTGGAACAAAAACAAATAATAATTATAAAAAAAAAACTAAGCAAATAACACGTGTGACGTCACAGATGGTGCCAGTTCCCAGGGGGCGTTTTGGCGGAAATTTAAAACTTAGAATTAAAATAGCAATTTTTTTACCAATCCTTTATAAAAATGAGAAATTTTTTTGGAAATAATAGACAATTTCCAACATAATAGCACAGCATTTCAAAATCAGTCATCATGCCTATTACCATCACTCACCATTTACTAATAGAAAAATTTCAATTTTATTAACTTTCTATTTTATTTTTTTTCTAGAAATGTGATGGAGAACACTGAATCTTTTCCTTCCACTGTAGTCAACTGTACGGGGGCCCGAAAGCAGGTAAATCACTTCATGACATTTTTCACTAATTCAATAATTATTATCTAGAACAGGGGTGTCCAACCTTTGAAGGAAAAAATTGTGCCGGGCCGCAGATAAAATATACTAATTCTATCGATTTTGTTGATCAAAAAATATAGTTGATAATATATTAAAAAAAAATATTGATTGTTAAAATAAATACAAATCTTTTATAAAACAATCTTTAAACATTTAATCAAACTCAAAAATTTCGGGAGAATTTCTCCCTTTTTCAATGGAAAATTTTCAACTAAGACTAACTAATAAATATGTGATTATTAATTGAAATTGTATTATTTCATCGGTCCATTTTATAATTATATATTTTTACTCTTCAATCAAATATAAAAAAAAATAATCATGAAAAATATTAGTCTTGCAAATGTAGGTATATATAATCAGGAGACGTTTTCAGATATAAAGCTAAAATTTGGTGCATTGTAATTCAAAATGCATAGTTATGTACCAATTTTTAGCTCATTAACTAAAACCTTTCACGATTGGCATTTTGTACTTTCAGAAAACGTTCTCAGTTAAAAAGCTAAAATTTGGTGAATTATTTGCGTACCAATTTTCAGCTCTAACTAAAATATTACAACCAGATATGAAATGAAAACACACATTGATTCAACAATAAAATATATTTGTATGGTAAAATAAACATAAAATATCAAAATTATTAGTTAATATTTCAAATTTTATTTTAAAATAACAAACAAATTTGAATGGCTTATTCTTTTTTCTGTCTGATATTTGCGTTTCTTTTCGCCTAATTATTTTTTTTAAATCTATATCATTAGTTGAAATTTACTATTATTATTCAATGTTATTCTTCATGTAATTATGGAGAACATTAAATTGAAAGTTTTTGCCGAGAGTAGCAGAATTTTTATATAATGAAGGAGACAATAAAAGAGTGTGTCTTCGCTGGAATTATAAATTTTATTTATTTATAACGAGACTATAAATTAATTCCTGTGAATCCATTGTAATAGACTGATGAAGAGGGCAAAGCCCTCGAAACTATAGTCTCGTTATAAATAAATAAAATTTATAATTCCAGCAGAAGACACACTCTTTTATTGTCTCCATCAATAGAGAAGATTAATTCTTTTAATTACTTTAATGCGATTTAAAATATATTTTTAAATAAACAATTTGTCAAATATGACCACGGACCGCAAGTAAGTCCTTCGTGGGCCACATTCGGGCCGCGGGTTGGCCAGGCCTGATCTAGAATTTGTAATATTCATCTTTTCTGGCTCACGTGGAATACAATTTCATGTCGAATGAGAGTGAGTTTGCTTTTTTGAACTTGGGCTTCTTTAAGCTCTTAATGTTTCCTAAATTCATCTCAGATGTCTCAATCTGTCAGATTTCATCAACAAGATAAGCGGATAATGTTGGCTCTAGGTCTTTCGCAATAAGGGATGATTTTTTTTAAGATTATTCAAGGTGAATATTTTATTACAGTTGAAACTTACTGGGGATTAAAAAAGAAATCTGATAATAATAATATTTTATTATACACCTCGGGGGACAAATCTTTACGGCTGACGGCGTTATTTCTTCTCTTTTTTAATTTTAATGTATTTTACATTCACATTTATATTCATAGAATATAATGTGGAAGTATTGTGATGGCCAGTCTGGATCCTGACTCTTTGAGAGCTTGTATCTCAGAGATGAAAAAAGTTAATTTCATTTTGTAACTTCTAGATGGAAGGAATTGATGCCTTTAATAATCGGAAATCGGGTTTAGGACATAAAATCGGAAATTGTGGTCTCCAGGGGCCAAAAAGGGGCCAAAAATCCATTGGTCAGTCCGTACGTATAACGTAAGTACCCCCCCCCTGCGTTTCGCAACCATAAGTCTCAGAGATATGAAATTCGAAACTTAACTCGATATAGGCTAAAAGGAGTACAGCAAGCTTTTTTTTTAGCATTTTGATGTTAATTTTTATTTATGTTTTTTTTCTCTTGATCGCAGTGCACAGTTGTGGGGCGCTTTTGGCGCTCCCAACACTCTGGCCTCGGTTCTGGAGTCCTACATGTATTTTTCACAAATAGCCATAACATCTGGCCTAATTTTTGGACGGCTGATGAGGGTTTTAACCTAATTTATAAACGAATCTGTGTTCTTTCTGTAAAGGGCTGCCCCCCTCTGCGTGGCGAAATAAATCAGTCATTGAAATCGGAAAACCGGAAGTGGACATTTATGGCACATGAAAAATTTTAGTTTTTTTTTTTGATTTTCTCAAAAACGGCTCTAACGATTTTTTAAAAATTAGTGTATTTATCAAATGTCATGAGTTATTAGTTTTGTCAAATTTTTAATCCGAGAGACACCCTGCCCGACGATTGGCTGTTCAGTTTTCAATGTATGTTTGATTAGGAAAAAATGGGAGCCCCAAACACACCCCGCCCGACGATTGGCTGGTTCGGTTTTCAATGTGTGTTTGATTAGAAAAAAAATGGGATCCCGAAACACACCCCGCCCGGACTAAACTTTCGGAGGTTCGGTTAATATATATTCAGTTCGGCTCGGTAGGGTTCGTTGGCTGACGCCGAACCATCTAAATACCAGCCCGAAAAGGAGCTATACGAACCCAACCGAGCTGAACTGAATATATATTAACCGAACCGGAGTCTATTTGCATTACTCATAAGATTCACGCGGGGAAGGGTTATTTTGTCATGAGATATTTTGTATGAAGGATATTTTGTCGGGGGATGAAATGTGGTGGAATCAAATAAATGAGACCACCAATATATACGGTTCGACTCGCACTTGGTCGGCTTATTTTAATTGTTATTTAAAAGTAGAAAATAAAAGGCATTGGTTCTGTTTATGTCTATTCAAAAAGAAATTATATCTATTCATGATAATTTTCCTTTCTTTAATGATAACAAATTTTCATTAATTTGTTCACTTTATATAAATACATATATATAATTTTCTAAGATGTTGATGTTGAAATAAATGACCTATGATTATTTTAATGGCCGTAATGGCTTTCGATTTAATACTCTTAAAGCCCCGCTTTAGACAAATTGCTCTTATTAATTGAGAAATACGTTTTTTTAATACCCGGTAGAGAGAGATTTAGGAACTTTAGAAAGTAAATATGCACAATTCATTATAGAACAAATACCGTTTTTTTGGAGAGAAGTGAACTCCAATAAAACCACCCCCTGTTTTTTATATATATAACCCTTATATATAATTTTAATAGGTCTTTCATCTTCATATTTTATCTTTCATTAAAAAGAAGGGGAGGGTTGGTTATGGAAATGATAAGGAGGGGTTGGATGTTATTAAGCCTGGCCATAAATAGAGGGATAAATTATTTAAATCTCTACTATGATAATTTAAGAGAACTTTATACCTAGTAAAATTATCTCATATAAATATAGAATAGGTGGTTTTGATTGTGGTCAGTAGGGGATTGGTAACCAACCCTCAGCTATTATTATTAATATACTGGTTTCATTTAATTTGGACATGATAAATTAACTTTCCCTTTTTTTTTAATTGTTTTATATTTTATTTTCCACCCTGTTTTGAATATATATATATATATATATATTTGGTTTGATATGAAAATAAATAGCACATATCACAGAGGGTGAATGAAAAAACTATATAATTAATATAATTTAAAAATAATTTTCATTTGTGATAGACATAAGATTTGATTATTGGTGAGTGGTTCTTCGCACTACGCAGTCTCGTGGACAAAAATATAACTAAACTACTCGGGTCAGCCGGATAACTATCAATCATGCCGAGGATAATTTTTCAAAATTGGGATCCCCAAGAATATTTAAATAAAGCACTTAATATTGCATAAGATAGTAAACAACAAACTAATATTGAAGGAGACAATAAAAGAGTGTGTCTTCTGCTGGATTTATAAATTTTATTTATAACGAGACTATAGTTTCGAGACCCTTGCCCTCTTCATCAGTCTATTACAATTGATTCACAGGAATTAATTGTAATAGATTGATGAAGAGGCGACTGTGGGTCAGTGGTTAGAGTGTCGGGTCGCTGACTCGAAGTGCGCTGGTTCGAGAATGTCTCGGCAGATAAGATATTTGCAGTCGCCTCCTCTTGGAATGCAATGGCAACCTACCAAGATTATAATTGCCTACTAACCTCTCCAAACTAGCCGTTCGGAACCAGTGTTAAAAAGTAGGTCCAGTATATCTGGGTAAAAACAGCTAAACACACTCAGCACAGGTATATGTGGAGAGGAGCCGAAACGTCAGGGAGACCTGATATGGCACTTAAAAAAAGAAAGAAAGAAAGATTGATGAAGAGGGCAAGGCTCTCGAAACTATAGTCTATTATAAATAAAATTTATAATTCCAGCTTTATTGTCTTCTTCAATATATAAAAATGCTGCTACTCTCGGCAAAAGACTTTCAATTTAACAAACTAATAATCTATCTTGTTTGTTTTTTACTTTATCCAATGCAAAGCATGGGTAAAGTATTGCAATCGCTCTCGGGGCAAGCGTGGCTTCAAAGGGTCCTCAGGTAAAGACTACGGAACCCATGGACTCAATTAAAGTCACAAATTGTAGTATTCAATTAGGTTGAATATTAGCACGTGACGGTTTTGCCAAAAATTACATGGGGTCTCGTCGAGAGGCCAAAAAAGTGCGATTTTTTCATTTAGTGCGTGCGGATGTATGTATGGATGGATGTATGTATGTTATCGCTTTTTTGGCCCACGATTTTTTCCACACCGTTACACCGATTGAAATGAAATTGAAAACCTACCATTAGTTTAACAAAATGAAGCGCTGATTAGTTTTTGGTACATATCGGCCCACAAACATTAGTACTTTATTTCAGTACTTTTTTAGTTTTTTCCAAATATCTTGAAAATGACTTAACCAATTTTGATGAAATTTAATATCCTAATTAAGTACCTTGGGGACCACAAATAAGGTTAAATAAAGTTTTTAGTAAAATTATATTTTAAAGTACTTTACTCTAGAGTAAGATGGTACTTTTTTAATTTTTTAAATTCTTTAAAATTTATTCATTTGAAAGTTTTAATATAGCTCATTTAGCCTTGCTTAAGTAAGAATGGATAGGCTTCTCTCTGTGAAATGCTAAAAATTTGGGAGGAATTTTTATGAGTAACCATAGCAACTGCGTTGTTTTCTAATCCGTTACCTTTGATGAAGACAGAGAAACCGATTTTAAACCAAAAATAGCGATTGATTCTCATCTAGTACTTGAGGAATAATCATTCTATATTGGATTTTTTGACGTTTCGGTTTTTATTAGTAACCATTGCTGAAGACATAGAGAAATCGACTTTAAACCAAAAATAGCGATTGATTCTCATCTAGTACTTGAGGAATAATCATTCTATATTGGATTTTTGACGTTTCGGTTTTTATTAGTAACCATTGCTGAGGACATAGAGAAATCGACTTTAAACCAAAAATAGCGATTGATTCTCATCTAGTACTTGGGGAATAATCATTCTATATTGGATTTTTGACGTTTCGGTTTTTATTAGTAACCATTGCTGAAGACATAGAGAAATCGACTTTAAAACCAACAAATAGCGATTGATTCTCATCTAGTACTTGAGGAATAATCATTCTATATTGGATTTTTGACGTTTCGGTTTTTATTAGTAACCATTGCTGAAGACATGGAGGAATCGACTTAAAATAAAAAATAGCGATTGATTCTCATCTAATACTTGAGAAATATCCATTCTATATTGGATTTTTGACGTTTCGGTTTTTATTAGTAACCATTCCTGAAGACATAGAGAAATCAACTTTAAACCAAAAATAACGATCGATTCTTATCTAATACTAGAGGAATAACCTTATTGAATTCCATTTTTGATGTTTTGACTATTAATGGAAACCTCTACTGAAAATGTAGAAGAATCGACTTAAAATCAAAAAGACTAAATTCTTTTTGGTAAACAACTCCAAGCTTGAGTTGTTTGCCATAAAAGAATTTAGTCTTTTTGATTTTAAGTCGATTCTTCTACATTTTCAGTAGAGGTTTCCATTAATAGTCAAAACATCAAAAATAGAATTCAATAAGGTTATTCCTCTAGTATTAGATAAGAATTGATCGTTATTTTTGATTTTAAGTCGATTCCTCTATGTCTTCAGCAATGGTTACCAATAAAAACCGAAACGTCAAAAATCCAATGTAGAATGGTTATTCCTCGACTTCTTAAATGAGAATTATTTTTGAATTAATGTCAATATGAACTACAAATTGCAAGTGATATCTGATTAATAATAAAGGAACAAACATATTAATATTTCAAATGAATTTGGATAAAGTTTAGCAACGATCCGTTGCAGTTTATTTAATAATTTTCTTTAAACGATAAAAATAAATATGACCCGAATGTGTTAGTTTTTATTTTGACCACCAGTCAGCTCTGTTTACCAATGAACAGATACCAATATTAAAACTTTGCTGAGGCATCAAAAATCTAGAATTTTCTTTTGGAAGCTTTATTGTCCAGAGTAGATCATCAGGGATAATTCTTCAGCTTGCAGTTTAATTATTTATTTGTTTTGTAATGATATTGATACAAGGAGTTGTCCCAGACAGCATTTCATATTCATTTTGATTTTTAAAATTTGTATAGAAATTTGTCGAAAAGAAAATGCTTCAAATATACAATCTAAATACGATGTTTTTGATGTATTTTAATAAAACAAACGTTTTAATGACTTTTAAGGCTTAAACTCTTTATTTTGAAAATAATTTCGATTAAAATTTTATATTAAATGAGCTTTATTTTCAAAAGTCATTATTAAGTGTTAATGAATGCAGCGTGAATCAATCAAAACAAAAGCATTTTCAATGTGTCCAATGAGACCCTCATTGTGGTCAGAGACCACACAGCCTAAAGGCCCATTCAAAATTTAATTGAAATGATTAATTTCCGTTAGATTTATTTATCAACAAACAACAATACATTAGTATCATTTGCGAGAATTCTAAACGGAAATTAAAAACTATCCCATTAATTACTAAAATTTCTTTTTTCTTTAACAAACATAGAAATCCTCAAAGACTCACAAATTAATTTTAATTTTAACGTATAAATGTCAGGAAGAGTGAATTCGTGTGATTTTACATGTAATTTTCTAAATGAATTTAAGAAATGTCACGATTATTGTTATTATTAACCGACTTTGAAAAAAAGGAGGAGGTTATCAATTCAACGGAATGTCTGTTTTTTTTTTTTTGTTCATTTATTTCTCTTTACCATGTAGACCGATTTGGATGATTTTTATGCATTGGATTCAGTCTCGTACCCGATTGGTCCCGTTTTTTTCATTGGTATTGGACCTTTTTTGTTATGTATGTTCACGCATAACTTCTTTGTTTATGAACCGATTTTGATGATTCTTTTATTATTGAAAAGGTGATACCTTAGGGGTAGTCACATATTAATTTGGTTAAATTTTGATGATGTTTATTTGTCGATTTCTCTTTACCATGTGGGCCGATTTCGATGATTTTTTTTGCATTGGGTTTATAATAGTTTCCGATTGGTCCCGTATAAATTTCATTGCCATCGGACCTTTTTGCAAATACTATTAAGATACGGGATTACTAGTATAACAAAAAATGCCCAATATACTAAGCCATGGAATTTCTTATTAATGTTTATTGTTTACATTTTTAAATTTTAAACTATATTTTTATTACATAAAAGTTCAAATTGCCGATATACTAGCAGACTTAAAATTTCTAATGAAGCCACCAAAGATTGTCCTACTAAATCCGAGTTAATATGGATCATTAATCAGAATAGTTGTATTCATCCCCTCAGAAATTGAACCCGAGTGCCCAAAAAGCCACCCGGACCAATATAGTTTCCTTAATTTGAGAAATCCTCATCCATCCATCGAGTTTTGAAGAAACCTAAAATTCGAAACACTCATTAAATATATTTAAGCCAAGGGGTGAACCGCGATTGGAATTAGGTGTACACCGTCTTTGGAATTCACTAGATAATGCCCGGTCATCTATTGTCTTCTACTTGGAAGTCGAAGTAGTTGTACACGATAATAGGTCGTGGTTCACCCCTCGATTTAAGCTATATAGTATGGCTATGTGTTTTGAAATTTAGAATTACTAGACTTTTACAAATGAAGAATAATTCTGTGAAGGTTCAGATGGGTCCACCTCACAGGGTAGCCCTTAGCCCAGGTCACTCAGGTTCATTTCCAGCAGAGGTAAATACAGTCCTTCTGACATGTGATAAAAATTATCCATACATCTCGTATTTAGTAGATGACATTTCTTGTAATTTTTATTTTAAAGATGTTTACTTATTGATTTCTAAAATTGATTCAAATTCACTTTGACTGAGTAGTTCGATTATTATTTATTTATTTATTTATTTAATTTATTCAATTAAATAATTTTCGATAGCTTAAAGTTGGTAAAATATTAAAATATTATAGGGAAATAAGGACTATAATAATTTAATCGATGGACATAACTAATCAAAATAAATATTATACACCCCTAGTAGCACAATGTTTCAAACTATATAGTAACAATATAGTGCCTATATAGAATTTGAGAATCTATATAGGCGCTATATAGTTACTATATAGTTTGAAACATTGTGCTACTAGTGACATCATAATAAAAAACAGAGATATAATAAGTAATATGGTAAGTGAAAAATAAATTGCTTAAACAGCAAAAAAAGGAATTTAATATTATTAGATTATCGATTATAAGATTATAAATATTCTACCTAGTCAATTCGATAGCTAAACAGAGAAATCAAATTAACCCTAGAATGCATAATCGGGACCTGTCAGGCCCAGTCACACATTTTCTTTTCAATAACTTAAAGAAAAGGGGACCCATAAATTCCAAGTTTTTAATATTCCTTCATTAATACATAATAAAAGTATTTTTAAACGATTTTTCTAAAAAAAAAATTATATACCTACAAGACGGGCCTCTCATGCCCGGGGAGGTTTTCTGTGTATTAAAACAGTAAAAACAGAGTAAAAGTATCGATATGTTATTTATTTTTATAAATTCTGATATCAATTATTTAAAAAAATGTATATAATTATTGAAAAATGTATATTAAACCAATAAATCTATAGTGGACCTGACAGGCTCGGCTCGTGACTTTGTGTACAATTTTTAATTTTTTTTAATTTTTTTAGAGCGAAGTATAGTAAAAAATACATAAAAACAGTAAAAAAGTATTGATTTATTATTTATTATTATAAATCTTGATACAAATTTAAAAAAAATTAATATAATTATTGAAAAATATGTTATATAGGTACCTATCAATTAAACATATAGTGGGCCTGACAGGCCCGGCTCGCGACTTATTGTTTGTAAAAAAGCTTTGTGTTTTAGTGATGAATAAATAGCGTGTAAAAAACAACAATTTTTATTCCATTACATTTGCATTTGCAGTAAAACCCATCAAATCCGAACTAATTAGGGTTGTGGCCGGTTCGGATTTCAATTTGTTCGGATTAGCCGAAAGCAGGTTCGACAATTGAAGATACTGATATCAAGTGAAAGATTAAAGTGACATATTGTGTGTTTCTATTATTATTTCATTGTTTTTGCAAAGTGATTAAATTAGAAAATTTTTAACAGTGTATCCTAAAATTTTCAGAAATAATATCACTTTTTACTTTCTTTTGATTGGTAATTTTTTTTTTAATAATTTTCACTAGTCTTTTAGTAATAGAAAAATTTCATTTTTATTAACTTTCTTCTATTTTATTATTTTTCTAGAAACGTGATGGACAACACTGAATCTTTTCCTTCCACTGTAGTCAACTGTACGGGGGCCCCAAATTTCGTCCCAGCAGGTAAATCACTTTATGAAATTTTTCACTAATTCAATAATTATTATCTAGAATTTCTAATACAGGGAAACCTCTCAAATCCGAACTAATTGGGGCTGTAGCATGTTCGGATTATCCGAAAGCAGCTTCGACAATTGAAGTTAACTGATATCAAGTGAAAGATTAAGTGATATTTCGAGTGTTTCTATTATTATTTCATTTTTTTTGCAAAGTGATTTACCTAAAGAATTTCAATAACCAACTTTTAGAGTTTTTCAATCCTGCATTACATAAGTATTTAGACACATTTACACTTTGTTAGGTATGCTGACTGTACCTACTTCTTTATTAATTTTTCAACTAATTATGTAAAATAAGGTTATAATGTATATATAATATACATAATAGTTTTATGACTAAATAAATAAGTTTCTCTTTTTTGCGTTCGAATTTTCCGGGATTTCTGATTTCCGGGGTTCGGATTTGAGGGGTTTCAATGTATTTATTTTTTGTAACATGGAAATGAAATTATATAAATATACAAGAGATGGCTGAAGTATTATGGGGCGTTAAAAGTCACACCAGATATTCTAAATCTCTAATAGCGACACTAATAGTGATTGTATAAATACAAAAAGGGTTTATCTTTATCACAAGCACTAGGTGAATCGGAGTTAATCTCGAGTTGTTATTCAATCGCTAACGAGACGAGAGCAATTAGGGAAGCCATAAAAGACCACGAGGTGCCTTGGTCTCTTGAATCTTAGCGATCTATTCAGCATTTGACACGCACAGTGAGCGAAGATGAGATTCCCGGATCTAAGATAACAAGCAAAACTGCTGAACTACCTTTCTCTCTAATAAGTGAACTTCATCATTTAGGTCACCATCTTCCATTTACATTTGATAACAGAGACTAGATATTAGAGAACTTTGTCTAGAGATTGAGAATATGTTAAATATAATTAAATTCATCTAAAAAAATCCTTGAATGGATTATCAAAGATATTATTATATATTTTATTTTATGCCAAAAGAGGTCCATGGAATTTTGAAAAATATCAAGATTTTAGGCTAATAAAATAGAACCCTTTTAAAAGCATGTTATTTTATTAAAATTATTAACCCGAAGGTTTGAGTATCTTTTTTTTTGAAAATAAGATGGAATTTTTTCAAAAATATGTAAAACTCACGGTATAAGCCAAATATATCAAGATAAGAATTTATATTTAAGGTCCAAATCTAAGATTTTAATAGAATAATTTTATATTGCATATCAGAGGGCCGCGAAGGGGGGAGGGGAATAATTATCAATATATTTCAAATTTGCCTGGTTAATGAAAATCGATTGGAGCCATCAGTTTAAAATCCGAGCTGACATTTATATTTCAAATTTGTCTCGTTAATTAATATACATTTAATGTTTCTTAATTTAAAATCTATTGGTGTTTTTTCATTTTCATTCGAGTTCAAATGAATACAATATTATCTCGATACAAAGTCTAAATCAAAAATATATAGTTTTAGTAACAGAAATCAAGATATAAATATTAATGTTGTATTGGTGTAATGGCTAGAGCTGATGCCCTTAGTTTAAGAGCTCGTCGGTTCGATTCTAGGCAAGAGGGTAATTTTTTTAATGAAAATTCTCTCAGCGTTGTTACAAATTAATCTAGGCTCTTATATATAGTATATATGTAAAAATCAATTTTTATTTGTTCATTCTTAGTATTTCTTCCCAAATTCTTCTTTTTTACATGTTCTCCAAAATAATTTCCAATTCGAATTCTTTTGACATTGACTTGTATTTTTTTTTTCCTAAATCTGGGATAGGCGTTTTATCCTTGGCAATGGAGGAAGAAGAGACCGACGAGACGGATACGATCGAAGGGAAATTTAATTTTTATATATGATTGACATTTTGAGTAAGAGAGGGAGAAGACGGAACATTGAATTGAATTGAAGAGGTATCAATATTCACTACCCCCCACCCCTCCCTAACACCATCCCCTAATGTTACCATTTAACCAAAAAAATAAAAAATACAAGTTATTGTTAACTAAAGGAATCACGGTGGAAGAAGTAATAAAATGTTATTTCATATTCTGGGGTTTCAAAGCAGGGTTGTTAAAAAAATCACTTTCTTAGATTTTGAGCAGGGCACTGGTTAAAAGTGCCTAAAACCATCCAAAATTGGTTTTAACCACAATTTTCTTTTTAATATTTATTTAAAGCTAAGCACGATAGTGATCTGACCAATCAGAATCGTTCTAATAATTTAACGATTTGCTATTGGCTATCCACTGGCCAATCAGATCGTTTGGATCATACAAACATATATACATAGATACTTTACCATTTTATATATATAGATATGTTCCTTTCATTTTATAATCAAGTATAATTGATGAAAATAAGTTGGAATTTATAAGCGAACATGTTATTACTCGCAATTTCGATCATAATATAAAAGCAAGATTTGAAGTAAGGGTCAGGGATGTTAGATGTACCAATTTCTTGATACACATGCCATTTTTCAGGGTCTTGTACCATGTACAAACTAAAAATTGTGCTGGTACGTAATAATACCAACTTTGAACATCGATCATGCATTAAAATTTATTTTTTCCATCTTTAAAAATTTATCAGTACTTGCAATAACTAATGATTACACGTTGAAATTCAAATTTTTCATGATTTTGTTACGTAGATTTTATTATTTCACCATAATTATATATATATATATATATATATATATATATATATATATATATATATATATATATATATATATGAATAAAAGTATGAAAATATTAATCAAATTATGTTATTCAATACTTAATAAAAAGCACTGGTCAAAATCGGATGAAGTCCAGGAAGGTTTAAACCGGTTTTAACGGAACTACCCTGTTTCAAAGATAAATTGACCTTAACACTATCTCAAAAATTGTATTTCTAATTGATTTGGATTTTTTTTATGCGTATTTTTTAAATATCTCAAGAACGGATAAAACTGTATTGAAATAAAATCAAGGTGTTTCGGTCTACTAGAAAACCTTGTACCAAATAGACAATATCGAAAAATAAATATTTTTAGATTAGATTAGACTTATTGAATTTTCTGAGGATGTTCTTCTCCTAGACAAAAAAGAAAATATAACTACAACACTTAAAAATAATGTAAGAATATTAATTACTCATAAAAGTTCAGTTTTTATTTTGAGCTATAAAATACTAATAGAGTTGCTAATTTTGGTACTCGGGTTCGACCCGTAGATAAAATTATCCATTCCCTGTCTAGTATAGTAGATTACTTATTGTGAGTTTCTCAGAAGTTTAAAGTCATATAAAATAAATATCATATAAAATATTTTAAATGTAATTCTAGTACAAAAATTGTTCATCTTAGCAAATAGCATTAGATATTTTTTGAGTTGGCAAATACTTTTTGGGTTTGTAAAACAATGACGATTAAAAGCTATTTGGCAATGCGAAAAGATTTTTCAAGGAAAAAACTATTTACCTAGGACATTTATATACGAAAGCTTATGGTAGATATATAAAATATATTTTTATACGATGTGCTTTTTGAAAGATAAATTGATCTTTCATTTTTTCTAAAAATTTTATCTCTATTGCTTTTCATTATTTTTTTGTTTTTTTGTTTTATGTTTGTTCATTGACGAAGATATCTTTGATTTGTTAGCTTTTCAAGGTTTTTTTTTATTTTATTATTACTATTTCTTTTTCTTATTTTTCTTAGGAATTATCCAATAACATATTTCAAGAGAGCGGAAGGAAATCGAAAGTGGATAAGCAAGCATTTGGAGGAATAAGAAGAAAGGTCAATGGTGGGGGTTTAGAGGGGTGAGGAAGGGGGTGCGTGTCAGAAATGCTGATTGAATCAGATATGAAGAGAATAAATCAAAAAGTGCGTCTTATGCTTGATGTAAACATATTATATAATACAGGGTGGGCAATAAATTTTTTCACTTTTGAAAAATCCATGAAAAAAACAAATACAGATTCTATTCAAATAAATATTTATTCATAAGAACAAAAATATCATGGAAAATCATGTCTTCAAAATAATATCGTACAAATGGCCGCCATATTTCCGCTGGCATTACTCAAATCTGCCCATTAAATTTTCGAAAACCTTTCGAAGCAAAGCTCAAGGTATGTTGACTATTTCTTGACGGATGTTCCCCTTCAATTGGAGTATCGTGATTTTTGACTCTAAATTATTGTTTGACCAAGATATCCGGATGATTACTGATAGGGCCTATCAAATGCTGGGTTTTATATGTCGAACTACTGGGAAATTTAGGTTGCATTCTACATATTTGACACTCTATCGGGTTCTGGTCAGGTCTCAGGTAGAATACTGTTCTTTTAAGGAATTTGGTGTTGGTACTTGGTGAAACATTTTTTAAAATTATTGGATAAAAATACTTGGTAGGTTAATGTGAAACTTACCAAGTATTTTATCCAATAATTTTAAATATTGTTCTGCTGTTTGGAATCCATATTATGAAGTATATAAAGAAAATATGCGGAGTCTGTGCAGAAAAATTTTCCAAGATGGTGTTCCATCGACTGAAATAAGCTAAAGCAATGCTCCTATGAAATGCGACTGTCGTATCATAAACTTCCAGCTTTTGAAATTAGAAGTTTGCTTTTTGGTGCGATGACGCTAAGAAATATTTGTCTGTCTAAGGTGGAATGCCCTGATTATCTAGCACAGATAGATTTCCGGGTCCGGCGTCCAGATTGTCTCATGTGTTTGCGCAATCTAAGTGTCGTACAAACGCGGGTCGGAGAGCTCCGTTGGTCAGATTGTGCAGCGATTTTAATCATTATTTTTGTGGCTGTGATTTTTATAATACAAGCGGGCGGGCTTTCAAGAACGAAATTGATTGATTTTTACATGATTCACATTTGAGTGTTTTGATTTGCTTCGGTTGATCATTGTTCGGTAGAATTTACTCGCCTGATTTGCTGTGTGGCGGATGTAACCCGCCCGATTTATTTTGTTTCATTCAGCTTTGACATTTTAATCTACTTTGATTTTGCTTGTATATTTGTTTAATTTATTTGAATTTTACTATTTATGACTTTTCAATTTTGATTTGTTTGTTTGACTGCGTTGATTTCATTTATTTATTTTATTTATTTTTGTTTTAACATTCATGACTTTTCATTTTTGGGTGAGTTAATTTATTATTTTATTCAGTTTTTGATTTAAAATTTTTGACTATACTGATGTAATTTGGTTGTTTTGATTTGGTTTTTGGTTTTTAATTTTTAATTATTTATGACTATTCAATTTTAACCTTAACTGACTTAATTTATTTATTTATTTGGTTTTTTAGCTTTTTGACTCATACGATTTAATTTATTTACTTTTTGATTTTAATTTTGTCGACTATAGAATTAAACTTTGATTGATTTAACTTTTTGGCTGTTTGAGTCATTTTAGGTTGGGTGAGAGTGAGCCACTGGGGGGAGGGGGGTCGGGTGAGCCGGCGAACCTTTTGGTTTGTTTGAGAGGGGCTCTGTTCTATGTTATTGTTTTGTTTTTTGTTAATTTAATTTAAATGTAATTGTCCAGTTCCATGCGATTCCTTCTATTAAGTTTGAAAATGGATAAGAATCATTCAACATGCTATAATTTGTATTTCGGGCTCTGTCCCTAGATTCCAACTTTGTTTTATACTATTTCTCTCAGTGAGAAAATGTGTAATAAGTCATAGTTTTTTTATTTTTTCTGATCTATATTATGTTTGTTTTGTATTGTGTTTTTTTGAACTATGACTGTTGTTTTCTCCAAATAAAATAAATAGATCGTCGCTGCTTTATTGACATAGACTCGACTTTTAAGATAAACCCATAAAAAATCATCTGGAGTTAGATCCGGACTGCAGGGAGGCCATGGAATATCTCCTCTCCGCGAGATCAGCAACATTTCTTCAACCACGGGTATTAGGCTGCTCCTTATTTTGGATATTTTCAAATATTTGCGCTGACAGGGGCTCACATGGTTAGAAATAAAGAAAAAAAATATCCCCCAAGTTTCATGTTTCTATCTCAATTTTAACTTAGTGCTACACATCGATTAAGTTTCCCATCTAATTAACATGGGGGTTTTTGGCATTGAACGATAAATTGCTTATTCCGGCCAAAGTAATGGTTCAAAAATTTGAAACTCTATAGGCTTTATCCTTATAATAGCACCTATCATTCAGAATTTTTACAGATTTTTGCCTATTACAATTTTGGAGTTACATCTATATAAAATACTGCTATATCTTAGTGTTACCATTAAAAAAATAAAGTCTACAGAGTTTCAATTTTTTTGAACTATTACTTTGGCCGGAATAAATAAATTGATTGATTGTTCAATGCCAAAAACATCATGTTATTTAGATGGGAAACTTAATCAGTGTAGCACTAGGTTAAAATTGAGATAGAGACTTGAAACTTGGGGAATATTTTTTATTTATTTATTTCTAACCATGTGAGCCCCTGTCAGCTTAAATATTTGAAAATATCCAAAATAAAGAGCACCCTAACGGGTATACTCTCGTTGGATGTATAACAGGTTCCGTCATCATCCAAGTCCTATTGTTATAACCAACGAACTGCTGCAACAATAGGGCTTGGATGCAGCAAGATGGAGCAAACTGCCATCCAACGAGAGTATACCCATGGTTGAAGAAATGTTGCTGATCTCACGAAGAGGAGATATTCCATGTCCTCTCCGCAATCCGGATCTAACTCCAGCAGATTTTTTTATGGGGTTACCTTAAAAGTTGAGAAAAGTAAATAATTCTCCAATTGAAGGAGAACATCCGTTAAGAAATAGTGAATATACCACGAGCTTTGTTTCGAAAGATTTTCGAAAATCTAAGCGGCAGATTTGTCAGCGGAGAGATGGCGGCCATTTGGACGATATTATTTCTAAGACAATATTTTCAAGATATTTTTTTTCTTATGAATAAAGATTTATTTGAATAGAATTTGTATCTTTTTTCATGGATTTTTCAAAAGTTCAAAAATTTATGGGCTACCCTGTATAATGTATAGTACCTGGAGGCACCGAGCGATGCTCCGGTAACTTCTTCCTTCAGTTAAAAGCTTGATTTTAATATTATTTTTAAATTAATTTAAAATTCTGATAAAAAGGTCGATTTTTATTTGAGAGCCGCTTTCAAATTTAAAAAAATACAAAAATATATAATATTCTCCCACTGTACCCCCCCACCCCACCTCCACCCCGCTCGACACCGCCCCTGATTCACCCACCACTGCACCCCCCACCTCCTGCACCTGTTCAACCATATGATTCATTTTTATTCATCCAATTGTTAATAAATAAAACCTATCAAAATGTGTTGTTTTTTCAGAGAATTGAGACCTGCTCTTGATTATTTTTTATTCTATTAAATAAATAAAGTTCATTATAAAAACAATTATAAAACGTTTATTAATATTTCGAACTTTTAGGGACAACAAAAAATGTTAAAATCCACAATCACAATACTTCTTCAAGGCCTTTGAGAATAAAGGATTTACCCGACCCATTGTCTGCCTGAGCACAAAAGGAAAAGGGAAACCTTTTTTTAAAACCCTAAGAATGGGATTTGTCTACATGAGAATAATTAATTTGATTACGAAAAAACCCATCAAAAACAATTTTGTCGAAGATGAGACCGCGACAGTTCGAATTGTCACCCCAAAAACCCTCTAACCCGTGAATTTCATTAAAATCGGTAAAGCCGTTTTCAAAATAGAACCAAGATACAAATATATAAACAAATAAATAAATATATATACAAATATACAATTTTTGCTTGTTTAATAAGAGTAGATATATGTTGTTGCATGTTTTAATATCAGGACTACGATAAAATACTTCATTTTAAGCTAAAAAGTTATATATTATGGACCCAAAAGTTATTTTTTGAAATATAGAGTGTCGCTCATGACAATTTATTTCTTTATTTTGTTTTGTTCAGGGAGCAATGGTGTTGGTTCGAGGTCAAAAATATTTTAATAAAATTAAAATAAGTTTACCTACTAGGTAGGTTTCTCAAATAATAATATTATTCATGAGCAAGAATTAAAATACTCTATACCTATTTCGGTCGACGTGGGCTTTTTGAGGAGATTTTATTGACTAAATATAAAACAGAATAATGTTTACTATTTTAACATATGGAAGGTAATTTTACCCCACCCTTCTTTAGAGGTGGAAAAAGTGGTTGAGAATACTTATAAGGAGATTTAAATAGTGAACCATGTTTAATTAATACTTCTTTTACCAAACCAGATAGATGTATCGATATGCAGAAATAACCATGTCGGCTTACCTGAAACAAAAAAGAAAGAGTTTTATTTAAAAAATAGGATTATTGAAACAAATTTTTGGCTTGCTATAACAACAAAACGAATTTTTTTATATCCAATTCTATAAAAAATCGTTTGTTATATTGTAGCTTGCTATAACAACAAAAAATTTCCTATATCTAATTCTATAACAAATCGTTTCTTATATTATATAATAGCTTGTTATAACAACAAATCAAATTTTCCTATATTTAATTCTATAACTAATCTTTTTTTATGTTCCTTGTTTGCTTTAGCAACAAAACAAATTTTTCTGTTTCCAATTCTATAAAAAATCGTTTGTTATAATATTGCTAGCTTGCTATAACAACAAAACAAATTTTTCTATATCCAATCGAGTAATTAAACCCATGAGAAATAACAGATAAAATATTTCTAATTAAAATCTAACTAAAAGGTCAAACCTTCGAAAGTAAAATATCAAACAAATAACGAACATATCGTCCCCTTAGAATGGTAAACCTACTAACTCACTACAAGGATATTTTACAGGGCAGACAAAAAACCTCACAAAATTTAATATAGTTGCTTAGGAAAGAAACCATTTTTCCCATTTTTTCTACAACTTACGATCATAATTTTAAGTAGCAGTTTTATTTGGACGATGCTGCATCTCTTTTTCTTTCAAACGATATTAATATGTCATATGCGATAAAAAATACATTTAGCAGGTTTACACTCTAAGGCTACGATATATATTTATCTTCTTCTTATTGTGCCATGCCCGAACGGGCGTCGGCTCCTCTCCACCAGCGCTGAGTGTCTTTACACGTTTTACACAGGTATACGGGACCTACTTTTTTACACCGGTTCCGAACAGCTAGTTTGGAGAGGTTGACTAATCAATATATACTCTTGGTAGTTTGCCATTGCTGGATATATATCTATACTTAGTATATTATATATGTTATGAATCAAGTGATCAATAGGGCATTTTTAAAACTGTTTGGACATTATGAATAATGCCCTATTAATCACGTGGTCCATAGCATATATTTATATATTTGCATCAAGCAGATAAAAACATCACTGATTTCTCTTTAAGAAAAAATTATGGTCGAAAATGATTTTTTTCAACGTTTCAGAAAATTTAAACACAATGAGAAAATATTAATAAAAATAAGCTGTAGTGTTCTGATGTGGCCATCCACTTGACTTTACCATACAACCTGGCCCCTTACTTATATTTAATCTATATAATAAAAATGAATTTCTTTTTCTTTGTAAGTTCAGATCTCTCAAATGCCTGGACCGATTTGGCTAATTTTTTTTTTAAATGTTCGTAATAGTCCATTTCAGGTTAATACTTAAAAAAATCGGAAAAGTTGCCCGAAAAATTGGAAAATTCACGAAAAACTAAAACAAAATCTGTATAGCCAACATAGCTTGCCAAACAATAAAAGAACTAAGCTAGCAAACTAAACATTTGTTGGCGGCACTGTTTGTCAGATTTTTGAATGTCATTTCTTAATAGCATAGATAATAAAGTTCTAACCACATTATCGTTGAAGAAGAATTTAATAATGCAACAAAGATTTAAAAAAACTATCTATTTTTTTAAAGTACATTTAAAAACAAAAATTAAAAAAACAAACTGCAACGGATCGTTGCTAAACTTTATCAATGTACTATCTTATTCTAAAATAAAGTACTTTAAAATATAATTTTACAAAAAACTATATATGACCTTTTTTGTGGTCCTCAAGGTACTTAATTACAATGAATTTTAAATCCCACAAATATTAATTTGACAATTTAATTGATGAACTCAAAAATTGTTATTTAATTAAATAAACTGCAACGGATCGTTGCTAAACTTTATCCAAATTCATTTGAAATATTAATATGTTGATTCCTTTATTATTAATCAGATATCACTTGCAATTTGCAGTTCATGTTGACTTTATTTCAAAAATAATGATCGATTCTCATTTAACAGTCGAGGAATAACCATTCTACAATACATTCGATTTTTGACGTTTCGGTTTTTATTGGTAGCCATTGGTGAAGACATGGAGGAATCGATTTAAAATCAAAAATAACAATCGATTCTTATCTAATACTTGAGGAATAACAATTCTACATTAGATTTTTGACCCTTCGATTATTATTGGTAACCATTGCTGAAGACATGAGGAATCGACTTAAAATCAAAAATAACGATCGATTCTTATCTAATACTAGAGGAATAATAACCTTATTGCATTCCATTTTTGATGTTTTGATTATTAATGGCAAGCTCTACTGAAATCGTGGAAGAATCGACTTAAATCAATAAGAGTAAATTCTTTCTCAAGCTTGAGAATAAGAGAATTTTTTATAAATAGAGATTTTTAATACATTTTAAATATTTGTTTCATCTTATTTGTTATGAGTGTATATTATAGAATCTCAAATTATATCTATTTAAGACTTTATAATAAAACAATTATATTTATTCTCTGTTAGTAATAAAACATCAATAAGGCAGCCACATAGGGGTCCAGGGGCGAAGCCCCCGTGCATAAAGGCCCGCCAAAGGCGGGCCTTGAAGCTAGTATTTAATAAAATTATTTATAATCATGTAGGGGGGGGGGGTAGTTTATGCATTTTTAGACTCCTGGGGACCCACTGATTATGTATACAAAATTTGGTTGAGTTTGGTAAATGGCCAAGATTTTCATTTTTTGATCCTCCGCCCCCCATTTTGGGCGGTTAGATTTTGCATTTTTAGACTTCTGGGGGTCCACTGATTATGTATACAAAATTTGGTTGTTTTTGCTCAAATGATCTAGATTTTTAATTTTAACCCCTCTCGACCCCCCTTAATTTTGGGTCGATATGCACCAAAATATAATCAGCTCTTAATCTCAACGGACCAAAACTAAGTGTGCAATTTGGTTTCGATATTCACACTAGTTTTTGAGCTAGCTCGTCCACAAATTTGGTAACGTATATACAGACTAACTAACTAACAGACATTTTGACAAAACAATTATTATCTCAAAAAATATAATTTTTTCGATGTTTGCTTATTGAAGCTTTTTGTAGACTGAAATACCACGGTTTCGCTCAATTTTTTTTTAATCGAAATAGTTTTTGCCGTTTTTTAGATATTTTGAAAAAAAGGAGGAAAAAAACCACTTTTTTCATGCACGATTACAATACTTGACCATACCCTGTATGGTAAAGTAAAAATCAGTGAATTTGAATACTACTACTTAATGAGTAATAAATAAATAAAATAAATATAAATGAAGTTTTTTAAAATGTGTGAAATAGAGGTCAAAAAGAAGAGAGATCTCTTTGGGCGGATCAAAGGATCTGCAGGCAATTGGATCCCCCAATTGCTATTAATGAATGCGCTACTATATTGATTACGAACCAACTTGTATGAAATATGATATACGTATCGTGAACTTTTTGCTTCCCTCTCTGTCTCTCTCCCACTCTAGTTCGCTCTCTTCATCCCTCGAGTTTTATATTTTTAGAGATCGTGTTAAAAATAATTAAATTTGAAGCTGGTGGTCAAGCAGCCTTGGCCGTCTCGTATTCCTCTCCATTATCCTCTGACAAGGAAAAAAACATAATGCTAAGAAGGGGAAAGCGATATTACAACATCAAGCTATTTGTTCATTTCATTTCCTCTCCGAATTCCCTTTTATTATACTCAAGCAAAAAATGAAAAAAAAAAATGTTCCATAATTTTTATATGAATTAAAAATTTGCTTTAAGAAAATTCAATTTTCATGATGCTTGATGGGCTGAAATAAGCTATATTTTGATCAGGGCAAAGAGGGGCACGCGCCACGAATCTCTCTAAAGGGGTCGTTGATGGGACGCAAGTATATTTGTTTCAATATTTTTTAGGCTATAAGGATAAGCTAATATATTTTTAACTGGACTTTGAAATATACTTATTAAAGTTGGTATCGAGAATAAGGACTATCTTTTTTATGCAAATAATTTATATTTATTGCCAACGTTTCATCAACTTTGTTGACTTCTTCAGGGCTCAAATAGTTATCTGCCCTGAAGAAGTCAACAAAGTTTATGAAACGTTAGCAATAAAATATTAATTATTTGCATAAAAATATAGTCCTTATTTCCGATACCAACTTTAATAATTTAATCGATGGACATAACTAATCAAAATTTGAATATACTTTGTACCTATACTTAGCTTATACTTTGCTTTCTGCTTAATGCAAAAAACATATCCTTCAAAACATAGGTATATGTATTGCAGTAAAAACCCGTTTTTAGTAAGAACGAGTTCTTACTAGTTAATCGCGTTTTATTGAATACCTTTGTGGCAACTATAATTTACTGATGTTGGTTGAGTTTGATTCACAGGTATAGAATCTTCATTTGTGACTTTCCGCCTCATTTTGGGCGTTTATTTACAAAATTTTACTTTCTCATTATAAGCAAAGATGTAGAGAATGTAATTTTTAGATTTTCGCTTAAAAAACATTAAAAGTAAACACCCAAAATGAGGCGCAAAATCAACAATGAAGATTCTAGACCTTTGGACCAACATCAGTAAATTCTAGTTGCCACAAAGCTATTAAGTATGAACCCGTTCTTACTAAAACAGGTTTTTACTGCAACATATATGACAAATAGAAATATGTATATCCCAAAAAAAACACATGTGTAAAAAACCCAAGTTCGATCATTAAAAACCGTTTGTCAAAAAAGTAGTGAGATATAATTTGCTGCCAAGTATAATATCATCAATTTATTAAACGAGTCGAGAGTATAGTAATAACTTGAATTAAAACGCATGTTTTTCATTTTACATGTCTATCTCTATTTATTGATTTCACATTTTTAGCTGAAATTATTTTCCTAAACCTTGGCTTCTCACGCATTGATATGTATGTGACGAATTATATTACCATTTCACGTAAAATGCAAGTTTTAGGAAAATAATTTCAACTAAAAATCTGAAATCAATAAATATAGATAGAAATGTAAAATGAAAAACACACGTTTTAATTTTTGGACTCCATTATTAAATTCATGATATTAAACTTGGCAGCACATTAGATCTCACTACTTTTTTTGACAAACGGTTTTTATAATCGAACTTGGGCTTTTATACACATGTGTTTTTTTTTGGAAATTCATTTATTTTTCTAAATTAGATGCGTATTTATGCCCTGAAGAAGGGAATATGTTTCGGTTTTTTTCCTTTATTAATGTGCTCCTAATGTACACCTCTTAGACTGTACTCCTGGTATATATTTATGATTGTTTCGGTAATTTACAATAAAAAACACAAAAACATGAAATATATCAATCTGTCATGGGGAATTAATTAACTCCCCAGACGTGGGGAAGGTAAATTGACTTCTTTCATAAGAACAAGAGATCGATCTTTGGCGGGGGTTGATGTTGTACTGTGGTGTTTTCAAACCACGTTCTCCACCCCTCCCCTGTGTTCTTTCCCACCACCACTCTTTAGCGCAGTGTGTTTGTCTAATTAAAATTCCAGACCATCCCCTTTTCTCAACCCCCATCACCGAAACAAATCCTATTTTACTCTCTACTTAAAAATAAAATTATAGTAATCTGGTTTATGAAAAATTTATCGAAAAATGATTATCTTAGAAAATAAACGTTTTCTCGCAGAAAATTAAACAGGAGGTAAATATAGGGTAGATAAATGAATAATTTTCCGATGAATGCAAATGCCTGTTTTTTTTTTTTACATCAAATGCATCTTTCCCAGGCAGCATTTTGAGAATCCGTGATGAAACATAAAATTGCGGAATTTCAAATGTTTACTGATTCATCGTCATGAGTCACATACAAATGGAAATGTTCCTAGTAGTTTTAGGACAAAAATCAATAAAACCTGAGTGACTGACAATAAATACAAAATTCAATATAATATTTGTAGTTTGATTAGGTAATTAAGGTAAACGCTCCAATAATGGGCCAAACTCCTATAATGGGCCACCCCTTAAAAATGTGAAGAAGTTGAGGGCCGTTTGTTACCTAGGGCTGTGGAATGGATAAGGATCGTTTACTACTTCCTTCTAGGATCTCTTAGCACTGGAATTCAGTTCATTCCTTTACTTTGTATTCAAGTGTTTGCATTATTCTGATCAAGAGACGAATATTTGCCATTGTTTTAACTTCTGCATAAGAAAACTGTTAAGGTTTGAAATTTTTTTAACAAATAATATTTATTTACTGGCCCATTATCGGTCCATCAGGTTAGTTATGGTAAATATTTTATTTTATTTTTGTAAATACAAGCAGAGTGCTAAAATTGCGGTTACAGGTGTAGGACAGATAATAGAATGACAGGTGGAAATTTGGACCAGCTTGCATAATTTTACAGCAGTGAAAAATTCAGTTTTTCTCTTAGATGGCCCATTAATGGTCCCTTTACCTTAATATGGGACGTAATTTTTCAGAAAATTCATTTTTTTTCAACCCTACAACTAAAAACTACCAAATATCCCTACATAGGACGGGTTCATCCCAAAATCCCGACAAGCCAAAATCTCGACATGTGGAAATTCAGACATTATTTTAATATTTTATTAACTTTTTTTGGAACCAAACTTGTTCGTAATTACTTTTCAAATAATTTTTTTAATCTCAACTAAATTTGTATTTTTACAAATTTAAGAAAATTCATATTATTTATTAATCATTTTGATATTTCAATGTACTTTTTATATTAATCAGGTTAGTCATTTTAAATATACGATATATAGGTTACTATACTCGTATATATATTTTTTTAAATAATAAAAAGGTTACTAAAATCTATAATATATATAAAAGCCATCATCAGACAGTACCCGTGGCACAGCAAGGTGAACATGTGGGAGAAAAAGCAACTAATATTCAATGGTAGTTGTTATATTGTCAAATTTTACAAATAAAACATCTCTATTCTCTATATTATATATCTATAATATCTCTATATATTAATATATTCCTCTATATAGCTTAGTATATTAGATTTACGGCGTGTCTCATTTGAAATTTTAGTAGACAAATTTATTAATTTTAAATATATTATATATTACATTTTTTGGAAATAATTCATAGCGCGAAAATTATTTTTTTTTTTTTTTTTTGAATTTAAGAAAAATATAAATTCTTAAAATTTTAGTAGGAAAATTAATTTTAAAATTATTATATATAATTAATTTAGAGACACTTTTTAGATAAATTTAAATATTGAAATGTATTATTAAAAAAAAGTAGGTTTCCAACCGATCGGGAACTTCGAGATAAATGGTTGCATGCTCTAATAAAGTATTTATAAAGCATTTAATGACATTTTTTCATATTTCTTTGATCAATATTCATTATTCAAAAAAATATTTTTTTTCAAAACATATAATTACGGACAGCTAATAATCACATCTCGAGACGCTGCCCGCCAGGTACTGCTCGTATTAAAATAACATCTGAATTTTCACATGTCGGGATTTCGAAATTCGGGATTAATATTAGAATAGAAAGGCTCAGAGGTCAGAGGATTAATTTGATCCGCCCAGCTCAATAGCCAAGATAATACTGAGTATGTAAAATTAAACAAGAATTTATTAATTTATAATGAAATTGATAAAAAATAAAATAAATAAACAAATGAAATATAATCGAAATTTGAAGGCAAAAAGTGGTTGTTAAAAAGTTTTTAATTGGATTATAACAAAATGGGAGAGAAAAAAAGATGGGGTTTTAAATTGGAGTTTTTTTTTATTTATTTTTATTTTAGTCATTTAGTCAATTTCTCAAGTTTTTTTTTTATTTTATTTTAATTTCCAACTCTTTTTACTTGTTAAGAGAATTTTCTGCCACGCAAATGATTTATTTCTACCCTCAAGAAGTCGAAGAGTTTTGTCTTAATTAGGCTTCGTTATATAGTATAAAGAAATACTAGTAAATGTCTGATAAAAAATACGAGGCCCCATCAACCCTTATATAAAAAAAAACTGGAAAAAATATTTTTCAAGCACCTATAAACACCTCTCAATTAATCTATTCACCCCAAAGTTAGAAACTTATTTTTCACCAGCACACTGGAAACATTAATACTCAGTTTAAACTTAGTTTTGTAGATAAAAGCCCTTTGCTCTTTAAAAAGCATCGCTCCTGACACTGGAAGATTTCGAGTTTGAGCCCCGAATGATCCTTTTTTCTTATTCGCTATTTTTAATGCAATACATATTTCTTCAGCTGAAAATTGGAGTGATCAAAGTCCACATATTCTTTTTTTGAAAAATGTAGTTCAAAGTTTTCAGATCCATTGTTTTTTAATCAACATAGTACATTTATTACACTAAGTTTTAGAAGATACACAACTAAAAATACTATAGGGGACCGTGCGTCACGACTTTAGCGCCAACTGGCGACAGAAATGTAAGCTTTGGGGATGATTTATTAAACGTCCAAGAGAAAAAGACTTGCTCACGGCCGCCCCTAAGCTCCCTGCATTCTTTTATCTATGATATATACTACTAGCTGACGACCGGCCTTTCGACCCAGAGTCACCTACTTCCTGGCGGGGAGCGTCTCGTTCATACCAATTTAATAATTGAATTTTAAAATGATACTGTAAGTATTGAAAGAATGTGCTGAATGAAATTGATTCAACAATAAGGAAAGATTTATTTAACACATTGTCTAATCAAGATCTCTATCTGAGCAATCAGAATCGTTATAATAATTTAACGCTTTGTAATTGGCTATGCACTGGCCAATCAGACCTTTTGGATAATACAAACTAGTATATACATACATACTTTTCCATTTTATAGTATGACTAGCTGACGACCGGGCCTTCGGCCCGGCGTCACCTAACCCCTGGCGGGGAGCGTCTCGTTCATACCAATTTAATAATTGAAATTTAAAATCTTACTGTAAGTATCGAAAGAATGTGCTGAATGAAATTGATTCAAAAATAAGGAAGAATAAGGAAAAGATTTTATTTAACACATTGCCTAAGCACGATCACTATCTGACCAATCAGAATCGTTCTAATAATTTAACTGCTTTGGCATTGACTATACACTGGCCAATCAGATCGTTTCCACATACATATCCACATACTTTTCTATTTTATATAGTATAGATAGATAGTATACTATAATACAATATTTGTCCCAATTCCCCCAAATTATTTGAATAAATATATACAAGAGTGATGTCTTTATGTTTAACGCACGGTCCCTATAGGCCCAAGTGAACTTGGTTCATTTTGTAAAAAGAAAGTCTTGTACATTAAGAGGTAAAATTAAAAACAAAACTTGGTTCCCTCCAATTTTCACCCGGAGATTTGGTGATGTGACAATAATGACAACAAATGATGTAATTTTATTTGGGAATCTCTTGCTTTTGCAAACATTGTTTTCTATTTCAGTAATTGTAAAGTTAACAATATAGCGTCCCCCAGGAGAAAGTTTCTGAATACAGGTTGAGTTTCCATTATCCAAATTGCTTGAAAATATTTTCATAAATGTAATGAGATATCTTGAGAGTGGGTGAGTCTAATCACAAATTTCACTCGCTATATAATACATGGCCTCCAGATAGGAAAATGTATACAATGTATTAAATAATTTTCTGCTTGAAAGAAAGTTTATGTATTTATATTGAACCATCAACAAAGATGTCACCATAGGCGCCGGAGTAGGAATTTTTCAGGGGGGGGGGGGCACAAAAAACAAATGTAACAACAAAATAGAACTGAAGAATTTAATAAAATGAATATATTTTTACATATTATATTACACTAATGATGATTGGGCCTTCGGCCCGGCGTCACCTAGCCCAAACGG
This sequence comes from Forficula auricularia, assembly GCA_024734495.1. NCBI lineage: Eukaryota > Metazoa > Arthropoda > Insecta > Dermaptera > Forficulidae > Forficula > Forficula auricularia. Next base: position 231,775 of record JALMQS010000216.1, read on the forward strand.
TAAGCGTCTTGTTCATACCAATTTAATAATTGAAATTTAAAATAATACTGTAAGTATTGAAAGAATGTGCTGAATGAAATTTATTCAACAATAAGGAAAGATTTATTTAACACATTGTCTAAGCAAGATTTCTATCTGACCAATCAGAATCGTCCTAATATTTTAACGCTTTGCCATTGGCTATGCACTCGCCAATCAGATCATTTGGATACAAACATACATACTTTTCCATTTTATATATATAGATAACATTTAAATTATAAAAACCCAGCTACGAAGCCCGCTTTCTGCGGGTATCTTGCTGGCCAGAGAGCTACGCCCCCTAGACTCCACAGTGGGTTTGAAAATAATAATTTAAATTTCCTAATTTTAACTAATTTTATTTGTCATGAACTATTAGTGGGTTTTAAAATTAAATAAATCACGTCGGTGTCGATGCGCAAGCCGATTATAATAAGTATAGATAGATATATAATAGAATAATAGGTACATTTAAATATTAAAAAATAATTTTTAGAAAAAAAAGACTTCTAAAAAATATAATGCAAGAAATAAATTAATAAGAACTCAAAATCAAATAAATGCAGTAAAAGGTATAAAATAATTACCTAATTTAGTTACAACTAAACGAGGAAATTTTTCCGTGAAATGACTTTTTGTAATCGGTGCTAAACAAACTATATAAGTGAGCTTACGCTATGTTGCATTCATTACACACCAGACGTACTAAGTAACATCCGTTGAGTACGATTCATAAAATGTATGATTGGCTCCGACTTCAAAAAGTGATTTCATGGAAAAATTTCGTCGTTTAGTTGTAACTAAATTAGATAATTATTTTATACCTTTTGGTGCATTTCATTTGATTTTTGAGTCCTTATTATTTTATTTATTATCATGCATCGCAAGTAAATAGGTAGGTCTTTTGTTCTCACAACCTTTTTTTATTTATAAATGATTTTTTCATTATTTTCTTAAAGAATTGAAGATTTCCGTTAATTTATCATTGATCATATTCAGAACTTGACCAAATTAATATGGGACCAATCGGAAGGTATCTCCTTTCCAATAAAAAAATAATTCAAATCGGCCCACTGTGTAGGAGAGAAATCAACGAACAAACACAAAAAAAGACATTCCGTTGAATTGATAACCTCCTCCTTTTTTAAAGTTGGTTAAAAATAAACACACTTTAACAGATAAAATAACGAACAAAAAATTAATATTTAATATATTTTAGAATTATTTTAAAGAAAAGACTTCATTATATAAAAGCAATCGACATATGGTCTATGGGTAGGGAGGCTCAATCCCCCCCCCCACACACACACACACTCACACTTCAAAGGTCAGGGGGGCTCAAGATTGGCTTTGGAAGAAGAAGAAATCTCTCATAATATGAATTTTTTTCATCAGTTGTAAAATTAAGCTATAATTTAGACATAATATTTAACAGTCCCCCCCCCCTTCCAATTTTACTTTCACTATTTCACTTTGAATTATTGTATCAATAATTGCGTGGCTGTATGGACATAGTAGTTCTTCAAAGCCAAAAAAAATAAAAAACAAATTGTGGGATAAACCCAATGAGATCTGTATTTTGTTGGAAATATCTCATCAAAAATACCTAAGTATCGTTATCTAAAATTCTCTAATTTAAATCCAATCAAGTCTCCATGTAATCTACAAAGCTTCAAAATTATATTCCCATGATTGATCGTTCCAACATTCATTTGTCATTATCAAATGATAATGAATAAATATTCTACCAAACCATAACAAAAATCATAAATATCTTCATTTTTAAACTCAAACAAGAGGGATTACAATTCCAAAAAAAAAAACTCTGAGGCAATATTATTTATGATTTGGCGGGCGCTAATATCAGAATAGAGTCATTTTCGTAGCGAAATGCGAATGAAAAGTTTCGAAATCGCTTGATTAAATTTTTACTCGCATTCATAAATTAATATAAAATTGTTGACAACTTTCCGAGTGACGCCTGTGTGGGGGTTTATGGGTGGGTTCCGCCCAATTGTCCCACCCCTGACCACAACTTGTCCCTCACATTATTATCTCTCTTTATGTATGTGAATATGGTTGTGTGTGTTTGTCAAAACGACGTATCCACTTTAATTAATGGATAAAATGTCCTTTATATTAATGAGATGTTTAATTTTACACTTTCTTTTTGTTTCGCATTTTCACAGTAGAGAAGAAACAAAAACTAATGATCTCTATAGATAGGTAATTGGTGAAAATCACGATAGGCGTGACATCTCTTTGAGATATATAGAACTAAGTATTGAATGTAAAATCACTCTTTAATATCTATTGCCAACCGATTTGACGCTTAGGGCGTTAGTTAACAGCGAATAATAAAGTAAACAAATTTGATTTCCGTATTGGTATCCCTTCTTTCTATATGGGAGTATTTCTGAATCTAAATATGTCTTTGTCAAAACGACTTATTCATTTTAAATGATAAATAATATTTTCTCAATATATCATGAAATGTTTAATTTTTGAGTTTCTTTTTGTTTTGCATTTTAACAAAACAAAAAAAATATATATATAATAAATATATATAATAAATAAATCGGTTCGTTGCTAGACTTTATTCAAAGTCATTTGAAATATTACAATTATTTTGATTAGTTACGTCCATCGATTAAATTATTAAAGTTGGTATCAAGAAATAAGTACCATATTTTTATGTAAATAATTTTTATTTTGTAACTAACGTTTCATCTACTTTGTTGACTTCTTCAGGTCTCAAATAGTTATCTTCCCTTGAATTATAAAAATGACAAATATGCTAGGAAGATAACCATTTGAGCCCTGAAGAAGTCAACAATGTTGATGAAACGTTGGCAACAAAATACAAATTATTTGCATAAAAATATACTCCTTATTTCCCGAAACCAACTTTAATAAATTTTATAATGTTTATTTTTTTATTATTAATTACATATCACTGGCTATTTGAAGTCCATGTTGACTTAAAATCAAAAATAACGATCGATTCTTGTCTAATACTAGAGGTCTCATTACATGATTGATGTATATTAAACTGATCAAATGAATAAATTTCAGAGAATTAAAAAAAGTACTACCTTACTCTAGAGTAAAGTAGTTAAAATATAATTTTACTAATAACTTTATATAACCACCTTTATTTTATGACCCTCGAAGTATTTAATTAGAATAAATGCTCATAAGCTCTGGAGCATTCCATCCAAGACTGGACTCGCCTAGCTCATACGCAGCTTTCATTCTTCCACGCACAAATTGTTGCCTAAATACAGGCGCACCAACGTCACAATACAAATTCAAATTCAGACTACATTTTGAGGATAGCAAAAATATTTTTTTTTATTTATTTATCAATGTTTTTTTTTTTTTTTTTTTGGCTTTTCGGCCTTTCTAGCCATAAGCCCAATTACGATACTAGCTATATTTTTAAAATTTGTCTCTACCCCCGGGGGTCAGATTTTGGCTGGCTGCCTCGAGTCGGATTCGAACCCGGGTCCCCTGGTTCAGCTCGCTGTCACGCTACCGCCTAGCCTACCGACCCCCCCATTTATCAATGTTAATTAAATTCAAATTTTATTATTTACTTTTCTGGAAAATATTTTAATCATTGTTAAATTTTTGTTAATAATCGCCGTGCAGTGAAATATTTTAAACATCAGATAAATCGGTTTTTCCCGAGGAGTGAACCGCGACCTAATATCCTGTAAACCTAATTTCACTTTCACTTATATTTCCAAGTAGAATACAATAGATGAAGGGGCATTATCTAATGAATTCCAAAATAATTCCACATAATTCCAAAAACGTTTACCTACACTTAATTCCAATCGCGGTTGACCCCTCGGGTTTTCCCCAACATAGGTATGTGAGTTCATAAAACGTTAGACATTTTTATATTAAAAATAACCTAGATATTAACATGTTACGCTACCTGCTGCCTTAGGTTTACCGTTTCAAATTTTTGCCGACCATTGTAATCTAAAAAGCCCTACTCATAAAAACACGCGATCTTTAAACGCTCAACACCCTTTGCTGTCAAATTGGATAAGAGTCGAACCAAAATGCTTTCGCCAAATTGATTGTCACAATGACATCTAGAGTTTGTAACCTGCCTCTTTCCGCTGTCATTTCTGCGACCAATAGTCTTAAGGTTCTTAAGACCCGCATTCACAGATACCTACGACTTATACCCAGCTCATAAAATATCTTCATATTATTCTGTTCCCGATGGAGGTACCAATCCAGGCCTTTAATGGCTTCACTTTCTTTGTGTAACTCCGTCTAGCATCAATTCCATTAAAAAAATTCGGGTGTGTGCTTAGGACCACAAGACAGAAGTGATAACTTATGTCCCATTTATAATTCTACGCATTATTCTATATTCTACGTTTAAATAAATAAAATAATATTTTATTTATTTAAACTTGATGCGGTCTCAATGGTTAAAATAAATTTACAAAAGTAACTGGTTAAAAAAACTAATGTTTAAAAGAGTATATTTATTTAAAAAAATAAAATAAAATAATTTATTTATTTTCCGACAATGATTGAACTGGTACTACAGCCCAACCTGTAACACTGTAACGCGTCATGTCACGCGTTACAGCTCAATCGTATTTACTGCCAAGTAAAATAAAAAGTGTACAAGGCGCGCCAAAAGAAGTTGTCACTTCAAAAAAAATTCCTATTGGCTGCAAAACAACTTACTAACTCAGTGTTCCGCAAAGTGTGTCCCGTGGTCATTAGTTGGTATGTCGTGGAAAATGTCAAGTTTTATTAAGATAATGCACCTACACATAGCTGAAAGTTATGCGAGCAGCCTTATCAACGATTAATTAATAAAGTAAAGGGAGTGTAGTTTCACAATAAATGAAATAAAACTCAAAGAGGTTTATACAGACTCAGTATATTTCGTGTTATTGTGCTGGGACTAATAAAAGTAATACATTTTTCAATTTGTAAAATATTTTATTATTTAACAAATAAATAAATCCGTAACTTAATATGCTTTGTTACCTAATTTTGGCTATTTTATATTTTTATTTTTAATAAGTAATAGATTTTAGTAGTACAAAAATTTATTCAACAGTGGTAGTGCCGGGCCCGGGGCTAACTACCCCTCTTTAGGATTAAAAACTTTTAATCTGTAAACTTCTGATGATGGACTAATAACCCGAAATATATTGAATCTGTATAAATTTCTTTGAGTTTTATTTCATTCATTGTGAAACTACACTCCTTACTTTATTAATTTTAATTATATATTATAATTAAAATCATGTTTCACCTAAAACCCACACCACTTTCTTTAAGTAAAATTATCAACGATCGCTCCAAACTTTGATCTCCTGGGTTCAGTTAAGCAAGCCGTTCATTTCTCATTAAACATCTTTTCATATTATATTGATTTTAATAATAAATAAATATTAAATAAACATTGTTTTTTTCTTTGGTGTACCTTTAAAATTTCTTGCATTTGGTTAGGTGTGCCTCGAACACAGAAAGTTTGCGGAACACTGCTACTACCCATGTGGCAAGACTGAGACTAAACGGACATGAGCGTATCGGTCCGATATCCGACTGTTACCAATTATGAGACACATGGGTTTTACGATCAGTCGGAGACTGGCATTAATATCAGATTGGTGTCAGAATGGTCAACTATCCGAGTCTCGGTATTTCGACCGACATTCAATCGGACGGACTTTGACATTAATATCAGATTGGTGTCAGAATGGTCAACTATCTGAGTCTCGGTATTTCGACCGACATTCAATCGGACGGACATTGGCATTAATATCAGATTGGTGTCAGAATGGTCAACTATCTGAGTCTCGGTATTTGTGGTGAAAATGGTTAGTTATAACTAACCATTTTTACCATCTTACCAACCATTCTTTGGCTGAATAAATTTCTCAAAAAACACAAATATCTACTTTTGGATAAAATACCAAAACACTAGATTAATAATTTTATGAATATTATGACAATCCTAATCTACTTTTTTTAATTATGTTGATTAATGTCCATTATAACTATAAACTTTGTCCAATAAACTGAATTTTAATCTACTTTTTTAAGTTTTGAAGGTGATATGAAAATAGATTTTTAAATTTTATTTGTTCCCTTGTATAGGCTCTTCTGAAAGAGAACCCATGACCATAACTTGTACTTTATTCACTCGTTCGCTGTGGGTGTTTATGTGTGTTGTCAAAATGACAAACATACCCACTTTAATTAATGGATAAAATGTCCTATATATTAATGAGATGTTTAATTTTTTACTTTCTCCTTGTTATCGTATCTTAGAGAATAAACAAAAAACTAATGATCTCTATAGATAAATAAAAATTTAATAAAAGTTTTTGCAAAGTAGCTAGGTCTTTGGATTGGATGGAGGTGTAGGGGAGGGAGAAAGGGGGTTAAAAGTTGCAAAGTGAGAGGGATGAAGAAAGAGAAGCAGGGTGTGTGTGTAGATGCCCTCAGGGTCAAAAGGGGGCCCTTTGGTATTTTACATCTCATGTCAACCTGTGTATTTGTACCACTCGACGAGTCCGCATCATCGATCATCCGTTGAATTTATTATAAATGTATCTCCATTTATCATTCCTCTCACTAGATATAAATTATGTATATATTTACGTAGAAAAGTTATCTCTACTTTCTATTCTAAACCGAGATGGGATCTGTTGGACCAAAATAGTGAAATATTGTTCTTATTTATATTTATATAAAGAATGTGGGAGAGAATGGAATAGAGAAAGATAATAGTGGATAAATTGTTATGCACTATAGTTGCCGGTTTTTTGATATAGATATTATACTAATATGAGCTTTTCGTGCGTGCCTTCGGCACGCCCTCGAAACTCGGCCCTCCGGGCTGGTGCCCTGAGCGGGCAGCGTCTCGGGCCAAAAATATTATTCCTCTTAAAAACCCACACTCCAAATGTATACCCGTAAACTACCGAAAATACATCGTCTCTTAAAAGGTTCGCCTCTTTAATTTTTGAGTGGCGAGGAGGGGGGGGGGGAGGAATAATTATCAATATATTTAATGTTTCTTAATTTAAAATGAATTGGAGTCTTTCATTTCAAAATTCGAGTCCAAATTACAATTATATTTCAAATTTGCCTGGTTAATGAAAATCGATTGGAGCCATCAGTTTAAAATCCGAGCTGACAATTATATTTCAAATTTGTCTCGTTAATTAATATACATTTAATGTTTCTTAATTTAAAATCTATTGGTGTTTTTTCATTTTCATTCGAGTTCAAATGAATACAATATTGTCTCGATACAAAGTCTAAATCAAAAATATATAGTTTTAGTAACAGAAATCAAGATATAAATATTAATGTTGAATTGGTGTAATGGCTAGAGCTGATGCCCTTAGTTCAAGAGTTCGTCGGTTCGATTCTAGGCAAGAGGGTAATTTTTTTAAAGAAAATTCTCTCAGCGTTGTTACAAATTAATCTAGGCTCTTATATTATATAATATATTATTTTGCTGTTGGGTAATTTATTCATTAAAGCATGGGTTCATTTATACCATTTGTGTTTATTATTTTACCATACGAGGTATGGTGAAGTCTTAATCGTGTATCAAAAGTGTTGTTTTTTTGCTTAGTTATTTCAAAATATAGAAAACTATTTTGATAAAAATTTCAGACGCCTAGCTCTAAAATAAATGGCCGTCTATATTACGTCAGAGTCTTATAAAGTGAACTCGAAAAAATTTATATTTTAACAGATATTAATTATTTTGACAATATGTCTGTATTGAGTATGTTGCCAAAATTTGTACACGCTCTAGATCAGGGATTCCAAACTACGGCCCGTGGGCCGAATCCGGCCTTTAAAACTTTTCCATGTGGCCGTTGGCTACTACAAAATTAATTCACAAATATTATTCACTAAATTAATTATTAATGTCATATAATAGCGTATTATGGATATAATTTCGGTATAATATGTTATATCCGGCCCGCCCATAGTTTTCAATATTCACATATGTGTCTAAAATGTTTGGGTACCCCTGTTCTAGCTCAAAAATCAATTTAGATATCAAAACTATATTTTATATTGGAATTAAGGCCTAATGAGATTGCGGTTGAAAATCAGACCAAAAATTAGGGCTAAACATTGAAGCAAAATTTCCACACCCTTTAAGAGACAATCTATGGAAAAATCAGCCAGACTTGGGAGTAGGTGTTTGGTAAAGTCATAACATCACAAGATTTCACATATTTTTTACTTTACCATACAGGGTCAAGTATTGTAATCGTGCATGAAAAAAGTGTTTTTTTTGCTTCGTTTTTTCGAAATATCTCTTAAAACGGATGAAAAAATTTTGATTTAAAAATTTTGGCGAAACCATGGCATTTCGGTCTACAAAAAAGACTTAATAAATGAACATCTAAAAAATTACATTTTTTGAGATAATAAATGTTTTGTCAAAATGTCTGTTAGAGTTAGTATGTGCTTCTGTGAGTTACCAAAATATTGTGAATGCACTAGTTCAAAAACTAGTGTGAATATCAAAACGAAATTTCACACGTAGTTTTGGTGAATTGAGATTAAGAGCTGATTATATTTTAGTTGAAATTGGGCCCAAAATTAAGGGGGGGGGTGGGATTTAAAAATTAAAATTATAAGATTTTCAAACTAAAGAAACAAGAAAAATGAAATATACTATAAAATGAACTTATAATGACGAAAAGATTATTATTTTTTTTCTGAGGCCAAAATTGGGGGAGGGGGATTTAGGGTCAAAAAATGAAAATCTAGGCCCTTGGACCAAACTCAACCAAATTTTGTATACATAATCAGTCGGTCCCCAGAAGACTAAAAATGGGCGGTTAGTTCTTACACTTATAGACTTCTTGGGGACCACTGATTCTGTATACAAAATTTGGTTAAGTTTGGTCCAAGGGCCTATATTTTCATTTTTTGACCCCCTCCCCCTAAATGATTACAAATGATTTTATTAAATATTAAATATAAGAAAGGGACCAGGCGTATGGTAAAGTCATGTGGAGTTTATTTAAAAATAATCTAGTACCCGGCGGACTGAGCGTTACTAAGTAATATTTTGTGCTAGTCAAAAGCGGTATATTAATCATATTTTGAATTAAGGAAAAAATGACGGTTTATATTTTTACCTACTTTTTTACCAATTTTGAACGCAGTAATGCTCTGATGATGACCGGAGTGGATCGAAACGTATCGCATTTCTGAGAGATTCCTTGAGAATTAAAATTAATACATAATTAAGTTTATGAACATTATACAAAGCAAACTTTACGAATATTGCCGGAGTCATTTAGAGTTAATAATGAAAAACCTAAAAAAATAACTAAAGGATGTGCGTATTCCCGAGAGACCGATTCAAACCGAACTTTGCTGTCGTAATTACAGCCGATACATATATCATTTCCCTGGAGCAAGTCTCTGAACAAGCAGAAGAGGAAAAATCCCTAGGCATAATATATCCAGTCGACCAAATTGGCTCGAACGCATCCAAACAAATCGTGTGTTTAATTAAGAAAAATATTCTGGTTGCTAAAATATCATATGACTAATGTAGTATTTTTCTAGTCATTTCATATTCAGTATAAAACATTCGGCATATAACTAGATAATCACTAAATACTAAAAATCTTCAGCTATTCCAATTATAATTGATAAACGATTATACTGGTCGACAAAAATTTGTAACCGTAATCCTAACAATCAATTCTATTATAGTTTTATACGCTGATTATCATGCAATTTTCCGATTTTTTACAACAGGTGAGTTATTATCGGTCAAAACGACAAAAAAAGGCCATTATGAACTATTTTTTAGTCCCATTAGATATTATTAAACAGCAAAATTTTAAATCAAAATATTTTGTTGAGGTAATAGAAAACAGATTCCTCTTTTATTTTCAAATTATCACTTGTTTTTAGCTCAATTAAACTCGAGTTTTAACTAAAAACCTAACTACGTGATTATAAAAGATCATAAACATACAAAGATATATACATATGGTCTTAATTGAATGGGTTCTAATTGAGCTACAAGCAAGTTTCAAATATTGCTGTTTAAATATCTAACGGGATTAGAAAATAGATCAAAATGGCCTTTTTCGTCGTTTTGACTGATAATATCTCAAAACTCTGACCTGATGTAAAAAATCGGGAATTTGCATGAAAATCAGCGTACTGGAATCCATTGTTAGGTTTACGACTACAAATCTGTGTTTAATTTTTGTCGAGCAGTGTTTTCCATAAGGTTTTTTTCACAGAGATAACATCTGCCGAAAAAGAAATTGTCAAATATCATCTTAATTCTCCACGAAACTGAACAAGTTTCAACAGGAAACATATTCCAGCTTTTTACTAAATAAACTAAACTGTGTGTGTGTGTGTGTTTGCCAACAGAATTAAAACAGTAAACAGGTTTTTATTCATGAGAAATCAATGAGGTTATCATCTGCTTGATGCAAATAAACATACACTATACATATAAATATACATATACCCTGATAACACGGTCTATCCAGAAGATATCTTATTCAGGTCCTGTTGCCATTAAGATGTTTTTAAGATATCTTGGTGTTTATTAGACAACTTCTAGAGCGAATGTGCTATCAGGGTATGTTTACGAATTAATAGGGTAAATCCGGGATATATGCCCCCCCCCCCATCTGATATATTAGTTAAAAACTAAGGTAAAACTGAGTGGATGTTGATGAGGCAGTCCAAAAAAAGAAGATAATTTTTACTATCTTTTTATTCGTAAACCGATGTTTCAGAGGCTATTCCCTCCTTCTTCAGGGGGTTTAAAAGTCAGTGAAGGAAATCCATACTACATTATAATTCTGCTGAGAATGAAATACAATATATTATTGTTACTGCCACTGAAAGAGAGGACAGAGGGGAATGTCGCATTGGATTTCCTTCACTGACTTTTCAAAACCCTGAAGAAGGAGGGAATAGCATCCGAAACGTCGGTTTATGAATAAAAAGATAGTAAAAATTATCTTCTTCTTTTTTTGGACTGCTTCATCAATATGCACTCAATTTCACTTATCAGTCCGTTTCCAAAAATTACTTCAATCTTACTAAGGTAAAACTCACTCTATGTAATCAAATATTTTCTTATAGTCCAAGAGTGGTGACACATTTTGACTACGGATTTGACCCAACTAGAATAATGCGTAATAGTACCGTCTATGATAGTTGTACATGGAATGGCCAGTCTGGCTGGCTGCAGGTGTGGACCAGGCTGCGCATGGTGTGAGTGTGGTAAAAAATACATTGTGTTAAAAAATATTTTTGACCCACAATGAAATTATAAAAATTATAATTTATAGTCAATTATAAACATAATATATTTCACACAGACCATTTGAGTGGTGGGACGTGGAACCAGACCACCCAACATTTTTTTACAACATGAAAAAAATAGCATCAAATATTTTTTTTTCATGTTGTAAAAATACACTGGGGTGGTTTGGTTCCACGTTCCAGCACTCAAATGGTCTGGAGTGAATATATTATGTTTATAATTGACTATAAATTATAATTTTTATAATTTCATTGTGGGTCAAAAATATTTTTTAACACATATGTATTTTTTACCGCACTCCCACCATGCGAAGTACCTGGTCCACCTGCTACAGCCAGCCAGACTGGCCATTCCCTGTTCAACTATCATAGAAGGAACTATTACGCATTATTTCTAGTTGGGTCAAATCCGTAGTCAAAATGTGTCACTCAGCTCTTGGACTATTAAGATTCATTTAATTATTTGTCAATTAGTATGATCACTTTTTATTTCATGCTTTTTAGTACTTTGATCCGCTCTCCTACATAGACTGCCATTTTAAACTTAATTAAACTAAAAAAATATCCAGCTTAATTCTACTTAATGAGATTTTTAAACCAATACCACACATTTCGACTCTGTCCAAAATAATCATCAGATTAAAATCTTAATACCGTATTTTATTTCGGGGAAAATAAATACATTTCATCTGTATAGGTATTTAAATTTTACTTTACGAGCTGCAATGATCAGACATACAAACTGGCTGACAGACAAATATATCGTACAGTGATTGTATGAACATTAATAGGATCCAATTTCAAATTTAAACAGAACCCTAAAAATACTAAAAATTTGAATCGTGCATTTTTATTATAATTATATTTTCCATTTTTTTTCTCCCATTCAAAAATATGTATATTCTTTTTATTACAAGACAGGTTGTAAAATAAATTTTTATAATAAAAATGAAAATTTATTATATAGCTACTACATATATAGATCTATAAAAAATTTATACGTAATCTTTTATTTCTTTTCTTTCTAGTTAGAAATTCGTATACTAGGTATTATTCTAGCTATCAAATTTTTTATGCATTCTATTATTTCAACCCAAATTAAATCCGATTAAATGATTTCACTTTATTTATCTAAGTATAATTGTTTGTTTTGTACTCTGTTATTTGGGTTTTAGTGGCGCATTAACTCAAGTGTTAATTTTATTTTTAATTAAGCTTTCTATTTTGTTAATTACATATATTATTACTTAATTGTGTAGGATAATCATTAATCATTGCAAATTATGTTTCGGAAATTAAGCGAAGAATAATTAATTTTAAATCAAAATCATTATTAATACGTTTTTTTAATATAACCAAGCAAACATCTTTTTTAAAATAAAATATTATACCTATACTGCCCATCCTAAAAACATAGTAATTAATAATTATTTTGTTACATCATTCGTATTCATATTAAATTTCGTAAAAGGAATCGCAGGCAATTGGATAAATTAAAACACAGAGCTTTTATTAAGTGGTTCAGACGTTTCGTCAATTTATTTTGACTTCCTCAGAGGCTCATTTTATCACTCTTTGTCAAAAACAGTTTTTCTATAAGATAAATATTATATTCATTGATCTTTCTTTATCACATTATTCTTGCTCATAATAATCTTGGAAAAGACTTTTGCTTTAACAATTAAAATTTGTCGTCGTTTAATACAAAGATAACATTTGTACGTCAGGCCCTAAATAAAAACTCTGTGTTTTAATTTATAGTAGTTTCCTGATGAAATTAATATTTTGATAGTATAATGTATTAATAAACAAAACTTGATAGGGTTGACATCCAATGTCTCTGCATAGCTATTTTTGATTAAAAAAAATAAAATAAAAATAAATAAAAAAATAAATAATTAATTTGCAATAAAAATATCTACATTTTCATATATAACAATAAAGCAAACTCTATAACTACAAAATATTAATTCGAAGTTATCTGTTAATACTCTACCTGGACTTATGCAGGGAAAAAGATTGCGACCCAACTTTGGCATTTTATATACATACTTTACTCTCGATAGGTAACCCGATAACTACATTTATGTAATAAAATTAAACACTTTAATTTTTTTATTAAAAATAGCTATATAGTGAAATTGGATGTCGACCCTATCAAGCTTTGTTTATTAGTACATTATATTATCAAAATATTAATTTCATTAGGAAACTCGATAGGTGAATGTTAAGTCGGGATCCCCTCCCCTGGTCTCACTCATACGCGAAGAATTTGGTCAACACCTCGGTCAACACCATAGTATTATAAAAATATTTTTACCCTGATAAGGAGCACACAATAAATAAAATTTTGACGAATATAAAAATTAAGAAGGTTGTTTTCTTTAAAAAACTGTTCAAAATAATAGTAGTGTTTTAATTTATAGTACATTAGGATTAGTATTAGGAAATTGTCCAACTTTTTATTCTACGGAGCTTTTTGCAAGAAAATCGGTTCAGAATTAAGTAGATAATAACAGATTTTGGGTCAAGGAAGTATTGTCTAAAATGTCCTTCAAAACTTTAACTATAAATTCGAAATTGGTTTGGAAACAATTTTGAAAACATTAATTATTATTTTTAAGCTGTTTGGCCTATTAAAATTAACATTTTTGAATATGCTTTATTGTTGCAGGAGAAACGATTTCGGCAAGTCAATAAAGACCAGAGATCTACAGAAGTGGGAGATCGGTTGCGGAGAAATAACACCAGACCCAAAAAATGTAGGTAAGTAAAATTTTCTAAGAAATAAAATAACATTATTTTTAGAAAATGGACTTGTGGTGCCTTTTTTGTAACCACTGTTGGTATTAAAAGAAAAATTTAATTTTTCAAGACTCTTGTTCAATTTTTAAACATATAGCGTAATATAGCTGCAAATTAAATCATCGTTTGTGACCTTGATCATTCTTAAGGCCATATAGTAATATTGCACGACCTTTTGAATGCATTTTACAAAATAAATTATATACTATTATTATTTTGCTTATCTTTAATTATTTTTCAAAACAAAAATTAACAGGAATTTTTTTAATTAATTCAAAATTTGGATAATACACTTATATAATATGAATCTTCACTTACCAATTCCATTAACTTCACTTTCTGAATTTTATTAAATTTTAATGTAAAAGCACTTGATTGACTACTAACTGCATATTAGGGTGCTCCTTGTTTTGAATATTTTCGGATATTTACGCTGACATGGGCTCATATAGTTAGAAATATATAAAAAAAAATATCCCCCAAGTTTCTAGTCTCCATCTCAATTTTAACCTAGAGCGATTAAGCTTCACATCTAAATAACATGGGGTGTTTGGCATTGAACAATCTATTTTTTTATTCAGGCCAAAGTAATGGTTCAAAAATTTGAAACTCTGTAAGCTTTATTCTTATAATAGTAGCTATCCTTCAGAATTTTTACAGATTTTTAGCTATTACAATTTTTGAGTTAGATCTAGATAAAATACTGCTATATCTTAGTATTAGTAAGGTATAGACTCCAAAATTATAATAGCTAAAAATCTGTAAAAATTTTAATAGATAGCTACTATTATAAGGTTAAAGTCTATATAGTTTCAAATTTTTTGAACCATCACATTAGCCGGAATAAAAAAATAATCCCATGTTATTTAGATGGGAAACATAATCGCTCTGTTTCACTAGGTTAAAATTGAGATAGAGACTTGAAACTTGGGGGATATTTTTTATTTATTTATTCCTAACCATATTAGCCCCTGTCAGCGTAAATATTTGAAAATATTCAAAATAACCCTACTGTATATATTCAAAACAAATTTCTCTAATGATAATAAGTATTAACACCACTATATGTCAAAAAAATTTCCCAATGAATAATAAAAAATAATAATGTTCATTATTTCATCGCATTTCTACACTTTTTGTTTTATGGAGTTAATCGATTTGGCAAGTGAGCATATATTCATATTTATAGGGGTGGCACCCAAAATCCCGATTGTCAAAATCCCGACAATCTAAAATCCCGACAGCCCAAAATCCTGAACTCTATATTTAGGTCTATGTTAATATGTATCAAGCATAAAACACCCTCAATTAAAATTTCCTTTGTGTTAAACTTTCGAAACAGATCATATTATGTTGGTTCACCAGCAGGTCAAACCCACATGAAAACCATACACCCCTCAACAGCGCTGCTCCTGGCTTTGCGTTAAACTTTCGAAACACATCCACTAAGTAAAAGCGACATGAAAACAATATACCGGATAAAAACTTGGCGCCCGATATAGCTCCGACATAGATTCTATACCGTTTGCCAATGCTGGTTTTACCTCGGTGCCCTATATAGATTCTATATAGTTGCTATGTGGTCCCGAGTTTTGTGCTACTAGGGAATGTACATTATTTCATCGCATTTCTCCACTTTTTGTTTTATGGAATTAATCGATTTGGCAAGTGAGCATATATTAATTTATATTTATAGGGGTTCCACCTAAAATACTGATTGTTAAAATCCCGAGAGCCTGAAATCCTGAACCCTATATTTTGGTGTATGTTAATATGTATTAAGCATAGAACACCCTCAATGAAAATTTCCTTTTGAAAAATCTATTTTATTTCCATTTATTATAGGTTTTAAATTAAAGTAAATAAGTTTTTTGTACACTTACACCCTTTAGAATTTTCACGCTTCAATTTGTTGATTTATTTTTTTCTGACCATTGTTGACGTTTAAAATTTGTTTGATGTCAAAAAAAACGTATTTCACAACAGAGAACATTTTATTAACAAGAAAACTGTGGAAAGAATTGCCAAATCAACTTTTCTTATGAACTATAGAAGAAGAAAAAGAGAAGTTCTATTCGTTGGGTTGTATTTTAAATTGAATCTAGTGATTTTTCAAACTTGATTTATTTGCTCTCCTAGGGGGAAATTTTGTTACCCGGTCCTCGTCTCTCTTTTTTTCTTCTTTGTTACTTAACATTTCGCTTTAATGAGCCGTACAGTCAATTTTTCTATTTTCTTCGCTCTCCACAAACATGATATAAAATTGAATTATTATAGTAAAAGTTATATGGTGTACCCTCTCTAATAATAGAGTGAAAGAGGGAGTGTAATAAAACAGGGCGGGTTGGAATTTTGCTGTTTTGTGGCCGATCGATGTTTTATGAATTCCAAGATCCCTGACGAGATGGCCAAGGATGAGGACGATCACTATTAAAGTTTTACAGAGGGGCGCAAAATGGGGAGGTTTCATTCCTTTCACCCCCCAAAAAAACTCGACAAAGTGCGAAGCGATTGCTAAAAATATCGTCGGTAATTAGAAATCGGTGAAAATTGCTCACCATTTTCTTTTAATCAAGTTAATAAAGAGCAACTGGAAACATTTGAAATAAAACGCCGGCTCAATTGGATATTGAATCATTACATGCACACCATCCACGATAGAGTTTCTTTTTTTTATTCGCTCCTATTTTATTCTCGTCTTTTTCTTAATAATCTTCAAAAGGGTGGATAATTTTTATGGTAGAAGACAATGTTATTAAATAAAAAAAAAAAAAAAAATGAGGACCATCCATGTTGAAAAAGGAAAATTAATTAAAATTTTATTTTCGAATCTCACCATTTTTATTCAGTGATGAAAAAGTTGCAAGTTATAATATTTTCTTTCTTATTTGTGGATACATTAAACAATTTTAGTATAGAATAAGTTTAATTATTATTATCATTTCCGTCCATAATATTGTATTAATTTGAAAGTTTATATAGTGGGAATTAAGGACAAGTATTTTGTGTGATGTTTTTTATTATTCCACCAACGACTTTGCCAACTTCTTCAGGGCTTCTACAATTATAAGAACATTTAATATAAAAGATATTAATTTTCCGATGGTAATAGATTCAAATTTACAAGAAATCATAAGTTGCTGTCATCTATTAAATTCGATGGAATGGAATATTTTTAATTAAATGTCAGAGGGGTTGTTTTTCACCCCTCGGGAATCGAACCCGAGTGCCAGTAACAGCAATCCGAGCCACCTGGCTCACCTGCACGATTCGAACCTCTCTGACATATGTACACGCGTAAAATATTTTACTCAAAGATTGTTATCTTAATTTGTAAAATTTCGCGATATAGTGATTCTAAATTTAAACATATAGCCATGCCATATAATTTAAATAAAGGTCGTTGAGTGTTTCAAATTTTGAAGAGATACAAAATTCGAAGGGCAATGGAATGACTTTTCCTAATTTAATATGAAAGATATTAATTTGCCGATGGTAATAGATTCAAATTTACAAGAAATCATAAGTTGGTGTCATCTATTAAATTCGATGGAATTGAATATTTTTAATTATATGTCAGAGGGATTGTTTCCCGAGCGGGTGACAAACAACCCTTCTGACATATAATTAAAAATATTTCATTCCATCAGATTTAATAGATGACACCATCTTATGATTTTCTTATGCTTTTTGGTAGGTTTTTATTAGTTCTTTTTTGTCTCTTTTGGGGAGGGGGTTTGTTAACTCTTCTTTCCATTTAGAGATAGGAAAAGCAAGGGTTGGTTTTGAAATTAGGCTGGAATAAGAAAATCTCTGCGGTGCTAAGGTAAATTATTTTTTTTTATTTATAAAATATTTTTTTTATAGATAATATTACTAAAAGGGGTAGTCAATCCAGGGTTGGAACTAGAATTATAGGTATTGAAACCAGTAGTGGTTTTGTTATGAGGATGATTTAGATGGTTATTTAGATTATAAGGATTTAGGGAAGAATGGTATTAATTTAAAAATAGGTCTGGTTCCTACAAGTTAGTTAATTCAGATATTAATATGTAGGTTTGCATTCATTTGTAGGATCTGGCTTTGATTTGTTGAACAGTCTATTTATTCCTACTTGTGATTATAGTCCTCTGTCTCCTATGATTAAATCAATTATAAAGTTTGTTAAGTCCTAAAGTCCTAGAGTTGTACAAAATTTTATTTAGTTCTCACAAGCAGAGATTAGCTGATGTAGAGAGATATCATACGCTCCTTGTTAAGGTTTCGACCAGGTTTCTTTAACAACTTATGGCAAATGCTGGGATGGCTAATGCGTAGCTTTCTCCTGGAATCGGGTTTTTTGCGTGGAATTTGAAAATTACTTTTTGACTTTTGATGGAAATCTATTGTCATATTATTTGTTAATGACCATACATTTCATTTTTTTTTTTGTTAAATTGTTGTAGTTAATTTGTATTGACGTTTGTTAATGTATTATAGCTAGATTGTATTGATGTTTGGAGGACCTAGCCACCGAGGACTTGTGCCTCTAAGCAGGTCTAGGAATAAAGATTTATTTATTTATTATTTATTTATTTTCCACCCCCTCGGAAAGCGAGGCCTCGTTGTGTTAAAGAGAAAATTATTTTCGACCTTTGGGGTCTGCGATCGATTGGGAGGCGCTGGAAAATTTAATTATTTAATTTAAATTATTGTTTTGAAATTTTACCGATGCGCCGCATCCACAGGATCCTGAAAAATGGATAATAGATAGATAGATAGATAGATATAGATCTTTTCGGAGGGCGAAGATTTTTATGAAAAGGAAAAATCCATTCTTTTACAAGTCAATGAAGTGATTGATAATTAAAATCCCGCTAATTATATATTTGTATAAATAAATACTTCTCAATACATTTTCAAATATTAAATTATTTTGATAAATTGGATGAGAATGGAAGAGGGAGGGGGTATTTTAATGATTAATGATTGTTAATTTGAACATATATACCTACATATATAATTACACAAAGACACAAATATATATATATATATATTATCACCGACAACTCATTTATCACTTTGCATAATTGTTATGTATTTGTTAATGACACAACGACCACCCCCTTCGGCTTGCTTACCTGAATACCCAACGGGATTTAAATAATACAATAGAAAAATTAAAAACAAATTAATGCCATTATTTTGTGTATTTCAACCCCTCTACAATCCAAACATCCCCCATACGTCCTCTCTCTTTCTAACTCGAATTCATAATATTGATTTGATTATTCATACATACATATATGGGCAAACTTTTGTACAGAAATATTATCTCTAATCTTGATACCTATTAACCTAAAGGGTTTAACTCTAGCAATTAATCTTTACGATTATTTGCCCTCATTCATTCATGACTATGTAGTAGGTAGAATATTATACATATATACATATTTAAGTATACTTTTAAATTTACGAGTTTTTTCCTGAGAAATTTTAATCGCAAATTTAATTTTGTTTTTTAAATGGGGGAAACTTAGTATAAAAAGACCAACCCCTACAAATATATATTTAAATGATAGAATAGATTATAGGTTTAAATTTTTTTTACTAATTTATTATGGCTATAAAGCGACTAAGTGCGAGCCTGACGTGGTTTCTTATAAGAGCAGACTTCCAAGATAACTTTGTAGGTTCAAAGCGCGTGACTAGAGCCTTAAAATAAAAATTACAAAATGTCCTGTTTAATAGGATTCTAAATGACTTAAGTACCATGATAAGTTGAATTATATTTTTTTTAATCTATTTTTTCTCTATAATCCAAACTTAATATTTAATTTTTTTAAATATATTGTATTGACTGTATAATTGTAAATGTTTATTCATTATTAAAAAATTATTCTATTTTACATTCAAATAGCGGAAAATTTGTTTTTACATCTTATTATATAGATATCATAAATATAGATATACACTTTTAACTCTTTATAAAATATACCATTTAAAAAAAATTTTTAGAAAAAAATAAAAACCGACTTCAAAAATTAAGTGCAACTAATATAAAAATACACTAAAAGGTATAAAATAATTATTATCTTATTTAGTTACAACTAAACGACGAAATATTAACACGAAATTACTTTTTAAAGTCGGTGCCAAACAAACTATACCTATAAGCGAGCGTACCCGCCAAACGTACTAAGTAAGATCCGTCGAGTGCGATTCATAAAAGGTATATGTTTGGCAGCAACTTCAAAAAGTAATTTCGTGTTAATATTTCGTCGTTTAGTTGTAACTAAATAAGATAATAATTATTTTATACCTTTTAGTGTATTTTTATATTTGTTGCACTTAATTTTTTGAAGTCGGTTTTTATTTTTTCTTAAAAAATTTTTATTTTTCTCTTTTTAGTGATGTTATTAATAGTGATTATATCATCAGAACTTGACCAAATTAATATGACACCATCCCTAAGACACCCCCTTTCGGATAAAAAAAGAACCATCGAAATCGGTTCATAAACAAAGAGGTTAGGTCTAAACAAACCTAAACAAACCTAATAAAAAAGGTCTAATACCTATGAAAAAAAATCGAAAAAAAAATGGGACCAATCGGAAGCTAGACTGGACCCAATGCAAAAAATTTTTTCAAAATCGGTTGACAATTGGCGGAGATATGAGGTAACATAGGCACAAAAAAAAAAATTCAATCGAATAGAGAACCTCCTCCTTTTTTGAAGTCGGTTAATGAGTTTAATTTTTGAAAATTAATATTTTATTTTGCCTAGAAATTTTCAATTAAGTTGATAAGGGTCCCCCCTTTGTATCAATGTCCCTTTTAAGAGAGGGTTGAAAAAATATTTTTTTTGGAGATATTCAAACGAAAGTATACACTTTTAACTCTTTATAAAATATACTATTTAAAATAAGTTTGGTGAAAAAGTAATTTTTTTGGAGATATTCAAACGAAAGTATCTACCTATGTTTCGAAAGCCATCATCCCTCCATTTTCAATAGTTTTTTAATTACAGACTCTTGTTTAAAAACAAATTTCTGATTAAAATTAATAATATATTCTCCCCTATATTTGACAAAGTGCAAGTAAATTTTAAAAGTTTGCATATGTTAGACTTTGAAGTGTGAAGATCTCGAGATGCAATTCTTCCTCAGATAAGTATGAACATCAGTGAAAATAATAAATTAAAAATTTTAGGAATTAATTTTTTTTTCAAGGCATTAAAATGGAAGAACCGGAAATACATGTTGACTTGTAGATTTTTGGTATTTCGTCTTTTTTTCCGGTGTTCTCAAAATGCTTTGGGGAAATATAAATTGAAGTAGTTTGAATGAAGAAAATTGGTATGATGATTTCAAATAATGGAGAAACCGAGAGGTGATCCGCGATTGGAAGTACGTGTATTTGGAATACTTGGAAGTATTTTGGAAGTACTTGGAAATATTTGAAAGTACTTGGAAATATTCGAAAGTACTTTGAAATATTTGGAAGTACTTGGGAATATTTGGAATACTTGGAAATATTTGGAAGTACTTGGAAATATTTGGAAGTACAAGTGGAAGTAGGTGTACAGCATATTAGGTCGCGATTCACCTCTCGGGAGAAACTAATGTGAAAGTCCTTTGGGGATGCCCACACCAGTTGATTTTATATTTTGATGTCTAGTCTCACGATGCGACATACCTAACTAAAATTTTAGGCTTATCTTGTCAAATCACTCAAATTCTTCATTAGACGTCCATGCTGTTTTTTTTAATGATATTGATGTGAGAAGGAGATACACCAGAAGGTCCATCCCCTAAAGGCCTGTATGGGCTGGCCCCTCCATCGTGAAAAGAACAGAGTAGGAGGAAAAGAAGCCGGGATCACGAGCCAATCTCAGAAACTTAGATACAATCCAATATCCGATTTACTAAGGTTTTAGGGGCTTCGAGCAGTGGTAAATTCTCCGCGCGATAAATTAAGTTAAATTTATCTCCCACTTAATTTTTATTACCAGACCCTATACTTACAGAAAAAATGTCTGGGTATAGCCGGGAATCGAACCCGAGACCTCCGGGTTGCCAGCCAGTTATTCTGACCATTACACCAGGGAGGCGGACAGAGCTGTTATTACAAATATGTTTTTCTCAAAATTTGACACCCTAGAAACAATATTCAGACGATTCATATTCATCCCCCTTGAAATTTGAAATTTCAGCAGCTTTTACTCATGTTTTTTTTACTTTTACTTTCTTCATAGAGTAATTGCGTTTATACATGGCAAACACTTGACACATTTAACGTTTCACCCAGGTGCATGTTTTTATGACGTTTGAAAAAATAAAGTACGTATAATTATCTATAGTAGCATAAGTAGAAGAAATAATTAGATTAATTATTATTATTATCAAAGCTACTTTGTTTGTTTAGCTTTTCTCGCTCTCTACTTTAAATGTAGATATTTCTAAAGAGAGAACATCATTTCATTTAAATACGTGAAATTATAGTAAACAAGAAGATAATAAGCATGTTCGTAACGTTGCTCTAAATGAATATTACGACGACATGCTTATATATTAGGGTATATTTTCATATATATTATATTTGTATATATATATATATATATCGTTAATATAACTAATGTTTTTTGAGCATGAAGAGTTAAACAAATAGAATGATCGATATTTTAACTGAGAGATGTTTCTATTTGTTTTAACGACTATATTTTAGACACGTTCTCTTATATTTGTGTATAAAATTTATTTATTTTGGTTAAAAACACACATAGTAAAAACTAGTAAACAAGATAAAAACAACATTCCCTTCTAATTTCACTGATTAACAATTTTTACACAACATGTTTTAATTTAACATAGATCCTATGTCAGTGATGGCGAACCTTTTGAGCTCAATGTGTCCAAATTTTGAAAAACCCTAACTTAACTCTGGTGCCGGGCCACATATAGAAATATTCATAATTTTTTAATTTATATTTGCAACCATAGTCAAATAAGCTGACGTATTATATGATGTGGGGATCCACTTGACTTTACCATACAACCTGGGCCCTCACTTATATTTATAATAATATTTAATAAAATTCTTAATAATCATGTTGGGGGAGGGGGGGGGTTAATTTTTGCAATTTTAGACTCCTGTGAGCCCACTGATTATGTATACACAATTTGGTTGAGTTTGGTACAAGAGCCTATATTTTCATTTTTTGGCCCTATTTTGGGGTCCCACTGATTATGTATACAAAATTTGGTTGAGATTGGTCCAAGGGCCTAGATTTTGATTTTTTTGACCCCCCCCCTCATTTTGGGCTGTTAGTTTTTGCATTTTTAGACTTCTGGAGTACCACCCCCTTAATTTCGGGTCGATTTGCACCAAAATCTAATTAGCTCTTAATCTCAATGGACCAAAACTACGTGTGAAATTTGGTTTCGATATTCACACTAGTTTTTGAGCTAGCTCGACTACAAAAATTTGGTAACGCAAAGACTAACAGACAAACGGACATTTTGCCAAAACAATTATTATCACGGAAAATATTATTGTTAACTTATTAGAGCATTTTTGTAGAGCGAAATGCCATGGTTTTGCTCAATTTTTTTAATCAAAATAGTTTCAGCCGTTTTTGAGATATTTCGAAAAAAATAAGGAAAAAACACATTTTTCGTGCATGATTACAATACTTGACCATATCCTGCATGATAAAGTAAAAAGATTTATATTTTTTATATTTATTTTGTATATTTAAATGTCATTTAACAAAGGAAAATCAACCAAAAAATATGTATCAAGGCCAAGCAAGGGCCCCTAACTTCATCTATTAGCCGATATTAATACTCAATATACGTATTTTATTGTGGGATCATTTTTATATCTCCAATAGTTTCAGAAAACAAGTTTTCAAATTTATTTTCCTACACTATGCTGCTTTGAAATTCATCTATAATTCCATCTTTAAATCATGTATACATAGCCACAGGTTGACCATCATCATTAGTCCCACTAAGTTTCAAAAAAAGAAAAAATAAGAACAAAAGTAAAATTATTGATTTCAAGTACCAAAGTCATCTATTTACGAAGCCTGAAAATATAAGAAATGAGAAATTTATTAATTTACAGATACACATCAGTTGACTGCATGTGTCATCTATTAGTACCTAGAATCAGGAATAGTAAGATCAAAAATATTTATTTCAATTATGGATATCATACGCCAACTATTATTAAACATGGAAACAAAGTAAGAGGAAATTAATATTTTGATACTAAATAAAAATAATCTAGAAAATAAAGAAGAAAAGAGACTTCGATTACGATACATTATTTTATCTCTAAGTCTTGTATGATTTTCTATATTAAAGCGTCTTATTATTATTTGTTTACCGACTGCGAACCTAATTGTAAAATAAAATAAAACCGACTTCAAAAAAATTAAATGCAACAAATAAAATACTCTAAAAGGTATAAAATAATTATTATCTTATTTAGTTACAACTAAACGACGAAATATTAACATGAAAGTACTTTTTGAAGTCGGTGCCAAACAAACTATACCTATAAGCGAGCGTAACCACCAAACGTACTAAGTAAGTTATATCAGGGTCTCCCTCCTACCTGGCGGAACTACTTACCCCTGGTCCTTCAATAAGATCAAGAGCCCTGGTATGCCCGCGACACCAGACTGCCCTCAGATCGAGGTCATTTGAGATCACAGCCCCACGACTGTGGAACTCAATGCCCTCTGCCCTAAGACAACCATCCTCTGCTGCCCGCTTTCTGCGTGGACTCACTGAAGCCCTATCATGCTAATGCTATAGCCTCTAACTTATATTTTATATTGTGTAATTTATATTTTGTAATATACTTATACTTTGTATTTCTATCTTGTATTTTATATTTTGTATTTTTTTTTTTACGTTTTGTTCTGTTTCTTGTATTTTTGTATCTAATTTATATTTCATTTTTCTTTATATTGTTAATCTCTATATTTGTCAGTTTCTTTTTTTCTTTTTTTGATTGTACACTATAAGGGTCTACTCTGACCTATGTACATAACATCATTAATAAATAAATAAAAAATAAATAAGATCCGTCGAGTGCGATTCATAAAAGGTATATGTTTGGCACCGACTTAAAAAAGTAATTTTATGTTAATATTTCGTCGTTTAGTTTTAACTAAATAAGATAATATTTATTTTATACCTTTGAGTGTTTTTTATTTGTTGTATTTAATTTTTTTGAAGTCGGTTTTATTTTTTCTTAAAAATTATTTTTATTTTTCTCTTTTTAGTGATATTATTAATAGTGATCCTATCATCAGAACTTGATCAAATTAATATTTCACCATCCCTAAGATACCCCCTTTCCAATAAAAAAAAAATAATCATCGAAATCGGTTCATAAACAAAGAAGTTAGTCCTGAACAAAACTAACAAAAAAGGTCTAATACCTACGAAAAAAAATGGGACCAATCGGAACTTAGACTGGACCCAATGCAAAAAATTTTCAAAATCGGTTCACAATTGACGAAGATATGAGGTAACATAGGCACAAAAAAAAAATCAGTCGAATAGAGAACCTCCTCCTTTTTTTGAAGTTGGTTAAAAAGAGACTTCGATTACGATACATTATTTTATCTCTAAGTCTTGTATGATTTTCTATATTAAAGCGTCTTATTATTATGTTTACCGACTGCGAAGCTAATTGTAAAAAATACTGTACACTGAGACCCCTATGGACCGGGGGTAGAATAGGTCCATAGTATCCTCTGCTTGTCGTAAAAGGCGACTAAAAGGGGTTGGACGTGAGGTTAACAACCTCACAGTCATGGAAGCAAGCATTTGCTTCCATTCAACAGGGAGAAGAATATTATAATAATACACCAAGATAAAACAAAAATAATATATTAAGATTCATAAAGAAAAAAAAACTATTCTTCTTTGTGAAGCTTCTCTTATAAGAAACTTGGATTATATGTTTACTTGGCTGCGAAGCAGCCAAGTAAACATATATACACTTTACGTTCGATCTGAGTGCAGCAAAACCGCCTGGTTTTCATTGGGAGTTGCCTGTCCCTAGGTAAGTTCTTTGACTTCTTACTAATAGAAATTTGGAACTCATATATATATACCATTCATCCATTGGATGCAAACTGCACCTCTGATGTAATTTTTAATCAGTTCATAAAAATTTATTCAGGAATTACATTGAAATCCTAATCAGTATTTTAAACAATAGAATTTTTGGCATATTTTAAATAAAATAGAATTGGTATTGATTCTAAAATAAGAGAGAAAATTTTTTTTGTTAACTTCGCTTGACAATCATCAATTAATAAACTTAATAATTAAACAATAAAATGGAAATTTCAAAGTTTAAATTGCAACAATGGACCTGTTTGAATTGAATTTGAGCATATTTTAACAGAATTTTGAATAAAAAATGTCAATTAAATACATATCATTTGCTTGGTGTGAATTTTTAAAGGCTAATTTTTGGCCGCCACTGGAGGCCCTTCCTTAGCTAATTCATTAGGCCACTTCTAGATCAATCAAAAAAGTTAAGCAATCTTAATCAGATCAGAGACCAACTCCTAATCGGTTACCACCAGATTTTTTTTATTATTTATAGTTTTTTGTTTTTTTAATAAATAATTAATTAACCATCAATCATCACTTAATAAATAAATAATCTTTTAAAATATCAATGAATATTTATTTCATATGCATATATAGCGTCCTATTTATTCTCATTTCATTTGTAGACAAAGTTTATTTATTTATTTATTTCCAAATGTCTATACGTTGGGTGGGTATTAATTTATTTGATTTAAGAAATAAAATTCTCCATGTTTTTGAGAAAATTAAAAATTTTTAATTAAATATATACTAATTTTTTTTTTTTTTTTTTTTATTTATTTAATGTCACCGGGAACAAAGCCCATTTAGACAGCACATAAGTAGAGTGTTAGTAGGGTTAGTGCGGGAGCCGAATGTTCAGCCGGTAGAAATTTTTATTTGCCAGCTAGGATCGAACCCCGGACCTCCACTCCAACATCGTCATAAACGATCGATGCCGAAGCGAGGCTAGTGAGTTAGCTAACTGACCTACCCGACTCCACTATATATCTTTTAAATATGTTAATTTTCAATTATGGTATTTAATTTTTTATATTTAATTATATACATGCAAATTGAATTTGATTATACAAGAAAGATGGTAAAAAATTACACTTCTTGCTACAACTGGAATGGAAATAAATATATAAATAAGCATATATATCTATTAATTAGTAATTGTATAATATAAAAAAATATTTAAATTTAAGTTAAATTTTTATACCCATAGTATTCTTTCAATTTCATTCCTTAAGTAGGTATAATTAGGTATAGGTGATTTATCATATTCATCGAATAGTAAATTCCTAATGCTGGTTTGACGAAACCATCTCTACTAATATATATATATATATATATAATTTAATTTCAAATCATGGTAGAGATCGTTTTGTTTTCGAGTTCTCAAGAGCAAACAACCAAACAAACCCACCCTTTTTACTATTCCTAACACTTAGATATATACATATATGTTTTTTTTTTACTTTTCTTAAATAAACTTTTATCAAAATTTGTTTTCTTTCTTGAGAGTATGTTTTTGAATTGGAAATATTTTCCATCACTTAAATATTCTTTAGAATAAACATTGACCCAGTGGGAATTAATGGTAAGTCATTTTAAAAGTCAATTGGAAATTCAATTTTATTAAGAATGGAGAGATAGTGTAGGGGTGAGAGAAATTAAAAGCGAAAAACTTAAGAATTTTATTTTCTGCTATTCCTAACTAGATATAGAACAGGTATCTTTAAATCAAATTTGAAAAATTTCTCATACATCTCATGCATCATATAAATCATATATCTCATGCATCATATAAAGATACATAATTTTTTGAATGATTTTAGTGTAATTTTAAGGCTCTGTTTTAATATAGCCCAAACGAACAATTTATTTTATATTTAAGTTTATTATTAATTACTTATAAGGGCGCTCTAGCTAAGCCGAATACCAGTCCAGACCTGTTTCAGGGTATTAGAGATTAATTTCTTAATTTCTATTATTCTAGCAACGCCCCCTTTTGAATCTAAGTAAGAAAATATTAATTCGAAATATTTATTCGATTTAGATTAGGTAATAGACTGAGGGGACTGTGGGTCAGTGGTTAGAGTGTCGGACCGCTGGCCTGGAATACGCTGGTTCGAGACTGAGTCTCGGCAGATATTTGCATTAGCCTCTTCTCGGAAAGCAACCTAACAAGAGTATAATTGCCTAGTAACCTCTCCAAACTAGCCTTTTCGGCATTAAAAAGTAGTTCCCTTACATATGTGTAAAAACAGCTAAACACACTCATCATAGGTATATGTGGAAAGGAGTCAAAACGTCAGGGAGACCTGAAATGGCACTAAAAAAGAAGAATAGACTAAGATATTCAGATTTGGATATTTAAATTAAGGTGCAAACATCGTACTGAGTTTTGAAAAAGATTCAATTTTCCTCTAATTTTATAATTTAAATGTTTGTTCTTTCTATGAATTGAAATTTGATTTAAATAATTTTAATTGAAAAGTTTTTATTTTCTCGAAAGTAGAGTTGTTGAATCATAAAGAGAAACAATGAAGTTGTCCTCTGCTTGATGCAAATTTAACCTTCCGATAGGCACGCGTATCTATCAAATACGCAACTAAAACTTTTGTTTCCTTATCTTGGAACGTAGTTGTTCTTGGAAGCTCGCGTCTTTTCTATCCTCTTTACTCGAGCCCACCATACTTGAGTCCTAGCCGCAGCTTTCTACGGTGACCATAAAAAGAAGAAACAGTTTATTTCCTTAAAACATTCAAACAATGTTTGCAAAGATTATATTTCATCTTCAGAATAATTTTATATTAGTACACAAGTTTACTTTTTTCTTTTTATAAATTTTGAAATACATTTTTTTAAATAATCGTTTTGCTTTTTTTCTTGAATAACCATGAACTAAAAGAAACATTAATTTTTCTTACAATAATTTGATGTTTAAAAAGGTAAAATTGCTTGTTAATAGGATGCCGTATCTGCGAGATACGCGCGACCGTCTTTGGTACTTTAGGGGGCGCGCCTATCGGAAGGTTAAATAATGGTCTGAGAGCCTTAAAACAATCCAATTTATAAAATCTTTATAAAATTTACGACCACAAAAATTTGTTGTCTTTAAAATCTTTAAACCTCTTTATCTCATTAAATAATGGCCCGAGAGCCTTAAAACAATCCAATTTATACATTTTTTATAAAATTTCCCACCACAAATTTTTTTTTTCATCTCTATCTCCTTAAATAATGGTTTGAGAGCCTTAAAACAATCGAATTTATAACATTTTCATAAAATTTCCGACTACAAAATTATTTTCTCTTTAATATCTTTAAGCCACTATCTCCTTAAATAATGGTCTGAGAGCCTTAAAACAATCGAATTTATAACATTTTCTTCTTTAAACCTCTCTATCTTCTTAATGTTTAACTAAGCTTGTCTGCTAAGTAAGAACAACAATTTTCAATATCCACGCAAAAATGCCCCCATGAAAAATTATATTTATAATTAAAAAAGACTGATGATGAAGGCCATGCCTTCGAAACTATAGCCTCAAACAAATAAATAATATATATACCTACATATATACATAAATTTGATATTATATGTGTGTATGTTTATTTGCATCAGAGAACAACCTCTTTGTTTCTCTTTATAAATAATTTTAAGTAATTAAATTATTATTATTATTATTATTATTATTATTATCTTTTGAAGGGAATATTTGTTGATTTTCCATTTCTAAGTGATATTTTATTATAGAAAAAAAGTATTTTTTTTTATTTTTCAGATGAAATGAGCTTGCTACTGGTATGGGTGAATTGGATACTTTGTGGAGTTCTTCTCATATTTACAACGGTAAGTGATCTGACTTCTATTTTAGATTTGAATATACTTAATAATTAAATTGACGATAATTTATTCTAAGGGAGAAATTTAAAAAAAAATCCTTAGAATAAATAAATTAATAATCTGATGATGAAGGCCAATTTCTATCGGTAATTTTAATTCTTATTTATAATTAAATAAAGACTAGAAAAGTATCTGGATTGCAAATTTTGGCACTCGAGTTCGATTCCCGAAGATTTAAAAATAACCCCTCTGACATATAATTAAAAATAATCCATTCGATCTCGGATCTAATAGATGACAATCTCTTGTGATTTTCTTAATAATTTAAAGTAATTTCTATCGGTAATTTGAATTCTTATTTATAATTAAATAAAGACTAGAAAAATACAAGAGAGAATTGAACATAAGATGAGAAATAGTTATCAGGGCACGTTTAAACAAAGCGCAGGCAAACGCACGTTATACGACATTTAGATTAATCTCTACGTGAGATCACTGGTTTTCTTTTTGGAATTTTATTTAATTTTATTTAATCTTTTGTAATAACTATTACGAGTAAAAACGTTCAAGACCACGAAATAAGAAAATAATCGTTGCTTATTCTTGTTTAGAAATAAATGTAACGTTGAGAAAGATAATTTTTAAGCACGATTATTTTCACTCTGTTTGAATTCATGTGCATGATTACCCGAGGACGAAAGTTCGTATAAAAAGCCTTTAAGTACTTGTTCTAAAATGTTTCTGTTAAAGCATCTCGACAAAAACAAAACCCAAGTGCAAAATTTCATTTAAAATTTAAATTTGCTACCATAGTGATTTCTGAGGGATTTATAGATTTTCTGATAATGATTTTGAGCAAAAAAAAAATAGAATAATTTGAAAACATATTTCTTCAAACCTGATCCCCTTTCCCTCATAGATCATATGATCACTCTCCACCACACCGACCCTTTCCGGACCTTCTCTTTCACACCCGATCACTCTCCAACACACCAAGCCTCTCTGGACTTTCTCCCGAGCATCCGGTCACTCTCCACCCCATTTCTAGCTCTTTCGGGGCCCACAGATTATGATTACAAAATTTTGTATAGTTTGGTTCAAAGTGCTAGAATTTTCATTTTTAACCCTCCCCCCAATTTCAGGAGGTTAGTTTTTGCATTTCTAGTCTTCTGATGGTCCACAGAATATGTATAGAAAATTTGGTTGAGTTTGGTCGAAAGGGCTAGAATTTTCTTTTTTAACCCCTCCCCCTATTTCGGGGGGTTATTTTCAAAAAAAATTTAAACAAAAATGTCAAAAATTACACCCTCTACAACTTTTCTTTTAATGGAATTTGACTTAGGGCCAGTTGTATGTCGGTTGGTAAAGTCTTTGTAAAAGTAGACTAATGGTAAAACCTTAGAATTCATCTTGTGCCCGGCCGAATGGCCAATCAGATGACACACATTTTCATCTGATTGGCCGATCCGCCGGGCACAAGGTGAATTCTAAGGTTTTACCATTTGTCAACTTTTACGAAGACTTTACCAACCGGCATACAACTGGCCCTTAGAGTCAATAATTTAGAGGTTAAAATCAAATAATTTCTAAGGGGACGGATGTAATAGGCACAGACCCAGGCAGAAATGCCCTTAATTAGTATGTGATTTCAAAATAATATGGTTAAATTAATTTATTGAATTGATAAAAAATAAAAATAATTTTTTTTCTAAATGTAAAGGCAGAGTATGAATATGAAAATTAAATCCTCCGACTTTTTCAAATCGATTGAAGTAAATCTCTCTAATAAAAGAGTAAAATTGGAATAGATTGTATTGAAAAGAGAACCGAAAGTATTGCTTAGCTGGATGGGGCTGAGTGGTTGAATGTGGTAGTATTTGGTTGCAAGCAAAGCCAATCCATGGCTTGCCATTCATTCAAAACATTTATCTATGAAAGAGGGATCAAACTAATATAATAAAAAAAATATAAGTACATATGAATGGAAATAGGTATTCTGATAAAATGAAACGATTTCTGCTTGAGAACTTTTTTATCAATTGAAAATAACATTAAAGCATTTATTAATTTGGAATTAAAGAGGGTGTCTTCTGCTTAATTCAAATAAATATGTATGAATATAAACGAATTATAGAAAAATAAATAAATAAAAAACCTTCCTTATCGCTAGGATAAAGTATTTCTAAGACAGGAAACCATATTTAGAAAAATAAATTATATTATGGAGCATGTTCACCATATGCTTCACACACCAATCAATGTCCATCAGCTGCACTTTTTTCAAATGAAAACAAAAAAGCAGCGCTTCCCGCAAATTGAGTTTTGTTGGCACAAAGGTTGACATGGTTAGAGCACAAAGAAAGTATGTTGTTTACACTTCAGCGAGATGATAGATACTGATTTTTATAGGAAAATGATGGCGCTTTAACATGAATATAGTTACAAGATGATCCGATGCGATTTAATGCTAGTTACACCATATTTTGTAAATCCCTCAAAACATATTTGTACACCTAATATTTCCCTTTAATTTACAATAAATATTTTTTTGAAGTGAAATTTTTTAGCGACGTATCTGTTTGATTTTTTTGTTACAATAATTTTTTAAAACCCTCTAATATTTCATGACAAATAAAATTTATTAAAATAAGTATATTTAAATTATTATTTTAAAACCCACTAATGATTAATGACAAATAACATTTATTAAAATTAGGAAATTTGAATTATTTCAATAACATCTACGCCTAAAGATATTTCACTTCCCCTCCATGCTTATGTGAAAGAGGACCACACATATTTGTAAACCCCGTTTATATTTGATTTAGGGTCGTAAATTTTGGAATAAATAAAAATTATATAATTATATATTATATATAAAATATAAAAAAACTCGCTTTTTTGAATATTTTGGGGGGAATTTTTTTTAACGTTTACAACAATGGCCCAAAAAATATTGAACATGTTCGGAACGTGTACCACGAACGAAGCTATTTAATAATTTTCGCTAGTATTTTTATAAGTAGGTTATAATGAAAGGTACTCCATAAGTTATTTAAATTTTATTCAATTCCCGACCTTTTTTTCTATATAGCAACAATATTCTTATATTGTTACAATATTGTTCCTATCACTTCATGTAGAGACAAATGGGAACCGAGTTATACTCACCCATCAATAACTATTCAATACCATGAAGAAGGAGAGAAAAAAATCTCCGAAACGTCGGAAATTGAATAAAATTTAAATAATTTATGGACTGCCTTTCATTATAACCTACTTATTTCGCTTACCAGTCCATCTTTATAAGAAAATTAAGTATTTTTTATGTTTAATACTCTTGATACATGTGCTGCGAATTTCAAAAACTTAATATAATATTAATTTTTCATCAAAAACTTTCATACTAACATCACTACCGCCTGCTGCACACGAGGCTTTTTCCTCTACCGGTTTTTGGGATGACTTAAAGAGCTCTTGGTTTGCAATTTGGAGGCCTGTCGAGGTCGAAATGACGTCACTGCTGGCTAGCTTGCTTGATTTAAAAGATAGGACATGTTCTAATTTCCGGCTTGGTCCTGGGATGCTTTTGAGTGGGAGCAGGCAGACAAAAAATTATTAAAACAAACCTCGTGTGCAGCGGCCTTAAGAGGCCTGAGTGCTTTTAACTTGATATTTAATTAAAATAATTGTCCAACTATTATTTTTAGTCCTATGCTTATTTGGGTATGGAAATTTTTCGATTTTTGAGAAAAACATTTATTTTCTACTTTTTAGTGCTATAAGAAATATGTAAAATGGTTTTTTAAAAAGCCTTTTATTAAACTTGTTTTTATTATTATAATCCGAATGAGTATATATGTATATATTTATACATATATATAATCATAAACAGTTAATAACTTTAACAGCTACATACAACTTTAGATATGAAATTTTTACAATTAAAAATAAAAAAGTGTGAAAACTTTATAGCTCGAGAATGAAACTTCTTGACACCCACTGACATAACATTTTGCAACAAAACTATAAGTCAAAAATTTAAATTTCCGAGTTACTACTTTTTCAACTTTATACCATGCAATTAAAGAGTTATTAAAAAGTTTTTCATGATCACCAACACTCAGAGATTAAAGTTTATGAGATGTTTGACAAGTTTAAAAAAATTTGAAATTATATTACATTTTTATTATTCATTACTTGTAACAAATATAGAATTTAGAGTCAACGAATAATACTATGTCTGTATACAGGGCGTTTATCAAGATGGAACTTTTCCTTTCAATGAACTAAAATAAATCCTTTCACAAAACATCACCCCTAACAAAAGCTGATAATAACCAAGATTTTTAACCGTTTCATTACATTTATCGTCTTGTATTCTACAAGTGATTCATAGTACTCGTTATTTATTTATTAAACAAAGCTTTGAGGCATAATATGCTTCATAGAGCAAATACAAGCAATATAAGTACATAGTACATACAGTACCTACAGTATTTTGATTAACACTTTCTAACACAGTGAGATAGACCTACACATGAGGTACTTAACCCCAAACCAGCACTCAATTACACCCCTTTGTTTTTTTCCTGAGTCAATTTTCAAATTCTTAATATGCATACATTACTTGACTAATTACGCTTTGAACTTAACCTTTTAGGCCAAGTGTACTTACATCTACTCCCTATTTCACAGTAGATATTATTTTTGGAACGCTCTTCCGCTAAAAGCTATTGAGAAACTGAGAATTCCGATACGCTATCTGGTGGTCTAAATTGTAACTAGCCACTGTAGGGGCAACAAATTAAGCCACGCCCCTAACAATGTTCCTAATTAATTTATGAAGAGAAATCTATGAGATTATCCTCTGCTTGATGAAAATAAATATACCTATAGCGAATATAAATATTAATATGTATAATTTATTTGTTAGAGTACATAGTTCCGAAGTTTTGACCTTCATCATCAGTCTCTTTAATTAAAAGTATTTTTTCTTTTATTTCTCAAGGGTTCATATACTCGATTGGATGTAGGTAAATTCGTTTTGTTGTAATAGCAATCTGGTCACTCAACAAACGAATACCTTAGTAGTATGTAAGTTATTGAATCTCAAATCTAAGAAATAAAGGCGATTTAAAAATTGGATAAAATTTTGACGCTTGAATCGTGTGTAAAAACAAAATTATGCACCATTAAATATGATTAGGGGTCAGGGGTCAAAAGATTGGAGATTCTTTGCCTACTGATCAGGAGACGCGGGTCTAAGCAGGACTCACTGTAAAAATTTGGCTATAATCATATTCTTACACCAATTTACGCACAAATGTTGGCGAAATGGTAGATTTTTTGTGCTAGATCGATTGTGAAAATATAAAATTTATTAGATTTCTATTTTTTTATTCACGACTTTTTGCCTTCTAGTTCTCAAAGACTTTTCAAGGGATATTTTTATTTATTTTTAATCTTATAAATTTATTTAACCATTTGCAAGTTGTCTGACGAGGTAGAGTCGTTCTTTACGGAGAAGGGGTCTCGAGTTCGGTAAACATTAAAAAAATGAAAATTTCTCACAAACGTTTGAATTTCTAAAAACTTTTTAAGATTGTATTACAAAAAATGGTATTTATTTAATATAATAAATACATTTATTATTTATATTAACCATTCATTTATTATTACAATTAAAAATTGCATAAATTGTATTAAATAATTAAATGAAGTTATGTTTTGAATATTTATTCAATAATTTTTTTCCACGAACTTTTCTCTGGAGAGCGACGGATTGGTAGAAATTTTAACTGAAAATAATGAAAATAAAAAGAAGAAATAAAAAATCAACACACACCCAAACAAGATGTAATTTATTGGATTATTTCCCCCTTTCCTTTCAAACCGACGTTTCTCTCTTCAGGGTTTCAAAGGGTCAATGGAGGAAACAAACAAAATGTTGAGAGAGGAATCCAAAAATTGTATTCCTCTTAAAAAACCCCACTCCAAATGTATACCTGTAAACTCCCAAAAATACATACTCTCTTAAAAGTTTCGGCTCATTTTCGTCCTCACACAGCTACAGAAATGAGAATCTAGATATAAATCTGGGAGTATTTCTTATTTCTATAATCTACAGCATTGTGATATTTTTTTGTGTGGAAATATGTAGATTTATTTAAATAAGTGGGATCGTGTGAAGAGGAGAATTATATTATATCATTTTTTTTTAAATTTGGGATTGATAATCGATATAAGGCTCCAAATATTTAAAAGAGATCAGGTGTTGTTTGTATGACAGGCTGCTCCAGTATTGCCATGAGAAACCCGGGCGTGCGCTCTTTCTGTGCGCAAAGAAAAGCAAATTGAATATTTAATTTTTGAGTGGTGAGGGGGCGGGGAAGAGGAATAATTATCAATATATTTAATGTTTCTTAATTTAAAATCAATTGGAGTGTTTCATTTCAAAATTCGAGTCCAAATTATGATTATATTTCAAATTTGCCGCAAATATGCCGACGGCGCTCCCTGTCGGCGGCATTACGTCAGCGTTGCGGCAAATTAATCTGGACTAATCTATATAGTATAATAAGGTTTGAAACATAACTTCCTCTCTCAACATTTTGTTTGTTTCCTTCATTGACCCTTTGAAACCCCGAAGAAGGAGGGAAGAATACTCTGAAACGTCGGTTTGTAAGGAAAGAAGGAAAGAATCCAATAAATTACACCTTATTTAGATATGTGTTAATTTTTTCTTTCTTCACTACCCCTGGGCTGCCTTCCATTACTTTCAGTTATTTATTCAATAATTCCGAAAGATGTAAGATATTTTCTATCAGTTTTCAACTTTGGTTGTTTGAATGAACATATTTGAGAATCACAAAGAATACTTTATCAATATAAGGTTTGTAAACAACTTATCAAATTTCTTCACAAAATACATAAATAGTTTGAGTAAGTAAGGTTTGGTAATTAAATTCTTTCGGGCTTTTTCCATCAACGTTTTACTAAGAAAATAAAAGCATGGCCCAGGTGACGCCAATCACCTTTATTAAACCGTAAATGTAAATATCTAGGTTATTAAAGAACTTTTGTTAGTGAAGTGATTTATTTTATTCCTTACTATCGTCCATTGAAGGAGAGTTTATAAAAACATCCAATGTATATATTAGAAAATGAATGGAAAATATAATAGACAATCGACACGGCATTGCAATTAACATCAATTGGCTATTAATTTGTTTCTTGTTATGAATAACTAAAGCAATAAAATTGCATATTTATTTTAAGTTACAATGACACTATTTTCCAGTTAATTATCTCTAATCATGAGAAAAATTAAATATTCAGTGTCATTTCCCTCTGTGGATCGGGGGATAGAATAGGTCCACAGTATCCCCTGCTTGTCGTAAAAGGCGACTAAACGGGGTTGGATGCGAGGTTATCAACTTCACTCCGTAAAAAACTTCCCAGTTAAAGACGTAACGCATCGGTTTCGAATCTGACGGATTTCACAAATTAGATGAATGTTCAGCATAAAAGGACTAAGACTCTGGGGGCGCCCGCATATTAGATGAAGGGTCATATATCGCATAAACGAATATGCGGGATTTTTTATTATATAAATGCAAGAAGGTGCAATCTCTACATTCCGGGTTTCTGCATCGTGAAAAGAAAAAGAGAAAACATGTTCATTTGGGTCGGAGTTGAAGCTACTTGAGAAAATACCACTCGATCAACTTAGAGACAGAGCCATTTTGAAAACTATGCTCTATCAGGCTAATAAATATTATTTAATACATTTTCTCTGCTCGCTGGTAGAAAAATTTAACAGAAAATTGCCAGAAATGTGGTATTTTTTCTGTTAATCGGCTGGAATATGGCTATAAGATCTGGCCAGAATTTGAATGTAAATGTAATCCTCTTGTGGCTATATTATGACCGGTTTGTGGCTATATTATGACCAGTATGCCCATAATATGGCTACAAAATCAAAATGAACGTATCCTTGAAGAGATATACTCAGAAATTCTCAATATTGTGATTTAAATTTTTTTGAAGCATTAGGACAATACAGTTAAACCCCTCAAATCCGAACTAATTGGGGCTGTAGCCTGTTCGGATTAGCCGAAAACTATCCATAACAAGTGAAAGATTAAGTGATATTTTGTGTGTTTCTATTATTATTTCATTGTTTTTCCAAAGTGATTAACCTTAAGAATTTCAATAACCATCTTCGAGGGGTGAACCGCGATTGGAATTAGGTGTACACCGTCTTTGGAATTATGTAGAACTATTTTGGAATTCATTAGATAATGCCCCTTCATCTATTGTCTTCTACTTGGAAATGGAAGTGGAAGTCGGTGTACACGATATTAGGTCGCGGTTCACCCCTCGACCAACTTTAACCGTTTTTCAATCCTGGATACATTTACACTTTGTTAGGTATGCTAACTGTACTTCTTTATTAATTTTTCAACTAATTATGTAAAATAAGGTTATAATGTAGAATATATACATAATTGTTTATGACTAAATACTATAAATAAGTTTCTCTTTTTTACATGTGTTTTTTAAACTTTTGTAAAAACAACTCGTTCTGATTTCCCGGGATTTCGGATTTGAAGGGTTTCACTGTATTATTCTTTTTATTTGAACTCATAAAATTTTTAAATTTTAATATTTTTCTTTTATTTAATTATTAAATGTATATATAATGTTAATTTATAATAAAAGAGGAACCGTGAGTGTTTGTACTGTGTGGTTTGTACTTTAGTTTATTTTTTTTATCATAAAATGATTTTGAACATCTCTCTATTGAAAACATTATCAAATATAAAACAAATAATATGTAAAATTAACTTTTAGAAAACGTGTTTTTGATTTTAGGTAAAACAATATGGTGAAGTAAAAATATATTATTATTACTCGTATATAGTAACTATTTTAAATAAAACAATATGAACGATGGCCTATCACAGGACATAGGATCAATATGAGATTCATGTATATTGTTTATTTAAATTCTGTTAAAATATCTATTACACAAAATTGGGGGAATATTTTGGTAATATTTTGCAACTAATATTTGAGCGACAAAGCTATAACTAGGCACAGAGTTGTAGCTTATTAATGTAAAGCTATATGATATGTATGAAATTTACTCTCCCGAAAACACAAATAAAATAGTTTTTTAAAAACTTTGCCAAAGTTTGCCTCTAACAGAGCTTGAATTAAATGCGTTTCTCTCATTCTCTCTAATATAAATCTATTCAGATTTTGAATTTTCTAGCTTCAGAATTTCTGGATGCAAAATACGTAAAATAAAAAAAAAAATTGAATTGTTATTTAAGAAGGAAGAGTTGTAGTTTTTTACTTTACCATACAGGTTATGGTCAAGTATTGTAATCGTGCATGGAAACAAGTTGTTTTTTCCTTCTTTTTCAAAAACGGCTGAAACAATTTTGGTTGAGCTAAACCATTGCATTTCGCTCTACAAAAAAGCTCTAATAAGTGAACATCGAAAAATTATATTTTTCGAGATAATAATTGTTTTGTCAAAATGTATGTTAGTCTGCCTGGTTCTTTGGTTGTCTGGTTGTCCGGCTGTCTGTTTGTCAGTTAGTCTGTGCGTTACCAAATTTTTGTGGACGAGCTAGATCAAAAACTAGTGTGAATATCGAAACCAAATTTCACACGTAGTTTTGGTCCATTGAGATTAAGATCTGATTAGATTTTGGTGCATATCGACCCAAAATTAAGGGGGGTGGAGGGGGGGGGGTTAAAAATTAAAAATCTAGGCCGTTTGAGCAAACTCAACCAAATTTTGTATACTTAATCAGTGGACCCCAGAAGTCTAAAAATGCAAAAACTAACCGCCCAAAATGTAGGGTCAAAAATGAAAATCTTGGCCATTTACCAAACTCAACCAAATTTTGTATACATAATCATTGGGACATCAAAAATATAAAAATGCAAAAACTAACCCCCCCCCTACATGATTATAAATAATTTTAGGGTCCAGTGGATAGCCACATCAGAACACCTCAGCTTATTTCCATATAATGCACTGTTTTTGAGTTATAAGACTGTCTCAAGATAAAAACTCACTCGGTATATTAGTGTGGAGCAAAAAAAAAGTAATATTTTTTTATTTTTTCATTTGTCCACGGTAACACAGTCTATTTAGACACCAGATAAGCTTTTAAATAATTTTTCCAATGATTAAAAGGTGGTCCTTAACAGAAACAACGAATTTTCTTTTTATTTGTAATTGGAATTTTTCCCTTATGATTGTGATCACATTTTTTCTATCTAATAAATCTAGAAGCATTTTATTTTGGACTGTCAGAATTCAATGGTGAATTGTTGGAACTACAGCCCAAGTTAAAACAGAGGGGTGAACCGCGACCTAATGTCGTGAACACTTACTTCCACTTCTCCACTTTCATTTCCAAGTAGAAGACAATAGATGAAAGGGCATTATCTAATGAATTCCAAAATAATTCCATATAATTCCAAAGACAGTGTACACCTAGTTCCAATCGCGGTTCACCCCTCGATTAAAACTATAAATTCTGAATATTTTTTCTATTTCAATATTAATATAATATTTTTGGGATTTTATATCTCTGTGTTTGTTTAGTCCAGTCAAATTAGACGTTAAAAATGAAAAATGATGGAACCCAGTTTAAGTAAATGGATTTTAGTGATTTTTTTTATTGGGTTTCTAATAACAGTGACTAATGTATGTCCTTTAACACTAGATACAAAAAAAAATTGGATTAAATATAAATCCAAGTAATAAAAAAAATATAAAAAATAATCTAGAAATTTACAATTGCTAACTGGAAATTGCAGATACGCCAACTGGCGGTGAAAGCTTGAACTAGCACAATTGGTTCTTCTGACAGCTGATTGATCAGTGTTTAAATGGCATATAAACAAAAACCAATGTTTATTTATTCTTTGATTGTGCATATGACATTTGTGAGAGCGACCCGATTGCGTTAGTTTCAATTTCTACCACATGGCGGCATCACCGCAATTACCGTTTACCAATAACAGTCATGTTTATAAGAGTATAGTTAATGAGAATTTAACACTATGCATAATAATAATATGCTTAATATATCTAAAAGTACTCCAATATAATCGGCAAAAATTTAAAGATCAGGGAATGTTGTAAAATCACATTTTCTTCCATTTGGTCTTAAATTTAACTTAATCTTGACTTTTGACATATTTGTTAACGTCACAAAAGGAATGTGCCCCGAATTCGTAGTAAGACAACCAGTAGATGGTTTCTGTCGAAACTCCACAACTTAGATAGAACAAATCTACCCGCTCAAATCAACAGTTCAAGTTTAATAAAACTTATCTAATTAAGGTCAAAGGCTGAATAGTGAAATCGCAGTTCACAGCTTTGTTACACTTTAATAATTGGGAATGTATTGTCAGCTCAGACTAACGATTGAATCCCTGTATTATTACTTTAAATTAAGCATTTTGAAGAAGTTTTCTTTGTGGCACAGGGCACGTTTTTTGTTTTGTTTTATGGCTTCGATTAATTGAAATATATAAAAAAATAATTTAAACTACTTTAATAAAAAATATTAAATGGAGTTAAGGACTATAACTCCGGCCAAATGTAATCCAGGCAGTAAGCCAAGGTTTACCTTATAACTAGAGACCAGATTGTTATGCAGTAAAAACTGCAAAAATATGCCATATGCAGTTAAAAATGCTGAAATATGCATGCAATATGCAGAATACGTTGAAATATGCAAATATATGTAGTAAAAGAAGGCGAAATAAATTTTTTTATGCACTAAAAAAATTAAAATTGAAGACAAGAAGAACATATATTTAAAGGAGTCCTATGAAAAAAATGAAATGATAAATTAAACTATAGAATCCAAGTGTCAAATATGTAATTTTATTTCGTAAAAATTTGCACAAAATTCTCATTATATTTAATATATTAAAAAATATTTAAAATCAAAGAAATAATCGGTGCTCTTGAATAAAATTCTACATAATAAATATAATAATTTTTCAAAAAATGTGAACGAAAAAATACGGGCGTGGGGGGTAGTTTTATTTAACAGACACGAGTGTACCATATTGTATTGCTTTTTTATATTAACAATCTTTTAAAAAATCTGAATTCTGAATCTGAATTGAGCGAAATATGCAATATTTGATAAAAAAATCCTTCAAATATGCAATTTTATGGAAAATTCTTCAAATATGCAATTTTATGAAATATTACTCAAATATGCAAAAATATGCAGTATAAAATTTAACCCATAGTATCTTAGATGTATGATTCGGATAGATAATTGATTCCCTGGGTCGAATGTGGCGGCAAATAAAATATGCAATTGCATAGGAAACCGGACTCTACTTATAACTTATAACGTTATAACCCTAGTAGCACAATGTTTCAAACTATATAGTATCGATATAGGCACTATATAGGGAACTTACAAAATACTTGGAAATAATAGAATTCGATTTATTTTTATAATTTTAAATTTTAAATCAAAACATTTCTAAACGCCTCTCCTAAATTTGGCCATTTTGGGGCTCTCACACACACCGTCATTTTAAAGCGAAAAAAATTTAAAATAGAAAGGAGACAATAAAAAGAGTGTGTCTTCTGTTGGAAAAATAAAGCAGAAGACACACTATTTTATTTTCTACTTCAATTTATAAAAATTCTGCTACTCTTGGCAAAAAGAAACTTTCCATTTAAATTTAAAATAATTTATTATTATATAATTATAATAAAAAAATACAAATCTTTATAAAACAATCTTGGAATGATTTATAAAGATTTGTATTGTTTTTTTTATATTAAACAATCAATAATTAATCTTCCTTTTCTATATAATTATACTTAAGAATATCTTCCAACTTATAATATTTTTTTTAATATTCTTTATTTATTATACCTATAACTTTTCGAGAATATATTCTCAAGAAATAATTCTCATTTTTTCTTTTGTAAAAATATAATATAAGTTATATTATTTTTTATGAGATCCATTTCTTGAGAATATATCCTCGAAAAGTTAATTAATAATTAATATCAATAAATTCTCAAATCAAGTCTTATTAATATATTTTTTTTAATTTTGGCTTTTATAAATTCGACTCACTCTAAAATATTAATTTGATTAAAATTTTAATGCGACATTTGAAATGTTTTATAGCCATTTTGGGCAATGTATTTCCTGAACAATAAAACGCTCAGTGTTATATTCTAAACTATCCTGAGTGGGTTCGAAGACTCTTAAGATCTCAAATAAAATCGTTAATTCACTGTAGTATATATCACAAATGGATTGAGTCCGATTAAGGATTTATAAATTCTAATATCCGGGCCGCATTTCTATAACTAGATTGTCATTCAATTTTCATAAAACCAGATAAATAGATGGTTTGAATTATAGAACAATGTTAATTACTATCCCCTAAAATTAAGGGATGAATCTTTAATCATTATAACCAAACGGAACCGAACTGAAATCATTTGTTTATATTTAAATAGGGGATAATTAAAAATTTAAACTAAAATTATTTGTGTCCTTTGTTATTTTTAATTGATTAATTGGTCGTTTTTGATACTTTCAATTGTCCATAATGAGGTCAATATAAATTTTTAGAATTCTTTAATTGAAATTTTTTTACAAATTAAAGGGTTTTTTTA
Source organism: Forficula auricularia (assembly GCA_024734495.1). NCBI lineage: Eukaryota > Metazoa > Arthropoda > Insecta > Dermaptera > Forficulidae > Forficula > Forficula auricularia. The sequence continues at coordinate 275,621 of JALMQS010000216.1, forward strand.
GTCACGTAAAATAAATAAATACAGTAATTTTAATCAATAATTATTGTTATTTATTTAATAGATTTACCAGATAGTTTCGGTCACCCCTGGTTGACCATCTTCAGAAGTAGTGAAAATTGATATTTGATTGATTTATCAGAGAGTTTTGGTCACCCCTGGTTGACCATCTTCACTAGTAGTGAAAATTGAAGATGATCAACCAGGGATGACCAAAACTGTGTGTATTTAAAAACAAAGGAATCTCAAAATTTTGAACTTAATTTTTTTTTTTTTTTTTTTATAAATTTTATTAAACCAATTATTTTACATTAATTAATGTATACCTTGTATTTTAGCTTCGATTCCGAGATTGCTTCTCCACCATCGAGTGTCCTTATTCATATTTAGTCCTTGTTTTTAATAAGAGGAAAAATCTAATTAGATAAAAAACCTCTTTTCCGATAATTATTATAATTCCATTATTCCCCAATCAAGTCGATTGGTTAATCTTCCTTCCTCTCTCGCCCTAACCCCTTGAACTTAATTTCTCAAAATAAGGATATTTGTACTTTGATCACTCCAATTCTCTGGTGACGAATAATTGATTAAAATTATTGTATTTATTCATTTTATGTGACCTAAAAAAACCCTTTAATAAAAAATTTAAATTCTACATAATTCACTTAAGTTTTGGAAGAATCTTTGAAAAAACTTTTTAATTGTACATATATCTAAAACACTAAGAGCATTGTTTAATAAATAAATAAATATTTTGAAAATATCCATTGATACTGAGTAGAGATGAAATTATCTCAAATAAAAATAAAAAATATAAATTAAAGCCCATAGCATCCATATTAATTAATTAATCAAATACGTTGGCAGGTATTTGGACAGGAAGGGAGCGAATCAAAAAATTGGCATTGATTTCCGCGACGTTTCGCCAACTTTATTTTGGCTTCATCAGGCGTAATCATAATCAGTGAGACGCCTGATGAAGCCGTAAATTTGGTGAAACGTCGCGGAAATCAATGACAATTTTTTGATTTGCTCCTTTCAGTCCAAATACTCCTGCTAACGTACCTGATTAAAAAATATAAATATTTATGAAAAATTAGTTTTCACTAAATTTTTTTAATAAATATTAAAAAAATAATCTTTATTGATTTTTTGTTGTTCAAAATTTCGATTATTTCTAAAATTAATATTTTTTCTAAATTTCGATCTCTATCTAAAATTTTAGGATTTGAATCTGTATCTGTATGATTGTTTATTATCAAAATATTTATTTGTTTATAATTTTTTTTAAACAGGTATTTTTTCCAAATTTTCCTTGATAAAGGGAGAATTTCTCCTGAAACGTCTGGATTTTTTAATAAACGTTTCACGATTGTTCTATAAAAAGAGAGAATTCCTGCATGTTTCAAAAAGCTAATTTTTTTTTTTCAAGAGAAAGTGTCAAGCTCTTAATTTTCCATAAGACCCTAAGAAAATGTTTATATTTTAAAAAATTTTATTTTAAAAAATTTGCTCGGTAATATGTGATTCAAACTTCACCAAACATAGATAGAGACTTAAACTATTATAAAAAATTAAGTTTTAGTTATAATCTAATATTTTATTATTTAAAGGACCTCCTTAAACAATTATGCATTAATTTCTTACATTTTCCCTATTTAATTCATTAAAAATGTGTCTATAGAAATATCCCTAAAGAAATAATTTACAATGATGTATATTGCTTTGATTTTTTATTGAAAGCGATATTAACTCTTCTAAATTGTTTTTACTTTACCATACAGGGTATGGTCAAGTATTGTAATCGTGCATGAAAAAAGTGGTTTTTTTCCTTTATTTTTTTCAAAATATCTAAAAAACGGCTGAAACTATTTCGATTAAAAAAATTGAGCAAAACCATGGAATTTAGGTCTACAAAAAAGTTCTTATAAGTAAACATCGAAAAAATTATATTTTTCGAGATAATAATTGTTTTGTCAAAATGTCTGTTAGTTAGTTAGTCTGTGCGTTACCAAATTTGTGGAGAAGTTAGCTCAAAAACTAGTTTGAATATCGAAACCAAATTTCACACGTAGTTTTGGTCCATTGAGATTAAGAGCTGATTAGATTTTGGTACATATCGACTCAAAATTAAGGGGGGTCGAGGGGTGGTTAAAAATTAAAAATCTAGGTCGTTTGAGCAAACTCAACCAAATTTTGTATACATAATCAGTGGACCCCCAGAAGTCTAAAAATGCAAAATCTAACCTCCCAAAATGGGGGGGGAGGGGGCGGAGGGTCAAAAAATGAAAATCTTGGCCATTTACCAAACTAAACCAAATTTTGTATACATAATCAGTGAGACCCAAATAGTCTAAAAATGCAAAAACTAACCGCCCGAATAGGGGGGGGTCAAAAAATGAAAATCTTTGCCATTTACCAAACTCAACCAAATTTCGTATACATAATCAGTGGGTCCCAAGAGTCTAAAAATGCAAAAACTAACCCCCCCCTACATGATTATAAATAATTTTATTAAATATTAAATATAAGTCAGGGGCAAGGTTGTATGGTAAAGTCAAGTGGATGGCCACATCAGAACATTTCAGCATATTTTTCATTCTTTTCAAATGAGAGGGATACCTACATGAAATTGTATGGGTGGGTGAAAGGTATACTTCATAAAGGAGTTGTAATATTGAACTATTATTTTTTTCTCTCTCTCTGGCGGTTTTAATCAATTGCAGCCCAGATAGAGGTAGTGGAGATTCCATTGATATGGAGATTCAAGTTGATTCTGATTCCTGATTTGCATACGCCCTTTTTAATCAATTATCGATATCATTTCTATTATTATTATTATGATTTGCGTTCATTATTTTGTAAATCTTAAATAAAAATTCTCAGTGACTTGGACTTCGAGAAAATCGAAAACAACAATAATTTAAAAGCAACATTTCGGTTGTTCATTTTTACTTTACCATACAGGGTATGGTCAAGTATTGTAATTGTGCATGAAAAAAGTGTTTTTTTTGCTTCTTTTTTTCGAAATATCTCAAAAACGGCTGAAACTATTTTGATTAAAAAAATTGGGCGAAACCATGGCATTTCGGTCTACAAAAAAGCCCAAATAAGTGAACATCGAATAACTGTTTTGTCAAAATTTGTGTTAGTCTGTAAGTCAGTGCGTTACCAAATTTTGTGGACGAGCTAGCTCAAAAACTAGTCTAAATTTCAAAACCAAACATTGAGGAGGGAAGGGGGGTTAAAATTAAAAATTTGGGGTGGGGGTCAAAAAATGAAAATCCAGGCCTTCCTACCAAACTCATCCAGAAGTATATGGTAAAGTCAAGTGGATGACCACATCAAAACGTGTCAATTTAGTTTAATTTTTCAAGCTCTTGAATTTATTATTTCATGTTAGATTTAATAAATAATAAATTTGCGCTCATTTATTACATATATATATCACATTAGAGTGGTCCTTATTTTGGATATTTTCGAATTTTTACGCTCATATTGTTCTAAATAAATTTAAAAAAAACCACCCTCGTTCTAAAAAATATCCCCTAAGTTTCAAGTCTCTATCTCAATTTTAACCTGTTCCCCACCACGATGCAAGTTTCCCATCTAATTAACATAAGATTTTTGGCATTGAAATATCAATTTTTTATTCCGGACAAAGTAATGCTTCAAAAAATTTGAAACGCTCTACACTTTATCCTTATAATAGGTAGCTATTATTACTTTGGGGTTACAGCTAGATAAAATACTGCTATATCTTAGTGTTAGTAAATTATAGACTCCAAAATTATAATAGCTAAAAATATGTAAAAATTCTTAGGGATAGCTAGTATTATAATGATAATGTCTACCGAATTAAACAATTTTATAAACCATTACTTTGGTCGGAATAAAAGATTGATAGTTCAATGCCCAAACCCCATGTTATTTAGACGGGAAACTTGCATCGCTGTGGGGCACACAAAATTGAGATAGAGATTTGAAACTTGGGGGATATATAAAAATTCGAAATTACACAAAATAAGGACCACACTAATATCAGATATATCTAAATAAGATTGATACATACCCTGATACCACCCTCGTTCTAAAATATATTTTCTAGACACTAAGATATCTTATAGACATCTTAAAGATATCTTAAACACAATAAGAGCTAAATAAGCATCATCTAGATCGAGTCCTACTATCTGGGTACTAACTAAAATTCAATATTCGAAGGTTTTCTTTGAGATCTTACAATTATAATAAGTTATTCAAAGAAAACTCCACTCAGTAAACTGTTTAGTACCAATCTTATTTAGGACTACTTAAATGTGAATCGCTCAGAAGCCAATGTGGTTAAGTCCCCTTGTAAAAATGTACAAATTTCCGTAAATCTTCTGTAAATTCGGTATATTGTATTGAGTACAAAAGGACATATTCCTTGATATGGTTTTCAGTAGGGTCTACTTTTAATTTTTTTTTGTGAAGAACATTTATTTAAGGGAGTAAGAATTTAATTTTTAGAACTAAAATCTAGGATTTTAGTAGAAATATTGATGATATCGCAATATAAAAATATTTCTACTAAAATCCTAGATTTTCTCCTAAAAATTAAATTCTTTCTCTCTTAATATATATATTGGTTTTTAACCCGAGCTAATTTTTTGAAAAATATTCCAACTATTTTCAAAAAAAAGATGCTCTCAAATCTTTAGTTTAAACATTTTTTTTGTTTAACAAAATTTACATATTTATTATTATTACAATAATTTGTAAAAGATTGTTATAAATATGGACTTGAGTATAGGGAGAGAAAGAATTTAATTTTTTGGAGAAAATCTCGGATTTTAGTAGAAATAGTTTTATATTGCGATATCATCAATATTTCTACTAAAAATCCTAGATTTTGTCCTAAAAATTAAATTCTTTCGCTCTTAATATACATTGGTTTTTAACCCGAGCAGATTTTTTGAAAAATATTCCAACTATTTTCAAAAAAAGATGCTCTCAAATTTTAAGTTTAAACATTATTTTTTGTTTACCAAAATTTACATATTTATTATTATTACAATAATTTGGGCATCCAGTCAACACTCCCTACTCAAGTCCATATTTACAACAATCTTTTTATTATTTTTAATTGCGAGAAAATTTTGATAAAAAAACCCACAGCTTGAATTAATTTATTTTAAACATGTTTTCTCATGGGAATGTAATTTAAATTACATCGATATTTATCGATTGCTTATTTATGAACTTAACCGCATTGGCTTCTGAGCAGCACATGTATTAAAGTATTTATTAAATCTAACAGTATATTCAAGAGCTTGAGCTAGTCTCAATAAAGAGTCGAAACGTTGCTTTCAAGTTAATTGAAGATTTGATGCTTGCGTTGTTTATCAGGGAAGATGTTTCGGCTGAAACCACTTAGATTACACATTTTAATGAGCAGAATCTATTAAAATATGTCATGTAAGTGTTTTTTATGGAAATGAATGCAAAAAGGGGCGTATAAGAAAGATGCCCCTATGGATCTCGAAAGACCCTTGCATTGCCGAAGAGGGGTCGTCCATAAATTACATCACACAAATTTCAAGATTTTTAGACCCTCCCTTAACTCTGTGTCACATTCTGTCACATTTTCATTGAGCCCCGCTATATTGTGACGTCACACTATCACTTTTATACCCTACCATATAATTTAATAATTGTAGAATTTTTTTTTATAAATTTAACTCAACTAAAGGGATTTAATATATTTTAAGTTTAACTTTATTTTTACATATCATTTAATACATTATTCACTATTACTATTAAAAATTATTGTATTACAAATACAATACTTGACCATACACGGTAAACTAATAAATTTAAAAAATATATTTAAAAATTTTTTAAATTTGATTTGAGTGGATATTGATGAGGCAGTCCAAAAAAAGAAGACAATTTATAGTATCTTTTTATTCATAAACCGACGTTTCGAAGACTATTCCCTCCTTCTTCATGGTCTGTAATCAATTAAAATGGGTTTTGGCCATCATTATAATCATCACAAAATTGAAGTAATGATGGCCAAATCTCATTTTTAACCGACTTCAAAAAAGGAGGAGGTTCTCTATTCGACTGATTGTTTTTTTGTGTTCTATCTCCGCCAATTATGAACCGATTTTGAAAAAAATTTGCATCGAGTTCAGTCTAGCTTCCGATTGGTCCCGTTTTTTTCATTGGTATTAGACCTTTTTTGTTAGGTTTGTTCAGACCTAACTTCTTTGTTTATCAACCGATTTCGATGATTCTTTTTTTATTGGAAGGGGTATCTTAGGGATGGTGCCATATTAATTTGGTCAAGTTCTGATGATATGATCACTATTATTAACATCACTAAAAAGAGAAAAATAAAAATAATTTTTAAGAAAAAATAAAACCGACTTCAAATAAAGTAAAAATTAAATGCAACAAATAAAATACACTAAAAGGTTTAAAATAATTATTATCTTATTTAGTTAAAACTAAACGAGAAATATTAACATGAAATTACTTTTTGAAGTCACTGCCAAACAAACTATACCTATAGGCGTGCGTACACCACCAAACGTACTAAGTAAGATCCGTCGAGTGCGATTCATAAAAGGTATATGTTTGGCACCGACTTCAAAAAGTAATTTTTATGTTAATATTTCGTCATTTAGTTGTAACTAAATAAGATAATAATTATTTTACACTTTTTAGTGTATTTTATTTGTTGCATTATTTTTGAAGTCGGTTTTATTTTTTTTCTAAAAATTATTTTTTAATTTATTACAGCCCTGAGGAAGGAGGGATAGCCTAAAAGATAGATATAAATTATCTTCATCTTTTTTTGGACTGCCTCATCAAAATCTACTCAATTCAAATTTAAAATTTTTTAAAATATATTTTTTAAATTTGTTACTTTACCATACAGGGTATGGTTAAGTATTGTATTTGTAATACAATAATACTTAATAGTAATAGTGAATAATATATTAAATGTTATGTAAAAATAAAGTTAAACTTAAAATATATTAAATCCTTTTAGTTGAGTTAAATTTATAAAAAAAAATTCTACAATTATTAAATTATAGGGTATAAAAGTGATAGTGTGACGTCACAATACAGGGGGGCTCAATGAAAATGTGACAGAATGTGACATAGGGGTAGGGGAGGGTCTAAAAATCTTGAAGTTTGTGTGATTTAATTTATGGACGACCACTCTTTGGTAATTCAAGGCTCTTTCGAGATCCATAGGGGCTGCATCTTCGTGGTGCGCCTCTTCTTGCATTCAATTTCAAAAAAAAAAAAAACGCAGAGGCTAGAGTTTCTGTTCTTTAAGGTCATGGTGAATGAAGTGATCCGGCACTTTTCTAATTTAACATCGAAAGAGTGTTGGGAATCGGTAAAACGCGTGGTACGCACAAAGTATGCTTTTGGGGGAATAACTGATTTTAACTCATCATTTTATATTTATATAATTTATATCAGTGATCCGGCACTTTTCCAATTTAATTGATTTCAGGTGAAACATATTTCCTTTTAAATTAATTGTTGTTTTTCATTTTCCTTTATTCCAATTTTTATTTAAGATTTCTTTTTTCACTTCACTTTTCTTCTTTCACTTGGGGGGAGTAAAACTACCTTGGGCTGGTGTGTAGATGTTTAGGTAGAGGCAGTCCTCGCTCTGATTACTCAGGTACGGCAGCAGCCTCTTGAGGTGCTCAAGACGTCCCCGTGGCATCCTCTTGAGAGCTTGGGTTTCATTCGCGATGTCCGGTAACCGTTGAGGACACACAGGGGCAAAATGCGTTGCCGCTTTTACCCCCGTCCACAGCGCCCCCGTCACCGGTGGCATAAAGCGCAAACTAGCCACCGGTGGCGAAGCGTACGGCACTCCACGGTACACTTCTACCGGCTCCAGATACCGATTGTTTTCAAATTGTACAATCGTGCCTGACAAGTCGCCGTATTTGGTGCGCACAATTCGCGATGACAGTGTGGAGGTGGACGCGGGGGACGAGGGGGACGAGGACGACGTGGTCGGTGTCGAGCCCGTTGAGGAGCACTTGGTGACACAAACGAAAAGGAACACAACCGAGCGGAGGGAGGATTCCGAACACCAGAACGGGGACATATTTTTGGATTTTTTTTTTATTTGAAAACACTGCGCGAAAACAACACCAGGGGCATTTTCATAGAGAAACGACGGTTTCGAGAACGGGTAGAGGTTGGCGCCGCGACGCTCAGCCACCGACTGGCGAGGGTTGGGCATTTGCCCAACGCGCCCCCGCACACCCCTTATGAGAGGGCGCGACCCGATCGACCCGCCAGAGACATCTCGTGTAGAATCAAGGAATCAGCATAAACCCCCAAAATAACGGATAATCTCCACCACTAGCATTTATTTTTCATTTATCAAGTATTATAATCATGCATAAATAAACTGCAAAGGTTCGTTGGTGAACTTTATCCAATGTGTTATTACTATCTTATTCTAGGTAATGAAACTTTAAAATATAATATTACAAAAAAAACTTTAAAAGGACTTTTTGTGGTCCCTAAGATACTTAATATGCCCTTGATGAGAGAATTTCTAGAGTTGAGGTTTCACAAAACAAGAAAACAAAACGAAACCTAACCTCAGAAAATTCTCCTCGCAAGTTATTTATAATGTTTCACCTAGAACCGACACCAAAAATCCTTAAAAATTATATACTTAATTGCAATATTAAATTTCATCAAAATTTGCTTTAGTCATTTTCAAGATATTTAGAAAAAACTAAAAAAGTACTGAAATAAAGTACTATTTAATTAAGTAAGTTCGCAGCTATTTGGGCAGGTTTTTAAGGTGTAAATCAAAAAAATTATCATTGATTTTTGCGACGTTTTGTTTTTTTGTATATTTTTTAGAAGCCTGATGAAGCCAGAATAAAGCTGCCGAAACGTCGCAAAAATCAATGACAATTTTTTGAAGGAAGGTAGGCTAATAAAAGGTGTGTCTTCTGCTGGAATTATAAATTTATTTGTTATAACGAGACTATAGTTTCGAGGGCTTTGCTCTTTCATCAGTCTATTACAATGTATCACAGGAATTAATTTATGAATGAAAGGTTAACATTTTTCATGTTTCACCTTTCATTCATAAATTAATTCCTGTGAATACATTGTAATAGACTGATGAAGAGGGCAAAGCCCTCGAAACTATAGTCTCGTTATAAATAAATAAAATTTATAATTCCAGCAGAAGACACACTTTCTTTTATTGTCTCCTTCAATATATTAAAATTCTGCTACTCTCGGCAAAAACTTTCAATTTGACAATTTTTTTTATTTACACCTTAAAAACCTGCAGAACTTACTTAATTAATTAAATAATATACGCATATGGACTTTAATAGTTAGTACTTGCTAATGTTTCTGGGCCGATATGATACCAAAAATTGATCAGCGATTCATTTTTTGTTAAACTAATGGTAGGTTTTCAAATTCATCTCAATCGAGATTTGTACCGTGTGGAAAAAATCGTGGACGAAAAAACCAATAACACAGCACGCACACACTTTCTGAAAAAATAAGCACTTTTTGGCCTCTGGTGACGAGACCCCATGTAATTTTGGGCAAAACCGATCACGTCTCAAAATTCAGCCTATTTGAATACTACTCCTAGTAGCACAATGCTGCAAACTATATAACAACTATATAGTACCTATATAGATTTTGAGAATCTATATAGGGGCTATATAGTTTGAAACATTGTGCTACTAGGGACAGCGGAGGCAACATATAACTAGCATTTGCAAAATGCTCATATATTCCAACAATTTCGATACCTGTAGGAAATAACTGAACGATTAAGGGTGAAAAATATGAGTTCAAATGGTTTGAAGGTGACTGTATGCCACAAACAGTTTTGGAAGCTCTAGGGACAATTTGTCACTTTAATTGGGACCATGGGTTCCGTAGTCTTTACCTGAGGACCCTTTGAAGTAGCGCTTGCCACGAGACCCATTAGAATACATTACCCAGGCTTCGCATTGGATAAAGTAAGAAGTGAGTTTTTTGCTTCATTTTTCGAAATATCTCAAAAAACGGGTGAAGATTTGTTATCGTCCCATGATGAATATTTTTCTTTTGTGGCTTAAGTTATCGGGTACTTGGATCAGAAATAAAGTTAGAAGTTAAAATTTCGAAAATGTTGCTATCGTTTTGATGTATATTTTTTAGCTTCCTCAGTTAATTTTGAACTTAATCACCTGCTTAAAAAAGTGGTTACATCATATGTCGATCAGTGCAATTAAAACAATTGACTCAGCAAAGCAATGACATCATTTTCATTTTTACACTTAAAAAAAGCACAATCGCATATAAGGCCTAACTATACAGATAATAATATTAATAATTTGATTTGCTCAGTCAATTGTTTTAATTGTGATCGACGATGGTGTAATAGAACTATATATTACTTTACGAGGAGGTTAAGTTCAAATATTGCCTGGAAGCTGAAAAATATACTGCGAGACGTAGCAACATTTTGAAAGTTTAATTTCTAATTTTATTTTAAGTTCAAGATGACTCAATAACCAGCCACAAATAAAAATATCTCAAAAAACAACCCAAATTGATAAACAAAATTGAGTGAAACATTGGCGTAATGGCCCGTAAGAAAAACCTTTATAGAGTGAACATCAAAAAAATTATATTTTACGAAATATAAATTATTTATTAAAATATCTGATAATTGTACTTTGATTATGATAAAAGTTTAGTAAAGAGATCGTGCAATAAAAATGAAAGTCATTTATTCTTTCAGAGATCGAAATGGAGGGAAGGTGTTCAAAAAATATACCTATTAATATAAGTCCTATACGAGGGCTGTCAAACCTGCAGCCCGACATAAAATTATAAACTTCCTTAATACATTGAGATTTTTATGTTACTGGAAAACATATCTGATACAATTTGACCTGTTTATTATTATTATTTTTTTTCTAAAATAATAAGAAATTGGAAAAATGAAAATCGCCACACAAGTTTTCGAAGAATAAAGGGAGATTTTGTCAAAAAATATATCAAGATTTCCGAAAAAAATCACAATTTTGGCATACTTTGAACCAATTTTATAGATTTAAATATATCACGTGCAAACTTTTTGATTGAATAGAATATGGAAATGAACGAAAATTTAATAATATCATCTTTCATAAAAAATTTTGCTGGCTTGGTGTGTACTGGATATATTAATTTTTTATTGTTAAGGATAAATAAATTGAATTGCTTTCTTCCGGTAATTTATTTTATTATTCAAATGGTTAATCCAAATATTTCGAAAGCGCTTTCGGCATCTCTTCCTCAGTGGAAACCACTCCCCCACCAATGTGCCGACCCCATCAGTTTGTACATTTTTATCAATGTTCTGTACAGACTGATGGAGTCGGCACATTGGTGAGAGTAATTTCCACTGAAAGATGCCAGCGCTGAAATATTTGGATTGCCATTTGAATAATAAAATAAATTACTAGAAAGAAGCAATTCAATTTATTTATCCTTAACAATAAAATAAATATCATCTTTATTAAAATTTTAATCTACCCGAAAGAAAATATTTCGCCTGGCTTTACAATATTTATTCACTTTTTATATAAATTTTTTTATTTTATTTATATAAATAGTCCTACTTGAAGCTATTTTCAAGAAAAAATTCGTTAAAATCAAAATTATAAGCATAACTATCAGGTAAAAAATATAACGAAGTTTCGAATATTTTATTATAATTTTCTTTTTAATTTTTATTATTTCAGTTTATAATACAAAAAAAATATTTAAAACTCAGTAGGCTTTCCTAAAATATTAGTAATTTAACGAAGTTGAGCTAAAAAATTGAAACTTAGAGAAGTGCAGAATTTAATAATAGAAGCTTTCGAGTCCAATTTCATCAATTCAATAAATACAAACATTTGATATCTCTTCAAACAAAACAATTCTATTTTATCTGGTTTTCTACATTTTTGAACCAGAAATACTATAAATAGGCCCAAAATATAATCAATTGTTTTTTTTGGAAATATAAACATGTTGTCCTTACCCCTTACGCCTAAGGACTTGCGTTCAAGTTATCGTGATTGTCAGAGTCCTCATGCATATAAATAGACAAAAAACAGTTCTTAGAGAACATCATAAAATATTGACCCAAATAATCTCTGCTAAACTACAACTGAAATAATTAGGTAAAAACGAATAAAACAACAGAGAAGGGAAGAACATAATCAAGATAAAGATTTTAATATTAAAATAAGTAACAACGAGAAAATGTCAATTGATTAATCGAATTATTCTGTTATCAACGAAACCATCACGTTTTAATAGTCCCTATTGACTAGCGCGCCTGAAAATTATGCAACCAAATCGGACTCACTTCACGTAATTAAACTACCCTTTCAATTGCAGGGAATTTTATTTATTTATTTATTATATTATGAAAATAAAACCATTTCATCAAGTATGAAAATTATTGTTGCAATTGAAGGAAGCATGGAATAGAAAGTTTTTCATGACTTGGTACACTCTCCGAGAAATTTTTTTATTTTGAGTTGTTAATTCAGTTAGTACGAGCTAGAAAATTGATAATTGGTAGAAATATGCAGCTTAGTAATACATTTTTTTAATTTCATCTCCTTAGCTAACTTAGTTTGAGACTTCTTTATTTTTCAAATAATCTTTAAGAAAAAATAAAAACCGACTTTAAAAAATTAAATGCAACAAATAAAAATACACTAAAAGGTATAAAATAATTATTATCTTATTTAGTTACAACTAAACGACGAAATATTAACATGAAATTACTTTTTGAAGTTGGTGCCAAACAAACTATACCTATAAGCGAGCGTACCCACCAAACGTACTAAGTAAGATCCGTCGAGTGCAATTCATAAAAGGTATATGTTTGGCACCGACTTCAAAAAGTAATTTCATGTTAATATTTCGGTCGTTTAGTTGTAACTAAATAAGATAATTATTATTTTATACCTTTTAGTGTATTTTATTTGTTGCATTTAATTTTTTGAAGTCGGTTTTTATTTTTTCTTAAAAATTATTTTTATTTTTCTCTTTTTAGTGATGTTATTAATAGTGATCATATCATCAGAACTTGACCAAATTAATATGGCGCCATTCCTAAGATACCCCCTTTCCAATAAAAAGAATCATCGAAATCGGTTCATAAACAAAGAGAGTTAGGCCTGAACAAACCTAACAAAAAGGTATAATACCTATGAAAAAAATGGGACCAATCGGAAGGTAGACTGAACCCAACGCAAATTTTTTTCAAAATCGGTTCGAAATTGGCGGAGATATGAGGTAACATAGGCACAAAAAAAAAAAAAAAATCCGTCGAATAGAGAACCTCCTCCTTTTTGAAATCGGTTAAAAAGCCCAACAATTTTATCAATTATTTGCCGCTCCCAAACAAAGACATATTCTAAGTTAAAACATTTAATGCCTGGTAATCAAACCACTTTAATAGATTTGAAATAAAAATATTTTTTATTTTAATCAAATCCAGAACGCTATGCATCATTACTTTGCCCCCTCTCCGGGAAAAACTCCAAACTACTCTAAACCCTCTGATAGTGTAACCTTACTGGACTTGACACCTCATCTTTCATCATACCACATGATATTTTCAGTGTTATTTTATAAAAAAAGCCAAATAGGTTTTTTTATTTCATCAAGTTTTCCTCTTATTAAAAAACTCGGACTAAAAATATTATCGCAAGCTAGAAGATCAATTACAGTCGATGGTGGGAAGTATTCTTAGAAATCGAACTCTCTAATACAATATATATTTAATATAAAAAAATTGCTTTAATAAAATTATATTATTTTAGTCAAAATGTTTAAATTTCAAATAAATTTTTGACTTCTTAAACTTCAGAACATTCGGTTGAAAAATGCAAAAGATCCGAAAAGAAATAAAATTCATATATGGGTTGCTAATCAAGAATAGTGCTCAGGGACGGTGGAACCGTTGGGTCAGGGGGTCAGGCGGACCTCCTAAAGAAATAAATTTTACCGTTAATTTACCCAAAAACAACCTTGTTGCCAAATTGTTGGATGTAAAATTAATGTTATTCTATTATCTGTAAGAGAAGCCACAATAAAAAAAGTGTGTAAGACAAGGATGTGTGCTGTCACCCATGATTTTCAACTTATACATAGAAGAAGCGATTAAAGAATTCAAAGACAAAATTGATACAGGTATAGAAATCCAAGGTCAAAAGATCGCTATGTTAAGATTTGCCGATGACATTGCCCTTCTAGGAAGCAATAAAAAAAGAATTAGAGGACGCCTTGAATTGGAATTAACCAAATCCTAATGGAAGAAATCAAAATGAAAATAAACAAGAATAAAACAAAGGTCCTAGTATGTACAAAAAAAGAACAAACGAGACAGGAATTGCATCAAAATTAACCAAGAAAACCTAGAAGGAGTTAAGGAATTCCGCTACCTAGGAAGTAAAATAACATGGGATGGGAGGAGCAAAAACGAAATTAAATCAAGAATTGCCCAAGCAAAAATGGGGTTTAATTCAAAACAAAAACTACTATGCTCCTCCTCAATCAGCTTAGCAAACAGGAAGTTGCTATTGAAGACATATGTATGGAGCATAGCCATGTACGGGTGTGAAACCTGGACAATTGGAAAAGCGGAGAGAAAGAGATTGGAGGCTTTCGAAATGTGGTGCTACAGAAGAATGATGAATATCAAATGGATGGATAAAATTACAAATGAAGAAGTTCTTGGAAGAATCGGAGAAAGAAGAACCTTGTGGAAGAGTCTGAAGAAGAGAAGAGGTCAGATGATGGGGCACACACTGAGACATGGGGGACTGCTTAGGGATATCTTGGAGGGGGAGGTGGGAAAGAAAAGGGGAAGGGGAAGACCCAGATTAGAATATTTCAACCAAATAATTGGGGATATGGGATGCCAGACATTTAGAGAGGTTAAACAGCTGGCGGGGGACAGAGTCGAGTGGAGACGGATTGTTGCATCAAACCAGTCTTAGGACTGTATACTCAATGATGATGATATTATCTGTTTGCGTTAACAAAACCTAAAAACCTTGCGCCGTAATGTTAGCATAATAATTACTCATTTTATTTAAATAGGAGGATAGGACTAGGTAAAGAACAGTCTGTCGTCTACGTCTAAGTATATATTGCTAATTAATTTAGTTTTATTTTATTACCCTTTTGAACCTAAACTCAAGCATTATAGCTACAAACAAAAATTTGAACTTTTTTTCTTTCAGTTATCAATAAAACCACAGCTACAAAACTGCTTAAGGTAGATGTTCCGAAAAATCGTTTTTTTTTTAGGATTTTTTTGAAAATTAGACAGATTATTATTTAAATACTTCTGCATCGATTGGTGGAAAAACGAAATTTATGAACAATATAGTTCCGCAGATATTAAATTTCAAAAATAGACTTTTTCAGACTCTTATATTTACATTGCACTATACGTGATATCGGAAAATTTAAATACATATTTAATTATAATTAAGAATCTCTTCTTACCATTTTCATAAAAAACTAAACTAACATTTAACAATAACCAATACATATTTTAAGACAATTTTGATTCATAGTTACTGAGATAAAAATGAATAAATAATGAAAAATGTATAAAAAAAATTACACAAAACAATTTGGCAACAGCGCATTTATTTAACCAGAGAAAGATGTATAAAGCGCGCATGCGCTAGATTTTTTCAAAATTATAATTTTCATAAGGTGTAACGTGGGCGTTGATTACATTTGTTAAAAAATAACAAAAACGATTTTTATAGAAATAAATGAACCTTTAAAATGTATTTTATCTGTCATTTTAATATAAAAATATTCAATCTCTTACTAATGGTGCGAGATTTGTCAAAAGTGCACGGGATTGGCTAGGAATCGGTACATAAACAGCAAAAAGTTTTTGGCTTATGAATTATGAATCCTTATTGTCTGTTCTATATACTCTAGCATTAACTTTTTGCTAGTATTGTCGCGAAACAACTTCCTTAAAAATGGGTTAAATTGTACCAATTTGCTTCAAAATTTTCTGGGGGATTCCATACCCCCAGACCCTGACAGGCCTACATCACTTTACAAGTTTTGACCCCTCCTGGCCTAAGATCGTTCCGCTGTGATTGGTAGTGCTACAATACAATTCTTTATTGTTAAGAGATAAATAAAGTGAATTGCTTCTTTCCAGTAATTCCAACTGAGGAAGAGATGCTGAGAACACTCTCGAAATATTTGGATTAACCATTTGAATAACTAAATAAATTACTGGAAAGAAGCAATTCACTTTATTTATCCTTAACAATAAAAAATTAATATATCCAGTACACACCAAGCCAGCAAAATTCTTATAAACTATATCCTTTTATCAAGCTACATTTTTCTAGCTCGAACCATACACTGACTAATAGTTCCCAAAACACATAAATTTTTCAAGTTTTGAAAAGTTTTCACTCTTTTCTTCAATTTTCTTTTAATGCGGGCTTCTTATATCTTATAATCTCCGGAGAACAATAGATGATCGATTCTTTACACAAGAGCAAAACAATCTCTAAGCGTGTAAGAGAAGACATCTTTTCAATCAGAAAATAAATCATTATAGTATGTTTTTTCACATCACATGACATAAACATATATTAGATAGTGTTTTTTTCTAATTGAAAACATGTCTTGTCTTCCATTATATTCAACTTAGATATAATAAACTATTATTGGTTTGGTCTTTAGAAACAGATCGATGATCTATTGTCCGCTGGGTTTCAAAGAATATACTACTTAAGCTTAAGCTTCAAATTTCATTTCCTTGATATTTAATGCTGTTGGTTTTGAGAAGTCTCTACCACAGACAATAAATAACACATAAAAATGAAAAACAGGAAGATAGACTAATAGCTGAAAAGTAGTTTTATTGGATTCAGTGTTAATCTCGAAACGTAAATTTTAAGTACAATCAAAAACAGAATCATATTTCTGTCGTTTACTGTCCGTAAATTGTGGATAATCCATCAATTAAATTTTACTAAAAAAAAGTCAAGATCTTTCCCTCAATCTTATTAAATGGTTAAGTTAGTTGTTTCTCGACAATACTATGTAAAAAGTTAATGGTTGAGTATATAGAACAGACAATAAGGATTCATAATTCATAAGCCCCAAACTTTTTGCTGTTTATGTACCACTACTAGCCAATATCACGAGCTCGTTTGAGAAATCTGGCAACATTGTCCGAGCTTGAATATTTTTATCATAGAAATGGCAGATAAAATACATTATAAAACAAAAAGTTAGCAATAAGCGATTGAAATCTGTTGGGACAATAGCTGAAGCGGAAAAACGTCAAAAAATGTGCTAAAGTTAACACTCTTTTTAGGTTAAATACATGCGTTGTTGCGAGCTTGTTTTTAGTGTAAATTTTTCATTATATATTAATTATTAATAACCATGGTAAGAAGAGTTTATTAGTTATAATTAAATATGTATGTAAACTTTCCGATATCCCGTATAGTGCAATGGTTAAGAGTCTGAAAAACCCTATCTTTGGAATTTAATATCTCCGAAACTATATTGTTCATAAATTTCATTTTGCCACCAATCGATGCAGAAGTATTTACATAATAATCTGTCTAAATTTCAAAAAAATCCTAAGAATACCCATTATGGTGAAACAACTACCCTAAATTATGGGATTTAAACTTCAAATTTGAACTTTTCCATATCAAATTTAGGATATTAAAAATCAAATTCCGGATGTTTCAACCAAATTCAGGATTTTAAATTTCAAAATCAGACTTTTTCAAATCAAATTCAGAATTTATTAATAAACAATTGGAAAAATAGAAAAAAGTTATAGTCAAGAAAAAGTTTTAATTTAATTTAACTTTTCAGGAAAAGTTTTCAGGTAAAACGCTAAAATTTGATGCATTCTAAGATATTTGCGTACGAATTTTCAGCTCATTAACTAAAACCTTTCAAGATTGGCATTTTGTACTCTCAGGAAAAGTTTTTTGGTAAAACACTAAAATTTGTTGCATTGTAAGATATCTGCGGACCAATTTTCGGCTAAAACTCTTCAAGATTTGTACTCTCTAAAAACGATTTGAGATCTTTTTGGTTCCGTAGTCTTTATCTGAGGACCCTTCAGATATTTGCGAACCAATTTTCAGCTCATTAATTAAAAGCTTTTTCAAGAATTATACTCTCAAGAAACGTTTTGAGATCATTGGTTCCGTAAGTCTTTATCTGGAGGACCGTTACAGATATTTGCGAACCAATTTTTCAGCTCATTAACTAAAACCTCTTCAAGATTTGTACTCTCAAGAAACGTTTTATGAGATCATAGGTTCCAGTAGTCTTCATCTGAGGACCCCTAAGATATTTGTGAACCAATTTTTCAGCTCATTAACAAAAACCTTTCAAGATTTGTACTCTCAAAAAACGTTTTGAGATCATAGGTTCCGTAGTCTTTATCTGAGGACCGTTAAGATATTTGCGAACCAATTTTCAGCTCATTAACTAAAACACATTCAAGATTTGTAATCTCTCAAGAAAGGCTTCGAGATCATGGGCTCCGTAGTCTTTATCTTTTGTAGGACCCTTTTGAAGTCGCAATTGCCTCGAGACCGATTACAATACTTTACTCATAAGCTTCGCATTGGATTGAGTAAAAAGATTGTCTTATATTAAATTTTCCTCTCAAAATTTAAAAAAGGATTTAAATAAAATAAAAAAGAACATTGTTGTAAATATGGACATCGGAAGGGAGTATATTTATTGCTCAATCGCTCAAATAATTGTAAAATAAAATAGTAATGTATAATTTTAATATGGAAATAAAACATTTTGTTCAAAAAAAAATTGTTTGACATATTCATAATTTACTTTAAATCTATTGATACTTTAAAACATATCAGAAATTAGAATAAAAAGTTGTACGCCATTTTAATTAATTTTCTATTTACCCAATGCAGTGGTCAAGTTTAAAACAATTGCAAAGCGTTTTTATTATTTCCATTCCTAGTAAAGTTTTTAAATTAAAAAAAGTAATTAGAGAAAGAACAATCAACAGTTTTGTTGTTTTACTTAAAGCTTTGTTTGTGGATATAAATGAAAGAAAAAATATTGTTTGTTTAGATCTGAATTGATACCTTTTAATTAAAAAAAATTCATCTAACTCCGAAGAAGAATTTAAGGTAGTTTGTATTTTGTTGGTTTGATTTCCGGATTTGCGAACAGATGAATTAGATTTTTAATATTCGAAAGGTATTCTAAGACAACTCGAACAACTAAAATATATTTTGGAGGGCATTGTTGGTTCTAGGTGAAATAGTAAATGAAATAAATTGTTGTGTACTTGTAAAAGATGATCTGACCAAAAATATAAATGTGAAAAAGGGCCCAAGTTCGTTACACATGTCCTTTGGGGAAATAAATAGAGCCAAAACAGTTGGAACGAGGTTTCACCACGGCTATAGGTAGAATCGAGGGGTAAACCGCGACTTAATATGCTGTACACCTACTTCCACTTGTACTTCCAAATATTTCCAAGTACTTCCAAATATTTCCGGCACTTTTCAAATTTTTCCAAGTGCTTCCAAATATTTCCAAGTACTTCCAAATATTTCCAAGTACTTCCAAATATTTCCAAGTACTTCCAAATATTTCCAAGCACTTCCAAATATTTCCAAGTACTTCCAAATATTCCCAAGTACTTCCAAATATCCCCAAGTACTTTCAAATATTTTCAAGCACTTCCAAATATTTCCAAGTACTTCCAAATATTTCCAAGTACTTTCAAAATACTTCCAAAGAGGTGTACACTTACTTCCAATCGCGGATCACCCCTCGCCCCCCCCCCTCTATTCAATTGCTAATCATTTTTCTTACACTTTTCAAATTTTTTTCATACATTCGCTGGTAAAGTAAACCTTTGAATTTCGAAACCTTGTAAATATCTGAGGCTGGTGAATAAATGTAGAAACGACTGAAACAGATATTTGGGGGCTAGGGGATGAATCGTGCCCGGGGCTTTTTTGATATTGCTATTTCAACTCGCTCTCTCTCTCGATATATTTGAAACTTTATTTTTTCATCTATTTCCTATTATAATAATCCTCACTTTGATCAATGGAAAAGATACAAAAAAAAAACGATATAGGAGAACTACAACGGCGATCGTCTATTGAATATTTTCCTCTGTCCGTCCATCTGTAAAGAGACAACATTAAATTCTATCCTATCTCGTTGAAGTTTTTATTTATTTATTTTTTTTATTTTTTTTTTTACTTATCAAAGCGATTCATCTTTCAATTAGAATCGAATTCGAATTTGTTTATAACAACCAAACAACAAACGTAATATTATAATAGCAGAGAATTGTCAAAGGGAAGATTTAACCAAAGGGGGCATTGAACACATTAGGATCGACATTGGGAGATATACGTGCACCAGATTGCTAGAGGAGATTGAACAATGTCCCAATTCACTTTTTCTTTAGAAGAGAAAGTTAAAAAGAAAAAATGAATTCTTTTCAAATTAGATGCTGTGATCTTAGAAATGAATTGGAGGAATAAGTAAAATAAACTGCAACGGATCGTTGTTAAACTTTATTCAAAGTCATTTGAAATATTAATATATTTATTTCTTTATTAGTCAGATATCACTTTCTATTTTCAGTCCATGTTGACTTAAATTAAAATAAGCTGACGTGTTCTGATGTGGCCATCCACTTGACTTTACCATACAACCTGGCCCCTCACTTATATTTATTATTTAATAAAATTATTTATAATCATGTAGGGGGGGGGTTAGTTTTTGCATTTTTAGACTCCCTGAGACCTACTGATTATATATACAAAAATTTGGTTTAGTTTGGTAAATGGCCAAGATTTTCATTTTTTGACCCTCCGCCCCCCCCCCATTTTGGGTGGCTATTTTTTTGCATTTTTAGACTTCTGGGGACCAACTGATTATGTATACAAAATTTGGATGAGTTTGGTAAATGGCCAAGATTTTCATTTTTTTACCCTCCGCCCCCCCCCCCTTTTTGGGCGGTTGGATTTTGCATTTTTAGACTTCTGGGGGTCCACTGATTATGTATACAAAATTTGGTTGAGTTTGCTCAAACGACCAAGATTTTTAATATTCAACCCCCCTCGAACCCCCTTAATTTTGGGTCGATATGCACCAAAATCTAATCAGCTCTTAATCTCAATGGACCAAAACTACGTGTGAAATTTGGTTTCGATATTCACACTAGTTTTTGAACTAGCTCGTACACAAATTTGGTAACGCGCAGACTAACTAACTAACAGACATTTTGACACAACAATTATTATCTCGAAAAATATAATTTTTCGATGTTCACTTATTAGAACTTTTTTGTAGACCTAAATGCCATGGTTTTGCTCAATTTTTACTTTTTAATCGAAATAGTTTCAGCCGTTTTTTAGATATTTTGAAAAAAAGAAGGAAAAAAACCACTTTTTTCATGCACGATTATAATACTTGACCATACTCCTGTATGGTAAAGTAAAATACTGATCGATTCTCATCTAATACTCGTGGAATAACCATTCTACATTGGATTTTAAACGTTTCGATTATTACTGGTAACCAGTGCTGAAGACATGGAGGAATCGGCTTAAATTCAAAATAGCCATCGATTCTCATCTAATACTCGAGGAACAATTCTACATTGGATTTTTGACCTTTCGGTTATTATTGGTAACCATTGCTGAAGACATGGAAGAATCGGCTTAAAATCAAAATAACAATCGATTCTTATCTAATACTAGAGGAATAACTTAATTGCATTCCATTTTTGATGTTTTGACTATTAATGGCAACCTCTACTGAAAACCGGGAAGAATCGACTTAAAATCAAAAAGACTAAATTCTTTTTGGTAAACAACTCAAGCTTCGCATTGGATAAAAGTAAAAAATCCATGACTCGGTACGCCTCGCTATTTTGGAGCTTCCCGAGTAATAAATTTAAATTTTATTTTTTTTGGTTTTGACCTGCCATTCCTAAAGATGGAGCCAAAAATTTAAACAGTTCTCTGTAGTATTAGGAATGAGTATGTATGGATGTTTTCAAAATATCGTATTTCTCAAAACATCAATCTTTTCTACATCTTTGATGGAAAAGAACTGATGTTTTTAAATATTTACAGTTTTTAAAAATTTGCATTTTTAGTAAATTCATACATAATTATAATTATAATTATTTATTGAACTCCAATAAATAATCCAATATACTACGACGTTTTGATCGACTTCGAGTGATCTTTCTCAAGCACGAGCACCCACTCCGATTTCAGTTTAACTCCAAAGTGGAAACTTGAGAACGATCACAGAATAAGTTGTTCGAAACGTCATAGTTGTATTATATGTTCTTGTTGAATAAATAATTATAATTAATTATGTGTGATTTCAGTAAAAATTCAAATTTTTTTGCACTAATTTTAATAAATTAATGATGAAATGATATACTGAGTAAGACATTTAGAACGTATTGACAGAATATTACTTTGAACAGAACATCGACTTTTTTACATCGATAATTTTCATGGAAATATTTCAGTTAATTTATGCCTAATTATCTGAACCCATGATTTTTTGTTAATATAAATCGATCTTTTCCGTCAAAATATATCGTTGTTTTCTAGATCGATATTATCGTCAAATCGATGGTTACCGCCGATTTTAACATCGATATTTTAACTAACGATGTTCATCACTATCTATATTGGGAATATTTTCAAGAAAGAACTTTCTACGACATTCCGTTGTTGAGTTATCATGGCTTTTGCAATCAAGACAGACATAAAAATCATAGCTGAAAATAATTTTTCTTTTTCTTATTTCAGTTTATTAGAACTTTTTGAAATAAACCCTAATAGGCACTGTTTAAAAAAAATAAAAAACAAATAAAAAAGGAGGTACAAACATAAATATACGACGTTTCGATCACTACATCTGTGATCGACTGACCTACAGTGACTCTATAGAGACAGTGGCGACACGTAGGCCCATCCGCCATTTTGAGTCTTATTTTAAGCTAAATAATATTTGGAAATTTAAGATAATATTATTATTATTACCTTTTATTTTTAATTAAATAATCTTTAATATGTGTTTAAATATTAATTTTCTTAAATTTCTTAATATTCTTCAATTTAAAAAACGACTAGAAATGGCGGATGACCGTACGTGTCGCCACACTCCCTATATAGTCACTCTAGACTCGACCCAGCCAACTTTTGACTGTTAAACTTTACTTTGAAATATCCCAGTACATCCAGGTCTCCATTGCTGTTGGCAACCCACAAAATATTATAATTAAATGAGTTTGAATTCATTACTAGGGTGAATTGGCAGGTAGGCTTCGTCTACCTCGCCTCGCCTCCCAGGCATGCCAAGTAATTGAATTTAACGTTTTAGCCTATCATGCAAGACCTGCCTAGATTTTTACTTTTGTAGTAAAACCTTCATACATATAATAAATAATAACAATCATCCATAACTGCTGGATAAAGTAGAAGATAATTTTTTTGAAGTGAACCTTCTTTAGCGACCTATCTGTTTGAATTTTTTGTTACAATAAAGGGTAAATGATCTAATAGAGGGAAAAAAGAAACAAGCCTTGGTTTTAAAATAATAATTTAAATTTTTCTAATTTTTAATAAATTTTATTTGTCATAAACAATTAGTGGGTTTTAAAAGAATAATTTAAATTTCCTAATTTTAATTAATTTCATTTGTTATGCCATGAGCTATTACTGGGTTTTAAAATTAAAGTTTCACTTCATCCCGTGAGCTTATGTGGATGAGGCTCACACATTTTTTTTTATTCAAGTGTTTCTAAAATATTTTCAAATAAAATTTTAGCATAGAAGAAATCTCATGGAATTGGAAAAATTAAAACTCAAGAGTTTTTATTAAGTGGGCCAGACGTTTCGTCAATTTATTTTTGACTTCCTCAGTGGCTCATTTTATCACTCTTTGTCTTATAGTTAAAAACTGTTTTTGACAAAAAGTGATAAAATGTTCCACTGAGGAAGTCAAAATAAATTGACCAAACGTCTGGCTCACTTAATAAAAGCTCTGTGTTTTAATTTATCCAATTCCCAGCTATTCCTTCTATGAAGAAAATTAATAAGAGTGATTTATCAAATAAAATTATAACATTTCTCAAAGATATACGTTTTAAAAAAGTAATAATTAATTTCTCATAAAATATAATTTTACCATATACACTTATTAAGGTTTTTTGAAGACCAAAAAACATGGTTTCTCTCAATTTTTTTTTATCAAAATATTTTCAGCCGTTTTTGAAATATTTCTAAAAAACTAATTAAAAAAAAAACACTTTTTCATGCACGATTTCAATACTTGACCTTACCCTGTATGTATGGAAAAGTAAAATTGAAAATTTTTCGTGAATTTAATATTAGGCTCGCCCGTACAGACTAAAATAAACTGATGCGGCCATCCATATGACATTACCATACACTTGGGTTCTCTCTTATATTTAATATTAAATTAAAATAATTTATAATTATTTACGAAAGAACCCCCTCCCCCCTCTTAATTTTGGGACCATTATCAATTAATAATATCTCCTTTTAATTTTATGAGACTATTTTATTAGAAATATCAGCTTTCTTAGATTTTTGTTTGGAAATATTTTTAACCCCCCCCCCCCCCTTTTTTTGGTCACTATCAATTTCATAAGGTTATAATATAGGGTGCATATGCGAAATTTCGTAAAAATCGATTAAACGGTCTACACCTTATATTGATAGTTTTATTTTTTGAACCCCCCAATAATGCGCCCGAAGAAAATAATAATTATCTTTTTTATTATATGTTCATTTTATATAATTAATAGTACCTATATTTAATTTTTCTTGGTTTTTTTGGTTTTTAAAATCTTATTTTAATTTTTACGCCCCCCTCCCCCCCCCTCCTGAATTTCGGGTTCGATTTCAACAAAAATCTAATCGACTCTTAATCTCACTGATCCAAAACTACATTTGAAATTTTGTTTTGATATTCACACTAGTTTTTGAGATAGTGGGTCCACAAAAATTTGGTAATGCATGTACAAATAAACTAACTAACAGCCATTTTGACAAAATAATTATTATCTCAAAAAATATAATTTTTTTGATGTTCACTTATTAGGGCTTTTTTGTAGACATTGCGAACATGATATTGTGATTTGAATTTTGAATGATTTATTTATGAATTAATATTTTCTTAAAGATTTGTAATTAATCGTGGTCAATTGCTCTCTCTTCACCTCCCCTCCTAGTCCCGTTACTCCCTCCCCGCCATTTACTCACCGGCTTCCGCCAGTACACTGCCCGCGTCCCTAGCGTCAATGTGCATTAAATTAACCTTTCAACTCATTAGTCAATTTAAGGTAAATATCGCAATTTAATTAACACTAAATGATCTATATTTCCGTAATTCTAAGAGGATATAAATAATTTTACAAAAAAAATAATAAAATTAAATCTGAATTTATATAATGGATAATAATCTTTTTGACTCTTCCTTAATATCAATTCAAATAGAAATATAATTTTTCTCTTATTTTGACTAAAGTTTATATTTCGATTAACCTAAGCTCTGATTTTACTCGATACTTCGCCTGCTTCCTGGCGACCTTAGTTTTCAATTAATTAATTTTCAATCATTATTTTTATCCCGACTCTGTGTTTGGATTCAGATAGCTACGAAATCTTAAAAACAAAAGGTCATAGAAAGTTCGTTCTTCTGCTAAAGTGTTTGTATTTCCACTGATTAAATTTTTGATTTTTTAGTTTTACAACTTCGGGTTCAAAAAATACAGAATACACAATTTTTTGCATGATTTTATTGTAATTTCAAGGCATTGTTTAATATAGGCTAAATAAACAATTTATTTTATATTTAAGTTTATTATTAATTACTTATAAGAGCGCTCTAGCTAAGCCCAAACAAGTCCAATCTTGTTTCAGACAGGGCGCTCTAGCTTAGCCAAATACCAGTCCAGACCTGTTTCAGGCTATTAGAGATTTATTTCTTAATTTCTATTATTCTAGCAACGGCCTTTTGACTCTAAATAAGTAAATATTAATTCGAAATATTTATTAGATTTAGATTACGTAATAGAATATGATATACAAATTTATTTATTTATCATTAAACATTATTAATTCACCGAAATGGCAATCATCGTACTGAGTTTTGAAAAAGTTTTCACTTTTCCTGTAATTTTATAATTTAAATGTTTCTTCTTTCTACAAATTAAAATTTGATTTGAGAAATTTTAATTGAAAAGTTTTTATTTTTTCGAAAATAGCAGAGTTGTTGAATCATAAAGAGAAATAAAGAGGTTGTCCACCGCTTGATTTAAATTTAATGTTTAACTAAGCTTGTTTGCTAAGTAAGAACAAAAATTTTCAATATCCACGGGATACTGACCCTATGAAAAATAATATTTATAATTAAAAAAAGAGTGATAATGAAAGCCAAGTCTTTGAAACTATAGTCTCAAACAAATAAATAATATATATACCTACATATATATATTTGATATTATATGTGTGTATGTTTTTTACTTTATCCAATGTGAAGCATGGGAGAAAGTATTGAATCGCTCTCGCGGCAAGCGCGACTTCAAAGGGTCCTCAGGTAAAGACTACGGAACCCATAGACTCAATTAAGGTCACAAATTGAAGTATTCAATGAGATTGAATTTTAGCACGTGACGGTTTTGCCAAAAATTACCTGGAATCTCGTCAAGAGGCCAAAAAGTGCCATTTTTTTGAAGTGCGTGGGGATGGATGGATGGATGTATGTGTGTGTGTTATCGTTTTTTTCGTCCACGATTTTTTCCGACACCTTTGCGCTGATTGAAATGAAATTGAAAACCTACCATTAGTTTAACAAAATGAAGCGCTGATTAGTTTTTGGTACATATCGGTCCACAAACATTAGTACTTTATTTCAGTACTTTTTTAGTTTTTTCTAAATATCTTGAAAATGACTTAACCAATTTTGATGAAATTTAATATCCTAATTAAGTACCTTGGGGACCACAAAAAAGGTTAAATAAAGTTTTTAGTAAAATTATATTTTAAAGTACTTTACTCAAGAACATATTAATATTTCAAATGAATTTGGATAAAGTTTAGCAACGATCCGTTGCAGTTTATTTGTATCAGGGGACAACCTCTTTGTTTCTCTTTATAAATAATTTTAAGTTATTAAATTATTATTATTATTTTTGAAGGAAATATTTGTTGATTTTACATTTCTAAGTGATATTTTATTATAGTGAAGTCCATTTTTTCATTTTTCAGATGAATTGGGTTTTGCTGCTGGCATGGGTGAATTGGATGCTTTGTTGGGTTCTTCTCGTATCAACAACGGTAAGTGATCTATCTTCTATTTTAGATTTGAATATACTTAATAATTATATTGTCAATAATTTATTTCAAAGGTGAAATTAAAAAAAATCCTTAAAATAAATATTGTAAGAGTTCGTGGCTGTGATGAAACTATACTAGATGAAGGAGGAGGTATCAGCCAAAGATGGAATCACTGGGTTCAATAAAACACCTTTAATGAGACGTTTCGGCCTAAATTTTATTTGGCCATCTTCAGATCAATTAGGCTAAAAATTTTTTTACAAATGGATGTTAATTGATATTAATTAAAATAAATAAATTAATAATCACTTGACTTGTATAGAAATATGTATAATTCAAACTATTTAAAATTTTATTAGAGAATATGTCCCTCAATTAATTATTTTCAAATATATATAAATCTTTTACAGAATAATATAAAAACGTTTATAAAAAATCCAGACTTTTCAAAGAGAATTTTCTTTTTATCAATAGAAAATTTAAAAATTTGAAAAAAACAAACATATTTGCTATGAAAAAGAATTGATAAAACAACTAGAGACAAATAAATATTTTGAAAATAGGACAATGATACAGTTTTGTCTTGGAGATTCAACGCAATTTCATCTCCAAGACAATTTGTATAATTGTCTATTTTCAAAATATTTATTTGTCTATAGTTGTTTTATCAAAATCCCCTTTTAAAGCAACTATTTTTTCAAAAATTTTTAAACTTCCATTTATAAAGAAAGATTTTTCCTGAAACGTCTAAATTATTAAAAACACGTTTCTAAATTCTTTTTATAAAAGATTTGTATTTATTTATTTAGGTAGGTACATCAAACATAAAATAAATTTTTTCAACATATCTATGTATATTAAATATTTATTTTTAATATAACGCTTAGATGACCAAATATAAAAATATAGTACACAAAATTATTTTAATACTATTGAAAAGTTGAGTCTTTATATATAATTTATACAGACAAATCTTTCCAAATTTCTCAAATCTTAAATTAATTCTGGTTTAAAAATATCATTTTGTAACGAAACTTCATTTTGTTTTTAATTTTAGTTATAATTAAAATGTTTGGAGAAATGATTTTTTACTTATATAATTATATCGTTTTTAGGCGTAAGATAATAGTCTCCGTGTTCTTATATAAGGCTGACAATATTTGATAAGATAGAATTTTTGCAATTGTCTTTTTTTTCATTTCATTTAATTTCTTAAGAAATTGATAATTTTTTATTATCGGAAAGAAAATGTTTTTGACTATAGAATGATTCTATAAATGCGATTTTATTGAATATTAACTCATTTATTTCGCTGAATTTGAAACGATTGCTATTATGATTCCCTCTCCAACAAACAGCTTTTCTTAATTCTTGCAAATTATCAAATTATTTATTTGATTTCTTAAATTTTTTAATAAAAAATTTATTTATTCATTATTTGATAGAGATTTTCTTTAGGAGACGGACTGGTATAAATATGCAATTTGATGTTGATGAAAGCAGTAACACTTGGCAGTTGTAAAAGAATAATATAATTGCTTTTTACTTTGTTTTCTGTTCAAGATGAAAAAAAATTTTATAATGTTTTTTTGGTATTGTCAAAGGAGACATGAAAGCAACTATGTTTTGAACTACTTTCATTGACTTTTTGTTACCCTGAAGAAGGAGAGAATAAATCTCCGAAACGTCGGTTTAACAAATAAATGTATTATAATAAAACCTCTATAGTCTTATTATTTTTTACAACTACCGTGGACTGCTTTCATCAACATCCAATTGTTTATTCATTATAATAGTCTTTCTCTATGTCCTTTATATATCCTCATCCGAAAATTTTATCAACTGCAATAACTTTTTAATTATTCATCGTATAGCTTTGACTCTTATAGACATTTTTAATCGACTTCAAAAAAGGAGGAGGTTCTCTATTCGACTAAATTTTTTTTTTGTGTGTCTATGTTGATTTCATATCTCTGCCAATTGTGAACCGATTTTGAAAAAAATTTGCATTGGGTTCAGTCTACCTTCCGATTGGTCCCATTTTTTTCGTAGGTATTAGACCTTTTTTGTTAGGTTTGTTCAGGCCTAACTTCTATGTTTATGAACCGATTTCGATGATTCTTTTTTTAATGGAAAGGGGTATCTTAGGGATGGTACCTTATTAATTTGGCCAAGTTCTGATTATATGATCACTATTAAAAACATCACTATAAATAGAAAAATAAAAATGATTTTTAAGAAAAATCGACTTCAAAAAATAATGCAACAAATAAAATACACTAAAGGTATAAAATAATTATTATCTTATTTAGTTACAACTAAACGACGAAATATTAACATGAAATTACTTTTTGAAGTCGGTGCCAAACATATACCTTTAATGAATCGCACTCGACGGATCTTACTTAGTACGTTTGGTGGGTACGCTCGCTTATAGGAATAGTTTGTTTGGCACCGACTTCAAAAAGTAATTTCATGTTAATATTTCGTAGTTTAGTTGTAACTAAATAAGATAATAATTATTTTATACCCTTTGTCTATTTTATTTGTTGCATTTAATTTTTTTGAAGTCGGTTTTATTTTTTCTTAAAAATTATTTTTTTGTTTATTTTACTATAAAAAAGGTCATTCAAACATATTATCGATTTCGGGTAAAGAATTGTTTCCTTTAATATCCCAAAGATTTTTAGCGAAATCCGTAACATCAACCACAATTCCACTTTTTTTGATTCGAAAAATTATTTGATCAAACACCATTTGTGAAACACCACTATAATCCGTTAAATAATTCCTGTGTTTAATATGTTTCACTATAAACCAACACCGCTTTCCATAAACTTTCTTGAATTTTTAGACTAAATTTTATCAACTGCAATAACATTTTATTTATTCATCATAGAGCTTTGGCTCTATAGACTTTTTTGTTAATAATTGAATTTACTTTAAAAAACAAACAAAGTTGTGTATTTCAAAGGATTCGGCAAAAATGGTGAAATATATGTTTCATTTAAAATTTAATCTCTTATACAAGCAAAAGTAGGTCTCCTTCAAAAAAAGTTACATGAACCGATTTTTAGGGATTTAAATGTACTACAAAAAATCTTATATAATTAAATTGTCTACCAGCAATAATTTAGAAGATAGACGAAGATTTTAAATTTATATTCAGGAATTTTTTTGGAGAAAATAAAAATAATTTTTCAAAAATATTTGCTTTTTCTGATAAGAGTTGTTTCCTTTAATATCCCAAAAGAATTTAGCGAAATCCGTGACATCAACCGAATTCCACCTTTTTCTTTCTGCTCTCATGGTGAGAGGCTTGCGTCCCAGAGCCTCTCTATAAAACAAATCAAAAAATTATAAATGAGAATGAAAGCGATCTTATTATATCATTTTCATCTAACTTATGGTTCACAGTGTCATTATAATATAAGTATTTTAATTAAGAATTTTGTATTTTAAATAAAATTTTATGAAATTATTCATTTTCTCGTCTCAGACAGCAAGTCGACTAGAAATGTACAAAAGTTTTATTTTTTCTCATTAAATATTTAATCAAATCTATTGAAATTTAATATCTGTGTGTTATTTCATTTTATCTTTAGTAGCAAATGTTTTTTTTAGAATATTTGCATTTTTAAGAGTAGAGTATTTAAAGTCTAATTTGAAAAAACGCTAATAACGCCTTTGAAATAATTTTTTAAAAATATGAAATTAATAGATATTATAAAACAATTAATTATCAATAATTTAATTTATTTTTGAACGAAATCGTTTCAGTACTTTTTGAGAAAATCGTCAAAAACACCGAAAACCATCTATGAAATGTCGTTTTAGAGAGCACGAGAAGTTAAAAATAAAAAGTTGAATTTTCATATGAAACGAAATATTGACTTGTGACATGGAGGTGGATTTTCAAGTGCTCTCTAAAACGGCCTTTTAAAGTCTGTTTTTGGGGTTTTTGACCATTTTCTCAAAAAGTACTTAATCAATTTCGTTCAAAATTGAATATAATTATCAATAATTAATTGTTTCATAATATTTAATTTATTTTATATTTTTAAAAATTATTTCAAAGTAGGAATTAGTATTTTTTAAATTAGATCTTAAATAAAACTATCATTAAAAATAAAAATATTTGATATAAAAAGATAAAATGAAATAACAAACAGATTTGAAATTTCAATAGATTTTATTAAATATATAATGAGAAAAAAATAAAACTTTTGGATAATTCTAGTCGACTTGCTGCCTGAGACGAGAAACTGAATCTTTTCATAAAAATTTTTTTTAATACAAAATTCTTAATAATCAGTAGAGATTGTGGTGTTGGTGCAAGGTGAAACATCTTTAATAAACATAAGAGTAAATAAGTATTTTATTTAATATGGATTTACGTGTGTGACCCAGTATCCTTAACTCATAGTAAATCCATATTAAATAAAATATTTATTTACTCTTATCTTTACAAAATTCTTAATTGAAATGCTATTTTCTTATATTAGAATGATACTCGTGAACCTTAAGATAGATGAAATCGATAAAATAAAATCGATTTCTTTCTTATTTATAATACTTTTGTCTGTAATATCAAGAGCCTCTCGACATCAGAATCACATTATTTGTTTTGGTCCACATTCAGTCAACAATATTGAAATATTTTTGAACATATTAAAATTAAAAATATTTATATCTACGATAATGTAATATAATAAATTAAATAAATATAAAATGATTAATATTACGATATATTAGATAAATAGGCGTGGCGATATCGGCGACCTCTGAAGGGAGAGCAAATCGGGATCTTTTGGGATAGTTAATTGTTCTGGTTTAAGTTTAACTTAAAGAAAGATTGACCTTCCCAAATGGATTGATTGATGAATTATCGACATGTTTGGAATCATTGAGCGTAATTTCCCTCACTGAAGATGTCTATCTATTTTACTTTAGCATATAGGGTTTGGTCAAGTATTGTAATCGTGCATGAAAAAAGTGTTTTTTTTGCTTCTTTTTTTGAAATATCTCAAAAACGGCTGAAACTATTTTAATTAAAAAATTGAGCGAAACCATGGCATTTTGTTCTACAAAAAAGCTTCAATAAGTGAACATCAAAAAAATTATATTTTTTGAGATAATAACTGTTTTGTCAAAATGTCTGTTAGTCTGTGCATTACTAAATTTTGTGTACGAGCTAGCTCAAAAAACTAGTGTGAATATCAAATTCAAATTTCACATGTAGTGAAACTTTGGTGCATTGAGATTAAGACCTGATTAGATTTTGGTACATATCGACCAAAAATTAAGTATGGAGGGGGGGGGGGGGGATTTAAATTTAAAATTATAATATTTTCAAACTAAAAAACCAAAAAAATGTTATTTTGGGTTCATTTTATAAAATGAACCTAAAATAACGAAAATATTTTTTCTGGTGCCAAAATTAGGGGGGGGGGGCAAAAAATGAAAATCTAGGCCATTTTGAGCAAACTCAACCAAATTTTATATACATACTCAGTGAAGCCCTAGAACACTAAAAATGCAAAATCAAACCCCCAAAATGGAGGGTGTACATATGGTATTTATATTATCAACAAATTTTAATAATATAATATAAAATATACATTATTTGATTTTAAATCATTTATAGTTTAAGTGATTATTAAAATTTGTTGATAATATTGTGTAATTTAACTATTATGAATAGTATATTTATTAGTTTATTAATTGCTTTGTTTTTATTTGTAGCACTGTATCAATCCCAGTGCTGATTTGTTCCTTCCATCGTAGTCATCAGCTGCGAGGAGCCACTTTATTTCGACCTACGAGGTATGTAGATACCTAACATTAACTAAATGAATTTTCCAATAAGCTTTTGATATATTTACAAATTTTCTATTAAAATAAATAAAAAAATAATTACGCTATACTTCCTAGAATCTTTCTGAAAAATTTCAAGTATCTAACCACAGTAGGTAGCTACGAAAAAATTCTGATGAAACAAATATTTTACTCTTTTGAAAATTTGAAGTTAGAAAAAAAACTTTCTGCAATCCCATGTCTAAACTAACTTTCATACCAAGTTTCAAGCAATTACCTGTAGTAGTTCTGATTAAATCTTAATTTTTTAGTGAAACCATATTTTTCTAATTTTTTAGTTGTTTACTCTTTTCTATCTTTTCATAAAATTCCCACAGAAATATATCAATCAATTTAATGCAGTTTTGTAATTCTGAACATCTTTTGTATTTTTACTTTTATTTTAAAATACATAGCAAAAAATTTAACATTGAATTTCCTATTAAACAAAAAAAAAACGAAAAAACAGCCCTCCGTAAAACTCACAAATTTAGTTATATAAAAATATTTATTTTAATATTACTAATTTGGGATAATTTTGTATTTATTTAAAACTTATTTAGCTTAAACATTGTATGTATTTTTCCAATTATTAATTTAGTTATTTTTTCTGTTTCATTTTCGATGGTGTTTTGTCTGACCCTTTGACCGTATCTTCTTCTTCTCTTGTTGACTTTATTCTACTCATCACTTGAATCTGTACATCATAGCTTCGAATTCAAATTAAGTACTAAATCTATTTTTTACTAGCATGGCGTTTAATTTAATATCTAGGGATCAATTAAAAAAAAGTAGGTATTTTTGTTTTAAAATGTTTTCTCTTTCAGCGTTCCTCAAAAGTTTTAATTATAGTTTAGAGAAATAAAATAGGTATACTTACCTATGTGATTAAATTTAATTTTAAATTTCATTTCCTTTTTTTAAATTTTAACAAAGTATTTTTTTCTAAATACATTATCATTTGAAATTCATATTAAAATTCAATTAATTTTTCTTTTCAATATTCA
Organism: Forficula auricularia; assembly: GCA_024734495.1. NCBI lineage: Eukaryota > Metazoa > Arthropoda > Insecta > Dermaptera > Forficulidae > Forficula > Forficula auricularia. Next base: position 309,972 of record JALMQS010000216.1, read on the forward strand.
TGATTATTTTTGAAAGATTAAAAAAAAATTTTAATTTAATTTTTTCCAAATTTTTCCATATAATTTGATATATTTTTTAAAAATATTTCCAATTTAGATTTTTATTTAAAATTCAGTAGATGAGGGATTTTCAGTATCCCCTTCATCACTTTTTGGATGGAAATGTGTTCTAAGGATCTTCAGAGGACGGATTCTCTTCACAAAGTAAGATACTGTTTAGAATTGGTAGTTTTCTTTGGGTCTAAGATTGTCGAATATTAATATGTCGTTAGGGCTTTTTCTTTCAGGATCATCGCCTCGCCCTCCGTGGGATCCGCTATAAAACCACTACAACTATTTGCATGAATTATTTTTTAAGATATTATACACTCAAATAAGTGTATTAGAATTAGGATTAGATTTAGGAGGGTGGGAGGGTAACGCCATGCCAACATCGGGGATGTTAATCTTTTCTCTAGATGTTTATAGAAAAAGCTGTCTACGAGAGCAGAGAGATCGAGATCTTCCGCAATGGAGTGCTTTGTTACTCAAGGTGAATATTGTTACACTTCATTAAAAAACTTTTAGATAGAAAATATAATTATCGATATTTTATATTTTTGAAAAAAATGAATTCATTTGTGTTTTTTGAAAAAGTCGATAAATAGATAATAATAGTTAAATATGCATAAATTTTGATAGCTGTTTCATTTCAATCTAGAATGTTAATCCAATTGGATATATAGAAATTCAAGTATGACTGTAACACAACAAGAGTAATAAATACAGTAGATCGTCGATAATCAGGATTCAATAAACTGTACAGTATTCTGAAAATACATATGTATGTATATATTGTACATTCCATACGTATGTATAATATATATTCATTCATTAAAATACATTATAAGCTCATATTAATTAATGGTTTTATTTATCTACTCCAATTATTTAATCATTAAAGTGAATTATTAACGGTTTTAGCAAGTTTTCTTTTTGTTATGAACTCAAACGACCCTTTTTTGATTCTTTTCGAAAATCTGGATAGAGTCCGGTCACAATTAATCTGGATTATCGACGTTCTACTGTATTAGATAAATATATTAAAGACATTTGATGCACTTGGTTTAAAATTATTTTAATAATCCTTGGCACCAATGATGTCACGATAGGTGAATTTATATATAATAATATATTTTACATATAATAAAACAACTTAAACAAAATTTATTTTTTCTTAAAATTTTTATTTAGGAGGTTCTTTATCGATAATCCACACAAAAATTTTAAACACTCTATAAATGAATGGTGTTAAAATTTTAGGTTATGTTTTTTAACGTGACTGTACTTTTTACGCTACTAATATTCTATTTATGAATGGATCGTTTCTAAGCCATTGATATTTTATCCCTTCCACTAAAAATAATTGCCTAAATATGTTGTTTTTTTATTTTTTATCAAAACTACATGGTAAATAATTTCAATTTTTTTTTACTCCAAATATATTATTCTAACAAATATTAGTTTTTCATCAAAATGGTGAAAGTCCTTCAATGAAAAAAATAAAACAACGATCATTTCTCCACCCTTTCCCTATATAACATATTTAAAAAATTTCATTTTTAATCTCAATTATTTCATGTTTGGTGTAGTAAATCGTCTTCAAATTTTAACAGTGTTTGTATTATGCTTTTTATGACTAATATTCCAAGTTTCGAAGACTTCTTGAATTTTTGCATTTGTGAAAGAATTACCTTAAATTAGGACTATAAGAAAAGAATTAAAAATCGGCTAATTCAAAGCCTGGAGAAAGTAATTTGAGTGTCTCTCGACAGTTTTGGTTGTCTAAATACAGGCGTTACCATAAAGTACTGCCCTCTTCTGAGATTTTTTGTTGTTATGTTGTGATAAAGCTATAATGTTTTAAATAACACGAAAAGTTAATTAAATGCACGTAAGCAAACATTTCGCTAGGGAGTGCCAACTTAATATTTAATATAAATATATACTCTTTAACTAAATATATAATATAAATATTGGTATAGAGCAAACTTTTTGAAATCGGGGAACACTAAACAATTTTTTCGCAGAACACTTACAATACAACATAAACTTTAAACCCCAAAATGGATGGGCCGATAATTTAGCTGGTATTATACTAAAGTACCTGGAGGCACCGAGCGATGCTCGGTAACTTCTTCCTTGAGTTAAAAGCTTTATTTTAATATTATTTTTAATTTTAAATTCTGATAAAAAGGTCGATTTTTATTTGAGAGCCGCTTTCAAATTAAAAAAATACAAAAATATATAATAAGTCGCCCAATGTAGCCCCCCCCCACCTCCACCCCGCTCGACCCCACCCCCGAAACCTCTCCCTACCCCCGGATTCCCCACCAATGCGCCCCAACTTCTGCCCCTGTTTTGATTCAACCATATGATTCATTTTTATTCATCCAATTAATAAATAAAACCTATCAAAATGTGTTATTTTTTCAGAAAATTGAGACCTGCTTATGCGAAATATATTTTTAAATAAATTCTTGATTATTTTTTATTCTATTAAATAAATAAAGTTCTTTATAAAAACAATTATAAAACATTTATTAATATTTCTAACGTTTAGGGAGAACAAGATATGTTAAAATCCACAATCACAATACTTCTTCAAGGCCTTTTAGAACAATGAAACAAACAACCCATTGTCTGCCTGGGTATAAAAGGAAAAGGGAAACCTTTTTAAAAACCCTAAGAATGGGATTTGTCTACCTGAGAATAATTAATTTGATTACGAAAAAAGCCATCAAAAACAATTTTGTCGAAGATGAGACCGTGACAGATTGAATTGTCACCCCAAAAACCCCTAACCGGTGAATTTTCATCAAAATCGATAGAGTCGTCTTCAAAATAGAACCAAGATACAAATATATATATAAATAAATATACAAACAAATATATATAACAAATAAATATACAATTTTTGCTCGTTTAATAAGAGTAGATAAATACTAGTTTCCCCCTATATAATAAATATTTATCACTCGCTTTCTATTATAATATTTCTCAATTTGCTTTCGCTTGATTTAGTATTGTTAATGTGAGCGCGTTGTAGGTTTCTTTTTTAATTGTATCTCAATTGACCAGAGTTCGTGTTGTTCTCCCATTGGATGGGTCTGTGTATTTAGAGAAGTTAGTAAATTGGGGGGGGGGGATTCACAGCAAGGAGTCAATTTGAATTGCAAACATGTTTAAACATATATTTGATTCACACTAGGATCCTTTCTGAAACATAAACCCTTGACCAAGGGGGAGAAATGCATATAACATATACGACATTCTATACATAAATTGCTTATCTAACCAAATTTATTTTACTTCAGGCATTTTTTTTAATCTACCTTCTTCAGATAAAGATATTAAAATAAAAAAAAAAAAAAAAAAAAAAACATCCAGTATAAAAGAAAAAAGTAAACAGAAAATATATAAAAATTCAATTTGCTCTAAGTAATTAAGTAGAAAAAGTTAAAAATAACAAAAAATGCATGGAATTTTTGTTAAAAGAGAGAAAAGAGATGGCTGCATATTTTTATTGAATGAATGTTCATTTATTTCTCATGAAGCTCCCCCATATTCCTTTTATAAAATGTTTCACGTTGATGATTTTAATTTACTTTATTGAAATTAAAATTTAGAATGGATCATATGAATAAATCATTTCCATGCTCAAATGGAATATTGAACATTTATTAAATTATTTTTAAGCCTTTTAATATGATGAATATAGATATAATACAAAAGGCTCAGGAGAAATTAATTAACATAGAGCAGAAAGAGTTTTTATTAAATATGCTGAGAAATCTTATTGAAATTAAAAAATTTCAAAAACTTAACACTCTGGAATCAGCGAAAATTTGACGAAAATAACATAAGGCGTGACATTTAAGATAAATTTTTGTCGACCAAGAATTAATAATTACAATGGTCGACTGTGGGTCAGTGGTTAGAATGTCGGGCCGCTGGCGTGAAATACGCTGGTTCAAGACTGAGTCTCGGCAGATCAGATATTTGCAGTCGCCTACTCTTGGAAAGCAATGGCAACCTACTAAGAGTATAATTGCCTAGTAACCTCTCCAAACTAGCCGGTCGGAACCGGCGTTAAAAAGTAGGTCCCGTATATCTGTCTAAAAACAGATAAACACACTCAGCACAGATATATGTGGAGAGGAGCAGAAACGTCAGGGAGACCTGATATGGGAATTAAAGAAGAATGGTCGACAAACATTTGAAACCATAAGCCTAACATTAGATTCCAGTAGAGATTTATACCCTGATTATCATGCAATTTCCAGATTTTTTACAACAGGTCAGAGTTTTGAGATATTATCTAAAAGGCCATTTTGACCTAATTTCGAGTCCCATTAGATATTAAACAGCAATATTTGAAAACAAGATATTTTATTGACGTAATAGAAAACAGCTTCCTCTTTGATTTTCAAATTACCACTTGTTTGTAGCTCAATTAGAACACTAGTTATAACTAAATAATTTGACACGTTCTGATGTGGCCATCAACTTGACTTAACCATACACTTCTGGTTGAGTTTGGTACAAGGGCCTAGATTTTCATTTTTTGGCTCTACAATAATCCCCCCCCCTTGTTTGGGGAGGTTAGTTTTTGAATTTTTAGACTTCTGGGGGCCATTTATTATGTATTCAAAATTTAGTTGAGTTTGCTCAAATGGCCTAGATTTTTATTTTTTGACCCCCCCCTAAATTTGGCGCCAGAAAAAAATATGTTCGTTATTATAGGTTCATTTTATAGTATATTTCATTTTTCTTGTTTTTTAAGTTTGAAAATATTATAATTTTTAATTTTAACCACCCCCTCCTCCCCCTAATTTTGTGTTGATATGCACCAAAATCTAATTAGCTCTTAATCTTAATGCACCAAAACTACGTGTGATATTTGGTTTTGATATTCAAACTAGTTTTTGAGTTAGCTCGTCCACAAAAATTTGGTAACGCACAGACTAACAGACATTTTGACAAAACAATTATTATCTCGAAAAATATCATTTTTTCGATGTTTGCTTATTAGGACTTTTTTGTAGATCAAAATGCCATTTTTTCTCCCAATTTTTTTATTCAAAATAGTTTAAGCCCTTTTTGAGATATTTAGAAAAAAAGAAGCAAAAAAACACTTTTTTCATGCACGATTATAATACTTGACCCTACCCTGTATGGTAAAATAAAAAATAAGACTTTATGTTTTTATCTATGTTTATTAGTCTTTACAATCACGTAGTTTTAGATTTTTAGTTAACTCGAGTTCTAATTGATCTAAAAACAAATGGTAATTTGAAAATCAAAGAGGATGCTATTTTCTCTTACGTCAACAAAATATTTTGATTTTAAATATTCCTGTTTAAAATCTAATGGGACTCGAAAATAAGGTCAAAATGGCCTTTTTCGTCGTTTTGACTGGTAATATCTCCAAACTTTGATCTGTTGTAAAATATCGTGAAATTGCATGATAATCAGCTTATAAAACTCAACTGAATTCATTGTTATGCTTACCGATACAAATTTTTGTTTAATTTTTTTCGAGCAGTTTATCTGTAAAATCACACAAATTCATTCCGTCCTGACTTAGAAGTCTTTTCCATTCGACTGTATATTTTTAAAATAATACACTAATTCTAAAATTGTAAATTTATTATTTATTTATTTAGATAATTTTACGGACTAGTAGTCCACTTACAAAAAAAAATGAAAAATGTCAAACATGTGTATAATGAGTGTTACATCAAGAAAAAAAAATTACAAAGAATTACAAAATAAAACATCAAAATCATATATAAACAATGTAAAAAAATACAATAATCTATATACGAACAATAAGTATAATTAACAATAAAAGATCAATCACACCCGTATGGAAATAAATAGATTTTCGAAATATGTTTTTTATATATTTTTGAAAATATATTAAAAATATAAAATTTTTGTGTTAAATTTATATAAAGTTTATGTTTTCTATATATTCTTAAAATAATAATTATTTTTATGTCGCTCTAGTATAAATTTTATATAAATTTAACACAAAAATGTTATATTTTTAATATATTTTCAAAAAATATATAAAAAACATATTTCGAAAATCTATTTATTTCCACACGGTCATGAAAATCATACAGAAAACAACAATGAAAGAAAAGCAAAAGATAAAAGAGAAACATACATAAATAGGTACATAATTCAGTATTACATTGTACAATGTTTACGGTGCTGATGGTGATGTTCACATAAATTCAATCAAAAATAAAAACAAAATCTCGCAAAATTAACTAAAGACAAAATTCAACAAAGATATGCCGCTCAATAGTTTAATAATAATAAACCAAAATAAAGCAATTCAAATCACTCCCATCAGACTGGCATATAACTTTTAATTCATAAAACCATATTTTTTGTTGTGTGAATATTTTCGGATAATTCATCATCCTATATTTTCATTATTCATTATATTTCGAACAAAATTTAATCTTAGTTTTAAAAAATAAAATCTAAATCGCCTAGAAACTTTTGCTTCCAGGCTAAACTATTACTAGAAGTTCAAATATGGACAATACTATAAGCGCTGTCTCTAAATATTAATTGAAATTGAAATTAATATAATAGTGTAATTTCATTTATAAACCCATCTAGAACATTATGTGGAGCGAAACTTGTCTGTCCTATGTACATGCATAATGAAATAAAACAAAATTATAGTTTAAATATTATACATGACTCTGTCTGTGATGAATAAAAATATTTAGAAAAAATAAATAATTGATTCATATAAAATTTTACAATCTCTTTTAGAATTCAAGCGTTTAATAGCATGAGGCGAGCAATAATGAAATGATAGAATTTGAATTTAACTTTTATTATATTTGTTATTGGATATGTTGAATGTTGTTATTCAATATTATTATAACTACGATCTAGGGAGTAATGAGCAATGCGATATATTAATCAACAGATATTCTACCCCTGATGAATAAATAATTCATTAAAATCTCAGTATAAATTTCGATTAGTTTAATTTAAAAACTTTATTTACGATATTTCTTGCTGTTATTACAAAATAAATAAATAAAACTAAATATTTTTTTCATGAATATTATTATTATTATTATTATTTGTTTATCGATGCGTCGACTACTATGGTCATTTGCACTATCACTTAGTTAAGAATAATCTCATATAACAATAACGACAACAAACAAACAACAACCGTATACAATTAAATCAATTTCAACAAGTGTACTCGACTCAAAAACTCGAATAATTTCTCAAAATTCTCCTGGTCAGTCAACAGGCTTCCGATTGATACACCTTCTATCTTAGAATTTATTCTTCGTGCGCCATACCGAAGACAATCAATCGAAATATGGTCAACTGTGACTCTAGTATAGCAGATTCCACACCATGTGGGATCCTGTCTTAGAATCAAATGAACCGTGTAAAAAAAACAAAGCCCTATTCTTAATCTTGTTATGATAGTCTGCATTCGTCGACTCAGATTATATATTTCAAAGGGACTAACTGGTTTTACTCGTTTAAGTAGTCTATTTTCATTCTTCCATTCGTCACTCCATAATTACCCAATTTTGATCTTGAAAAATCTTTGGAAGTCTTCCAAGAATGTTTGAGAAAAATCTATAGAGGGCTTGTTTGCACCCCGTTTGGCCAAAATAATTGTTGCCTCGTTACCAACAATTCCCCTATGTCCTGGCACCCACAAAAAAGACTTTCAAACTCCGACCGCAGAGACTGGATCCTCTGCACCAAGGGATGCGAAGAATTGAATCCCTCCAGTGCATGAAGGGCACTTAGCGAGTCACTAATTATGATGCTTTTTCTCAGCCCACGGTTTTTAATATAAGTAAGACCTAATTCGATAGCTTTTAGTTCTGCGGTGAAGATGCTGGAAATCGCGGGAAGTCTAAAATTAAATTCAAAATTATTGTGTTTGAAGGCGCAACCTACTTTTGTTTCGAATTTTGAGTCATAATTCGGATATTTCTTTATAATGTCCTGAAACATTGTGTGTTGTTTGTGTCGCTTTTATTGAATTTATTGATGTCCTAGATAACTGCAGGTTTTTAAAGAAGCCAGGGAGGGTTGGGTGAAAAAATGGTTGCGACCTGGCTGTTGCAATTAATCTCAAAGGTCTCAATATGATTTTTCATCCTTATACCTAAAGGTTTAGAGGATCTGGGTTTTGAGAAATTGTTCGAGTTTATAGTTTTAAATAAAATGTTATACGAAGGGTGGGCTCGAAGAGAGTAAATTTTCATGAATATTGATGATTTTATAAAAGCAAATCAAAGAGGGTTATCTTCACTTGATTCAAAAAAGTGTTCAAATTCAGCCCTGATTAAAATATTTCCTTTTGGAATAATTAGAATTACTTATTTGTCAAATTTAATTCTTTCGGACCTCGGGGTATATATTCGAGTGAGCCATGACTTGAGCTCAAATAGAAATCCTGTAACCAAAATAAATCTGGGGCGGTTATATTCCGGAAGCCTAGTGTCTGAAGAGAGAATTAATCGAGTAGGAAACTGATTCGGACACGTGGAGACTTGGAAGATAAGAGAATCAGCATATGTGGCGAGTTGGCAAAGTGGTGAAGTGAAGTGAAGAGTATATATACTCTGTTTCGTTATTTATTTTACCGTTTACCATTTAATTATTAATTATTATCGATTATCGTAGCGTGTGATTAAGTGTCGTTTTTGTTGAGAGTAATCAACAGAATCAACAATAATTTATATATAACTTATATATTAAATATCAATAAATATTTAATTTTATTCATTCAGAGTAATGGCTCATTGCCGAATTCAAATACAAAATATTGTTTAAATAATATCATTATAATGTTGTTTGACATTAAAACACTATAACTTCATTTAATTAATCAAATTTAAGCTTGTTAACCACATTGTTATACATATAGCGGTTTAAATAATTATATAGCTTTAAACTTCAAACATTTTATATATTATTTATTTTTACCACAAGAGCAAAAAAGTATTAATTGCTAAATTTTTCAACCATTACAATCCGACTTGAAATTGATAAGTTGGTGTTTTTTATTTTAAATATTTCATCTGATTAGTCAATGAATGAGGCGACTGTGGGTCAGTGATTAGAGTGTCAGGCCGGTGACCTGAAGTATGCTGGTTCGAGACAGTCTCAGCAGATATTCGCAGTCGCCTCCTCTTGGAAAGCAATGGCAACCTACCAAGAATATGATTGCCAAACTAGCCGTTCGGAACCGGCGTTAAAAGTAGGTACCATATATATTATCTGTGTAAAACAACTAAACACCTTCAGCACAAGTATATGTGGAGAGGCGCCGACGCCCGTTTCGGGCATGGCACTCTAAGAAATCAATGAATGTGTCTTCTGGTGTGTTTGACTCCCCAAGTGAATCTTGATTAGAATTTAGTGTTTAAAATCTCTCCTTGGAATAATTAGAATTACTTTTTGTCAAATTTTTTAATATTTTCTCGTGGGATAATTAATCCATTCGGACCTTGGAGTATATATATTCGAGGGAGCCATGACTTGAGTTTGTTGGGTGTCGGTGGTCCGAATACCAACAATAATTCAGAAGGAAATAAAACAACTGAACAAATATTGTGAGTGGACTTCAGCCGACTGGCTGTGGGTTGACTGATTTATCAAAATCGATTCTACAAGTATAATTCTTTCTAGAAAACATTTCACTGGGCTTGGTGCTTATACTTATTTGTCGTTTAAACATTTTGCTTAATCAACTCGATAATTGTTTCACTCTTATTACATTTAGCAACAGTCTACCATATTAATTTATTAAATATCTCAATCAAGAGTAACATTGGATATTAACAATATTGATTGTATTGTACCATTTGTATTGATTTGAGTTGATTTTCTTTTAATGTAGTCCCTCTATTGGTGATATAAGTAACTTTCTATATAAACACATTTGAATGTCTATTCTTGACCGCAACAAGTTCAAATAGATATTTCATCTGATTTGACAATGAATGTGTCTGTTGGTGTGTTTGACACCCCAAGTGAATCTTGATTATGTTGTAGTATTTAAAATATCCCCATAGGTTGAAGTGTGAAGAGCCGACATCTAAAATCCTCTTGTCTCCCTGGGTGAGATACAAAAATGAACAATAAAATAATTAAGAGATTTAATCGATTCCCTGGTCTAACGTAGAAGCGTATCCTTTATTTTAGATACCATACTATTTGTTCTGACTAATTAAACCTAATAATCCGCCTAGGGCCTTATTTTCCAAGCACGTACTTTTCAAACATTCAACTCTAATTCGCGCTCAAATCAGATGTAAACTAAGCGAAATCATTTGCCACACATTTATCCCTAAGACTTTTAAAAATATATTAGATCTGCCTACCCATCTTCGTCTTTCCAGTGGTATAAAAACCTTCAATCTTTTAAGACCCGCCTTCATAGGTGTCTTACACTAAATTTCACTAATTGAACTTCAACTAAGGTAGCAGGTTGCACTTAAATTATCCAAACTACGCAAAAGCATTTGCCAACACATTTATCCCTATGGCTTCTAAAAAGTAGATCTGCCTACCCATATTCGTCTTTCCCGTGATATAAAACCTTCAATCTTTCAAGACCCGCCTTTATAGGTGTCTTACACCAAATTTCACCAACCCCTAAACTTAAACTAAGATAGCAGATTGCACTTAAATTATTCAAACTAACAAACGCATTTGCCAACGCATTTATCGCTATAAAAATTGGATCTACTTACCCGCATCTTCGTCTTTCTCGTGATATAAAACCTTTAATCTTTCAAGTCCCCCCTTATAGGTGTCTTACACCCGATTTCACCAACCAACTTAAACTAAGGTAGAAGGTTACACTTAATAACAAACTAAGGTAGAAGGTTACACTTAATAACAAACCAACTTTTAAAATAAAGTGTATATCCCCAATGATACTTACTGGAAAAGTATCTCTTAGCCTTACTTTAATTTAATTGATTAATAAAGTAAAGGGTGTGTAGTTTCACAGTGAATGAAATAAAACTCAAAGAGGTTTATACAGACTCAATATATTTCGGATTATTAGTCCATCATCAAGAGTTTACAGGTTAAAAACTACACACCCTTTACTTTATTAATTAATATCATGTTTTACCTAAAACCTACCCCACTTTCCCTAAGTAAAATTAATCTAATTGATTTAAATTTATTTCAATAATTTACCTTAAAAGTTTAGTTTGAGTTTAATTTATATGCTATCTTAGTATAATTGATCGTTACACCTTTGAAATTACTTCTTCCTTACTTCTCAATCTAAACTTAAAGATGTTGTATCTTTTTGGTGTAAAACCTTTTTGCATCAATATAATTAAAAAAATTCTACAATTTATTTTTTGAGTTTAGTGTTTTTGAAATATCATGATTATAGGTATAGAACTATGCCTGACAATGTCCGTTCTTGATAGTTTTATGATACTTTAAACCAGGGGTCCCCAAACTTTTTAAAGATAGGGCCATATGTGATCATTGAAAACTATGGACGGGGCGAATATATAACATACTATACGGAAATTATATTAATAATACGCTATTATATGGCATTAATATTTAATATCTATATATATATATATATATATAATTAAGGTTTTGTCTGTACATTGCTCCAAATCAGGCCAAATTTTGGTTGCACACGTTTCAAGCAAAGTTATGAACGAAAACACCCTCAACAAAATTCCTGTCTGTCCGTTTCAGTGGTTTCCGCGAAAAGTTACTCACAATTCACGTAAAAACGGCTGAAGGGATTATTATAAAATTTCATATTTACATCAGATGTCTTCTAACTTAGGTTTTTAGCTATATAACGTTTTGATATTTTGACCCCAGAAGGAGGTTTGGGGGGCGCACTAATGAAAATTATTAACCCTAGGGCAAATTTTCTGATAAACAAAGTTGTAGGGGATGTGATTTCTGACTTTTGTTTAAAAAAAATCCCCAAAAAACCACCCAAAAGGGGGGGATGGGTGAAAAAATGTAAATTCTTGCCCTTGGAGAAAACTCAACCAAATTGTGTATACATAATCTCTGGGCCTCTAGAGAGCTAGAAATGCAAAAACTAACAACCCAAAATGGGGGGGGGGTTCAAAAAATGAAAATTCTTTCTCTTCGACCAAACTCAACCAAATTTTGTATACATAATCGGTGGTCACTAGGAGGCTAGAAATGCAAAAACTGCGTGCGGAGGGTGGGTGCGAGGTGGAGTCCAGGGGGCTAGGCGGGGGTGTGGTGTGCATGGTTGGAGGGCACGGGGTGGGGTCCGGGGTGGATGGGGAGCGGGTGGTGGTGTGTGGCGAGGGGTGCTGGGTGGGTTTCGGGGGTGGGAGAGGGTGGGGTTCGTGGACTGAGGGTCCAATGGGCGTCCCTCTGGCTATCAAGAGGGTCGCCGAAGGCGGGCCTTGCAGCTAGTAGTGAATATTTGTGAATTAATTCTGTAGTAGCCGCGGGCTGAATGGAAAGGTTTCAAAGGCCGGATTTGTCCGACGGGCCGTAGTTGAGGACCCCTGCTTTATACCGTATATTTTATGTTGGGCGGTTGAATTTCGATTTGTGATGCTATTTCAATACTTCTACTTTAATCTCATATAATATTATAAAAAACATTGAGCTAATTTTCTTTAGGATACTTAATTTACTATATAAAAAAAACTTCAATCGATAATACTTTGCCTGTTCTGTACATTCTCATCAGTGGATAATATCTGTTGGATGAGATCCAATTCTTCTCCGTCAGAGTTGTATATCTTGACATTGTGAAAGCTAAGGGGGTGATTGAGATCGAGATTGAGATGATCGCCTCATCCCAGGTCTGTTATATAATTCAATGAAATTTCAATTCTTTACTCCAATAGTTCAGAAGGGAAAAAGATAATATTAATAGAGTCTCTATTTTTGTCTTCACATTAAATTTCTCTATTCTATGCGTCTTCCCCAATAAAAAAACCTAAACGATTTCTTCTTGAAATAAACCCTGGATAGATAATATAAATAATATTATACATATAAAATATGTATCAGGTTACATTTCAACATAGTGTGGAAAAACAAATTCATTTTCTTTAAAAGTAAGGCAATAGTAATTTACAGAAGAGAACTCCGGTTTCTAAACTTTATCCATAAGTAATTTTTAAGGATTTTGGTGTCGGTTCTAGGTGAAACATTGTAAATAACTATGAGGAGAATTTTCTGTGGTTAGGTTTCACAAAAGAAATATTAAAACAAATGTATGTTTATTATGAGTTTGATATCGATATATATTTCAGTTGTAGCCCACCTTCAGGAGTTCAAAATAAAAACTGAATACAAATTTGTAAAAACGGTTTAAGCATGTAAAATTTTGAGAGAGAAGATATATTCAGAAAGTTTCTATCAACATCCAGAAGCTAAATATTTTCTAAACGTACTTTAACTTCTGGTTGTTGATAAACTTTCTGAATATCTCTTCTCTCTCAAATTTTACTTGTTAAACTAAGATTTGTATTCAATTTTTATTTTGAACTCCTGAAGATGAGTCTATAGCCAGAATATATATATCGAGTGAATCAAACTCAAATAAACATACATTTGTTTTAAAATTTCCTTTTTTGTGAAAACTTTAACCTAGAAAATTCTTCTCATAAGTTACTTATCCATAAGGATTTAAAATATTAAATAATAATAATAATAATAATAATTCCTATATTTAATTGAAAATTTTTTTTACCTCGAGAGTAGTAGAGCTGTTGATTCATAAAAAGAAATCAATGGGGTTATCCTCTCCTTGATGCAAATAAACATTTACTCGTAGATACATATATACTAGGGTGCTCCTTATTTTGGATATTTTCGAATATTTACTCGGACAGGGGCTCATATGGTTCTAAATAAATAAAAAAAAATATCCCCCAAGTTTCAAGTCTCTATCTCAATTTTAACCTAGTGCCCCCAGCAGTAAGTTTTTGATCTAAATAACATTTTTTTACCATTGAAATATCAATTTTTTTATTCCGGCCAAAGTAATGGTTCAAAAAATTTAAAACTCTGTAGACTTTATCTTTATAATAGTAGCTATCCTTCAGAATTTGTACAGATTTTTGGCTATTACAATTTTGTACTTACATTTAGATAAACTACTGTTATATCTTAGTAATAGTAAGTTATAGACTCCAAAATTATAATAGCTAAAAATCTGTACAAATTCTGAGGGATGGCTACTATTATAAAGATAAAGTCTACAGAGTTTTAAATTTTTCGAACCATTACTTTGGCCGGAATAAAAAATTAATCGTTCATTGCCACAAACCCCATGTTATTTAGATGGGAAACTTATTCGCTGTGTAGCACTAGGTTAAAATTGAGATAGAGACTTGAAACTTGGGGGATTATTTTTTATTTATTTCTAAGCATATGAACCTGTCAGAGTAAATATTCGAAAATATCCAAAATAAGGAGCACCCTAATATGTTCGTATGTTTATTGGCATCAAGCAGAGGACAACCTCTGATTTCTCTTTATGATTCAACAACTTGTTCTACTTTAACAATTTTTGTCGGTATAAGGTTCGAGCTAGAAAATTGAAACTTTAGGGGTATAGTTTATTAATACAATATTGTATGCCGATTGGGCCAGTTGTATGTCGGTTGGTAAAGTCTTTGTAAAGTTGACAAAGACTTTACCAACCGACATACAACTGGCCCTTAGTGAAAATAAAAATTGATTTGAGAAAAAAATGATTTTGCGGTATTAATTGATATTTTATAACTGTATACCTATAATTGATATTTTCTGCCTTTTGTCTTTTTATAGACCTAAAGACTGTTTTTCTTTGGAAATGACCAATCGTGTTGCTCGAATTCTTTTGGCTTATGGAAGAACGTGGTTGACTATTTTAATTAATTGGCGTACATCCGCTTTTCCAACATGCTGATTCCATTTCTTCCGCCCTCGTTTTGCAATTACTATTTCCGTCACTCACATTTTTACTTTCACTTATAATAAGACCAAATTTTGCTTTTCCTCTCTCGGGGTTTACATCCCTAAATGATTATAAATTATTTAATTAATAAGGGCCCGGTTTATGAGAAAGTTATGTGGATAGCTATATCAGTTTATTATTCTTTACACAGCTAACTGCCGACCCTGTTTTTACAACCTATAATTACTCTCTAAAACTGAATCAGTGGATATCCACTGAATAAGAGTGACTATTCACTTATCCAAACAGTCACAATCATACCACTGCTAATCAGTGGATAGTCACTGAATGTATTAGTGGATTTTAAAATTCACTGATTCATTAGTGGCTAAGTCGTCAGACAACCTCTGTTTGAATCAGTGAAAATTAAAAACCACTGTTGAATCTGTTGAAATTAATACAAATGATTGATTTTTCAGTGACGTATATGATCGCTGGAGAAATCAGCTGAAATTCCACTGATTCATTTTAAGAGAGTATAACTATTATATGTATCTTTCTTTCTAAATTCTTATTTGCCAGTTTGTTATCATTGTTCTGGCGATGAAGTCAAATTGAACCAATGAACATGTCAAAACAACGTCATACATACAGGCCCATGCTGGGCAGTGAGAATAGGGGGACTTGTCCCCTGCGCCATTTGCCTAAATGACTTTTTTCGATCATGTCCTAAAATCGTGAAAAATCTAATAAACAAAAACATTTAAAATTTCTTTTAATGTAGTCAACAAAATTAAATTAATTACTCTCGGAATTATTAATATTAAAATCCTTATAGAAGAACATATTGGGATATTGTATCTAGGTAGTTATTTTTAGAGATAATTTTAAAATATTTTTGAAATGAATGTTTTAAAGAGAAAAATGTATGTTAATTTGAAAATCATTTTCTTAGAAATACGCTCAGAAATCTCGCCAATGTGAAACCAGTTCAGAAATAGCTCGTCTGTTACTGTTTTAGAATAATAATTTGTAATTTTGTAATTTTTTGAAATTAAAACATAATGATTTAATAAAAGAACTTTCAATTTTCTTGTTTTCCAAAAACATATATTTTAAAAAATAAATTAGTAGTAAAAATATGCCGAATTTTGAATATTTTTGAAAATAGTAACATTTACTAACCGGCCCTAAATAATGAGATGCTGTGGCTACAAATTTAAATATTTTGTTATTCTAATTTTTGTCACGCAATCCTGAATAATCTACTATTGACCATAATTCAAAATAAAACCATAGTACTATACTTTTGTAGAAAAAAAATATAAAAATATACCATTTGAAATCTCGACTAAATAGGCTAATTTTTTAAACAACTTTCCATGCTAGTTTACTAGACTTTTTTTTACATTAAAGATGATGAAAAGTTAGAGATCAATTTTTTTTTAAAACATAAGTCTGGCAAAAATATTTTTCCAAAAGTATAGTACTTATGGTCTTATTTTGAATTCTAGTCAATAGCAGGATTATTTAGAATTGCGTTAGAAAGATTAGAATAATAAAATATGTAAATTTGTAGCCACAGCATCTTGATATTTGGGGCAGGGTAGCGATTTTCACAAGTTTCAAAAAAAATGCCTTGAACTCGAAAACTGTGAGACTTTTATTTAAAAAAAATTTTGGACAGTCATAGAACTGGCCTATCCATGTTCACAGTTTATCGTTGTGTTACGGTACACCCTGAATAAGGCTTATAATTTTGGGAGTGATTTTGTTTTAATTTTATCAAATGGGTGTTTCAATATTTTTTTGCTTAATTGCTCATTTTAGTAGGTTGGGAGGATGGTTGGGCGAGAGTAACTTGGGTTGAGCGGTCGCCACACCTCGCCCAATCCTGGCGCTGCCATTGTATTAATTCCATGTTTCTCTAGGAGAATCATTGCAAATTTAGTACAATTTCATTTTGTTGTACTTACGTATCCAATATTTTCGTTTCCACTGTATTTAGCAACTTTTTAGCTTAGAACGAGTTTCTCTTCCATAAATTACTATCGCCTTACTTTTAAAGAAAATGTATTTGTTTTTGTAGATACTATTTAAATTAGTATTTTTCACTTTCTTTACTAAATTTCTGCCTTTGCTAACGCAGGTGTGTGATGTTGTTTTCTGCGTTGTTTCGGTGAGTGTGTGTGTGTGTGTGCTTGAGAGAGAGAGAGATGTTGCGTCCTCGGAACTATTCCTCGACCGTCGTATTTTTAGCTTAACTCCAACTGCTCTTCTCCCTACTAGAGATCACAAAAAAGAAAATCTAACAGTGAGAGAGATGAAGAAAAAAATGCGTCAGTCTCTCGTCGCTCGCGATCCAAGTGTCATGGCTCTCGGGTGTGTAAATTGAGGGTGGACTGTATAAAGGGTGGACTGTAAAAAAACAACTCCTTTTTCGAAGTGTAGTGGTTTCTTGTGCCTCGTGTTCTATGTGACCCAGTGTGCGTGTGTGCGTGTTTCTCTGTGAATGTGTCTTGAATGTGCACGAGCCGGATTTCTGATTCTCTTCGACTGTTGGTATGTAAAATTACATTCAAATCCAATTACATATATTGTTTTTTTTACTTTACCATACGGAGTATGGTCAAGTATTTTAATCGTGCATGAAAAAAAGGTGTTTTTTCCTTCTTTTTTTCAAAATATCTCAAAAACGGCTAAAAAAACTATTTTGATTAAAAAAATTG